>JAOVVA010000037.1:15820345-15839487 GCA_028565275.1 Leiocassis micropogon | reverse complement strand
ATCCGGGCTTGGGACCGGCACTGCATCCAGTGGCTGGGGTTTGGGCGCTGGCTGGGAATCGAACCCGGGCCTTCCGCGTGGCAGGCGAAACACCTACCACTGAGCCACCAGCGCCCTTATACTGGCATTTAGTGTACTTTTTAAAACTTTTTTCATAGACATGTTGAGCTGTTATCTTAGGTCAGCGGTTTCCTTTACCTACAATGTCATTCGACTACCTGCTAAGGTCAATGGAAGTGGGATTTAGGTGCTGCTTCATTGTTACCTAAAACAGTAAGGTTGATGCAGCAGCGTTTTAGTCCTTTAGTCTATTTACCTTCCTCATCTTTATACCCTGCTCAAAAACATCCTGCTAATACTCCCATTAACATCATGCTTGTCATTTTGTAGGTAAACAAATCTTATGTAACTAAATTGTTTGCTCACTAATGTGACATGAAACATTGCTGTTTAATTGTGAGTTAGAAACTTGTGCTATTATTATTATTATTATTATTATTATTTCCTTCTATTCAACAAAATTGTACCTGCTTAGCCCCTTGTGATACCAGTGCAACATAAGTATGAAACACAGCCCATAGCTGTTTATGGAAATAATGAAAATAGAGTACCAGGCATAAAATTATTACCCAGTGTACAAATATTTCTCTATAAATATCTTTACTTTTTTTTAGGTTGGCCTTTTCCTTCAGGAGCCTAGCTTGGAAGCAGGCCACAACTGGGTGAGTTTGCGATTAATCTGGACTGCTCTGTGACCTTAGTCCTTATTATAAAAGCTGCACCGTATATAAATATGTTTAATTTACCAAGTAAAAAAAAATTAGAGCTAATGTTTGACAGGGTTATCTAAGCACCTGCAAACATAAGCCTAATTTGAAAGCTACTGCAACAGGATGAATATTGTAAAGGCTGAGAGACATATGGGAATATATTATAAGTGCAAATAATACACATACTGTATGTGAAAATCTCTGAACTCCGCTATTGGGGAATGATCTATTTTTTTATTTGCTTAGGGGTATAAATTGATCTGGTTGTATAATGTGTATCATAGTGACAAAAGGGATAGGGTTTGATCTGAATTTATTTTATGAATTGCATTTTTTAAATATTTATTAATTGCATTTTTATGAATTGGATGAGGCGGCATGGTGGCTTTGTGGTTAGCACTGTCGCCTGCACCTCCTGGTTCGATGTTCTCCTCGTGCTTGATGGGTTTCCTCTGTGCACTCCGGTTTTCAACAGTCCAAAGACATGCCGATTATGCTAATTGGGGTTCCCAAATTGCCTATAGTGTGTGAATGAGCGTGTGTTCACTACCGCTCAAAAGTTTGGGATCACTTTCTAACTCCATTTTCTCCAAAGGTGTCTAAAATATGCAATAATCTCCTTTGAACAGTTAATGTTGAGATGTATTTCCTACTCACGATCTGTAATGCCTTCATAAAAGCTCATTTAAATTAAATTAGCACACTGACAAGAGTGTATCCCGCCTCGTGAGGCTCCAGGCCCACGCAACTCTGTACACAAGATATAGCGGTATAGAAGATGAGTGAGTGAGTGAGTAAATTGCATGAATTTTGCTCTGTCTGTGTATACCATTGACAGGTTTTATTTTTATGCCGTATTAATGGCAAAGTTCCACAACTTTAAAGCTCATCACCATTGTGCCCAGGACAAGTCATTGGCTTCAGACTGCATTTTTTAACGCTTTTATCTACATATGTCATCTATTAGCGTCACTGTAGCTACAGGATAATTTACAGTATGCAGTGTATAATCAGCTTATACTACACAGCATTCATTTATGTTTAAATACAAAGCCATTTTATAATCACTATGTCATAACAGTTTTGATTTGAGGTGTACGTAGGCCACAAGGCTCGAAGGGTAGGTTCAAGGTTATGTTTTTTTCCCTGAATTCAAAAATGCTCTAGGGTTTGTGAGTCAGTGTGATGCACAGCTGTTTTCCTCCACCAGGACAGATACCAGTCTTTTGTTTTTGTTTTTCCCACTGAACATAGATTGTGACTCTAATGTACAAGGCACTGGAGACGCTCTGGTCTCAGAGCTTATTATTTTGGTTGGAAAACATTCCAGAGCAATATTGAATATGTACTGGATGTGGTAGCTATAGTGAGAGTTTGTCATTATGAACAAGTCTTGGTGGTGCTAATAAATTAAGTAATGCTCTGTGGAAAATCACAGGTACTCTTATAATTTATATTTCTATACTGTAGCATAAAGATGGATTAAATAAAAAAGATCACTATGTACTGTATATGAAGTTGTTTGTGTGAAGCAGATAAGCACAGTATGACATTTTGACAGGGTATTCTGTCCATAAAAGGCAAAATGTCCTTTGTCACATTCACACTGCTATTGGCATTGAACTCCACCCCCCAAAATACAGTGCAGTATTATAACAGTGAAGGTCTCCATTTAATAACTTTAATAATTAGGAGCAGCTCTCCTAATTATTGACTCACATCTGCACACAATCACTACGGTATTTAAGCCTCTTTCACACAGTGGCTCCCTGCATTCTGTTCGGATGGTCTCCTCAACACCGCTTTTAAGCATACTGTGTTTCTGACAACCCAGTTTATTTGCCCTGCGTTTCTTTCAGATAGTCGAGCCTGCCAGACCGTAGTGACTGTTGTCAACTGATCGATCTATCCACGTCAGTCCACAACTGTGTCTCACTCTACCTATATTTGATTTTATTTGTCTCATTAAATAAAATATGCATCATTGTCTGCAATAACATCACTTCCTGACATACTTACTGTTCATCATAACAAGCAATAATGCTTACAATACAGTGGATAAACCATGATAGGCTATAGCACAACACCACTCTCTGTTTCTATATATGCGTTTTGGTTTACCTATATGTATTCATACTTGTGTTTGGATATTTTTTTATTTAAAATGAGTTTAGTGATACAGTTGCCAGAATTGTCTCATCGCACTCCCTTGTCTCATCAATTGTTCTGTTCCACAGGATCCCAATCTCACTGCACAGCTCTTTTGAGCCCATTTGTGAGCCCAGTTCTCTAAAATATACTTATAGGATGTGTACCTAGAACTGTAAATATATGAATCTTTCATAAAGCATTCATTTCAGATATTCTGTCTGTCCACAAATCTCAAATTTATTATATATATTATAATCTTCATATTTATGTATTCAAGTTGTAACATTGCATGTGAAATATAAAAAAAAATTGTTGTAGATCTGCAAAAGTAAGATAGATAGGAAATTGCTTACTTTCCACTGAGAGCAGTGACTCCTACTGTGCTTCGAGGAGTGGACATACTGGCCACATAATTCCACTGCCTTGCCTGGGGGTCCCATCTCTCCACTGTGTTCAGATAGCTCCATCCATCATGCCCTCCCACTGCATACATAGGCCCTTCCAGGACAGCAATCCCTTTTCAAATGAAAGAAAGTGTATTTGCTTTTCCCCCCTCTATTGGCATGTATCTTTTTTAATATTATCTCCCAGCAGGTCCCATTTATTATAAGCAGAGCTATACAATGACTAAATTTAAATTGCCATTGCATTTATTTAGCTGAGACTGCCATTGCATTCATTTAGCTGGGAATTAAAATTCTCTCTTAAACACAACACCAGTACCTGAATAGATTGGCCAGTGGCTGGCCCTGAGGAGCAACCATTAAGAATTCATGCAGCATCTTGCCGCCTCTGCTGCAGAAAGGTCCCTCATGCTTCTGTAATAAATCTCTGGCTGTTGCTTTTTGGCTCTTGACATATATAACTGTCCTTTGAACCCCATTTTGAATTGGCTCTAACATTGCATTGTAGTGGAGACCTCATGGTGTGTCTGTTTTATGAAGATGCTGTAAATTCCACCGAAGAACACTGCAGTTAATTTTCTTTCGAAATTGCCTGTCATGTATTTGACAAATATTTTTTGTCAGCTGTTCACTATTTTGGCATCAACTGATTTATGTTGGGTGCTTTAGATGTGTCCCCTTATTTGATTTGCTTTCAAGTTTGAGTGAATTTGTAGGTAGTAGATTCTACAGTCACCAGATTTATGTACACAGACAAGCTAATGGAGTGGTCTTAGTCCTTTCCAATTTCTGTCTAGTGCCATTATGGAAATAGATGTGGTCTCTTGAAAATGTTGCATCTCCTGTGTACATTTGTTTACTCTGCACAAGTTGAGATTATAATGTATTTATTTGTCAGAATATATTGCTTCACTCGTATATCTAGTTATATAATTTTTTTTAGTAACATCTATAACATTTTTTTATAGATAATAAAAATTAATTTGCATTCATAGATGAATAGGTACCTATTTTCATAAAGAAATTGTGACATATATTACACATTTCTTCTTTGGTCTAATCTAGGCTCTTAGAGGCCTGTTTGTTAATTTTAGACTTTTGTTTATATTATTCCATCCAGAAATTAACACACCCCAGCTGGGACACAGCTGCTAACTTCATGAGCTATTCTTTATTTATCAGAGGGGGCATCATTTGGAAAAGCTTGCCAGTTGCTTGATTTTCATTACAATTTATCTCATAAGCTGCCTAAAGTCCTAAAAATTATAAATTGCTTATTTTCAAGATTTCACACCATTTTGGGCTAATGGTTAAACATCAACATGAAAGCTAGGACCCAAGGTTTCCCCCAACAGCACATTCACACTGCCTCTACCGTTTTGCCTTCCTCCCATATAGCAACCTAGTTACATCTATTCCCCAGGTGACATATCCATATCCTGCTGTCCACTTGACGTAAAAGAAAATGTGATTCAGCAAACCAGGCCATCTTCTTTCATTGCTTCATGATGAAATTCTGATGTTCATGTGCCCACTACAGGTGTTTTCAGTGTTGGACAGGGGTCAGCATGGGTACTCTGACCTGTCTGCATTTTGCAGCCCAATACGCAGCAAACTGTGATAATACGTGTTCTGGCACCTTTCTATCATAGCCAGCATTAACTCACATAGCAATTTTTGTTATAGTAGCTTTTCCGTGAGATTGGTCCAGACTTGCTAGCCATTTTTCCTACATTCAAGCTGACTGTGCCCTTGCTGCCTTATACTGTATATTGCACCCACTCACCAGTTCCACTGTAACAAGATAATCAATGTTATTCACTTCACCTGTTAGTGTTTTTTATGTTATCACTGATCTGTTTACACGGTCCTAGATAATAAGAAAGAAATTAATATGTTCCCTCCCCATAAAAATGTTTTATAAGCTCTTTAGTTGTCTCAGAAGCCTTTTAACTTTTTAAGTACAGCAAAGCAATTTTCCATCAAACAACTTATGTCACAGTATGTACGAAAGTCTAATTATAAGATATGAACAAAACATTAAGAAAAGATGCAAAGAATGTACCTAATCCATGTCTGTGGGTTGACATGGGAGGCATGGTGGACCATACTTTAGTGAGTGGATCGTAGCACTCCACTGTATTGGATGTCTTGAGGCCATCCCTTCCCCCCACCACATAGAGCTTGTTATCGATGACTGCTACACCGAACTGAAGTCTTCGGCCATTCATTATGCCAACCTGATTCCATCTATTAGTGCGAAGATCATACTTTTCTATTGTTGTAGATCCTGAAAGAATATTTTTTTGTTAAGTGCCATAATTGTGTATTTTTGTAATTGATTGGCAAATATTACACTTTTCCAGTCCCACTCCTATTCTTTATCCGTTAAAAAGGTCTAAATTAAAGATTTAAAGACTTATAGAGTCAGCATATAAAACAGGTATTGTGATGAAGCTGCCTTTGTTGGACTAAAAAAATGTAAATGTTTTGTAAGACATTCATACAAAGCAGGATCAATATTTCAGTATTAAAAATTGTATGCTGCGTCCATAAATGCATCCATAATTATATATAAATTAATTGAAAGAAAGTATTGATCTTACAATAAAGAAACCAGAAAACTTAGGATATTTTGGAACTACTTGGCACTAAACAACTGTGTGGCCATTAGAAAACTAATTGGTAATGAGACTAATCAGAAAGAAATGGCTTAAATATTCTAAGAAGCATAAAGATTGGACTTTTGGAGCAAAGGAAAAAGCTGATGAGTTAAAATTGACCCATTCCGAGTGATGGGTGCGTCAGGGTAAGAAAGGAAGTGCGTGACCCATCATGCACAGTGGCCACTGTACAAGCCTCTGGAAGCAGTGTTATCATCTGTGGTTGCTTCAGTTGGTCAGGTCTAGGGTCAGCTATGTTACATGACATTAAAATGAGGTCATCTAATGACCTGATGGTACTGAATGACTAGAATATTAAATCAATGGAGATTGTCTTTCCTGATGGCACAGACATGTGCCTAGACTCAAATTGTGAAAGACTGGTTCTGGAGCAGGAGGAATCATTTTCACAAACTGAACACCACATTGTGTGATGTAATCACAGCTAAAGGTGAATGACTGAATGAAAACTTGCTATGCAGTGTTTGTCAATTTAATAATAGCCAGTTGGTGCATCAGTTTACGAATAATAACTCAGAGTAAAAACTATTTATCTACCTTTTGAGGCATCCATGCCTCCAACTGCATAGAGTGCCCCTACAGTGGACTTGCGTGGTTTGGTCCTTGGACTCTGTAGCATCGGTCGTCGCTCTGGCAACAAATGGTATTTCATGGCCTCCATCAATAGCTTTTGACATTCCAAATCTTCAGAAAACATCTTATTGTTTTCCAAGTCAGCAAGAAGCTACAACATAACACAGATAATGGCAACTCATTCAGTTTTGAAATATTACAGTTATATGGACCATTAGCCTTTAAATGTTCATTTTATGATTTTGAAATACAATGAAGGCTGCTTGTGATATTAGATGGGAGAACTAAAATGTTCCATCCATAGTTTGTCTGTAAAGCTATGTGCCACAATGTCTGATTGATGTCACAATAAAAAAGCTGATAAGGGAGTCAGCTGCATTCATGACGTCTAAATTCTTTACTTTAAAAGCTGTAACCCTTTCATTCAAAATAAAATATTTTTTTATCAAAGTGTAAATTTTGCTTTGATTAATTTAAAAAAATTAAGGAACATAACCTAAACATGTTCCAGCGTGACAATGCCATTCTGCAGTGTCTATGCAGACATGATTTGCCTTGCTCAAAGCCCTGATCCTAACCACACTAAACATCTTTAGGATTAATTGGAATTCAACTGTATACAAGTCATTCGTGCCCAAAATCATTGCATCATTTCACTTTTTTTGTAGAAAATTCCCTACAGCCATGCACAAAGATCTACACAAAGAGCCTCCCAAGGAGGCTTTTAACAGGAAAGGAGGGATGGGATGTTCAAAAATCACATATACATCTTATCTAACGCCAAATTGGGGGTAAAAAGAATGATAGAGTAAATATTCCACTACATTGCATCTGCATGTGTTTTCCACATGTCTTTTTCACACCTGATGAGGATGTGTTAGGGATATGTAAAGGAAAGTGAAATGAATAATTTCAGCCAAAATGACAGACAGACTGCACCATTCTACAGTCTTGGCTAGAAAGAAACCAGGCCTAGCCTCACTTCTTTATACCATTCCATGTATTTTTCTTATGACCACTGGTTTTGCTATGTACAAATGTGCCAAAATAATCTGACTTAAGGTATTACTGCTTATAATGTGATTAGATGTAGATGCTTTAAATTAATATCTTTTTATCCTAGCCCTGCTAGCACACTGGCCCTGTCAAACTAATCACAGCAAGTGATTTTTTTTAACATTACGGGCACATGAAGTAATTTCGAATAAGGATTTTTTTTTAATATTCAAAGATTTTTTCTTAGTACGAAATGAGTGCATTAAATCAAGTGTTGCTCTGTAGATCACCGAGTCTGATGGTGTGTCATAAGCAAACCTGAGGTGGTAGAAGGGGTAGGCGTATGTAGGCAAGTAATAATCCTAGATCTTGTTGCCGATGCTGCACATCATATCGCACCCACATCATCAGTGCCTGGAAAATGGTCTCTTCGTCTGGAACATTGATGTCATCGCTGGACAGTAGCTTGACTATTTCCATCGTAGGAAGTAAGAGAAATTCCTGATTCTGAATGACTTCTAAAAAGTGTTCCTGAAAAATTTACGTGGTTCAATTAGAAAGGTTAGGTGCACTTTAGCAGTTAAAAAAATAAACTACTTTGTAAGTATACTGTGTATTGCACTGAACATAAATAATCATGATTTATCTTTAGTTATTTTCCATTATATTCATATTGTTCCACTTTATAATGTAGAAGCCCTACTGGTAATCTACTGAATAATAAGTAAGCATGTTCTTCAGCTCTAGCAACTGGTTTAATGTGAATTTAATGGCCTGATATTTAATGCTTTGCTGATCATTGCTTAGAATGTACTCTAAAACTATTTTCTATCATTTCATTAAAAGCATTAAGAAATCTAAGCTCATCTATAAAACACTCCAAAGTCCTGTTTGTATATTTGTTTGTTTGTTTGTTTGTTTTAGGGTGTTTTAGATGCGAATGGTTTGATCTTTGATGTTCAAATAGCATATTAAAATTTGTCCATGGGCTTTTGGAGCTCAGCTAATGGAAATTAGATGCATGGATTGATTTTTTTTTTTTGTATCTTGCTCTATGAGGGAGACATTAATTACACACTAGCTTGCTGAGGTAGGGTTTTTTTTATGGCATTCTTTAATATGGATTTTAGTCCTACTTTAGTGGGGTAACTTTTTCAAAAAAAGTGACAATAGTTTCATATGTGATCTATGGATATATAGGTCCATATAGCTGAGAAGGATTTTTCATATATGTTACATATATGGTGATGTATGTGTGCCCCATTATGTAAAAATTACATGTTATCCACACATGTGAATACTTGTTAATATGGGAAACAACATACAGTGTATTGTCTACTTATGGACAAATTATTTTTAACCAGCAGGGTCCAAGCTAATTTCAAATAAGCTAGCTACTATATATAATATATGTATGTGTCCATATTACATTTTACGATGAGTCATATTTCCAGGGTTATTATTCATGTGTTTATCTTAATCCAAATCATTTAGTAATTACTATGAATTAAAAATACAATAACTATAATTAAGCTATTAGGGAAGTTGTCTAATGAGACATTAACTTGATTTTGTGAAATTAGGCCTTTCATCAATAAGTGATTGTTTTCACATACACAGCAAACATATAGACACTTGTCTGGTGACAGTGACAGTGCTACACAAAAAAAACCAGAATATCAGGATTCCACATAGAAAGGAAAAAAACAAGCTTATCAAAATAGAGCTTTTTTTATGTGAGCACAACGGATGGTGGAGCAGGAAGCCCTGTTCGCCCCTTGTCCATTAGGGAAGTGATTGAAAAGGAAGTTTTGCTGCTTGTGCTCTCTGATTAGATTAACCTCACTGATCTGGGAAGCACTATGTAAACAGCCTGTGCAGATGTCCTTCAGGAGATAACAGGCACCCTCCTAAGTTGCTTCCGCACTTTAGCAGTGGCATGTCATCTGACAAATGTGTGTGGTGGGTTCTGAAGCTCCAGAGAATACTAAATGTGTCGACTCCTTTAGACAGACTAACATGTGGTACGTTTAAAAACATCAGGACACCTGCATACACATACCAAACAAATGTAGTGGAAAAAATAATAATGGGAAAATAATGATTATACTTTAAAAGCATGAAATATATAGGTATAAAGTGTAGTTACCTAACATATAAAGTAATAACATTTTAATTGTGGGACAGAACAGCAATAGGCTGCCACTTCACTTTTTGTTTATATGTACAATTTGAGTGCTTTAAACAGAATTTTAGCTATTTCAATCATTGCGCCAGTCCTACCATGGTATAATTGTGTGCCACATTCAACAGATCCATGCATCCTTGAGCATCAGCAAATGAGCGGATCCCAAGACAGTTGGATGGGTGAAGCTGTTTCATTAGAAAGTTGCAGCAGACCTCAATGACTTGCGAGAGCTGGAGAAGACATGCTGCTGCTAATAGGCTCTCAATTGTCTCTTCCTTCAGCTCAAGTACACCTATAAGGGTAAAGACAAAAATCAGAGATCCTTTCAACTAAAGAGGATTTTTGTTGACTCACACAATACAATCAGTTTTATGGAAGAGAATGCATTCAGAAGTTTAAAAAAAAAAAAAAAAAAGCTGGCCTTGAAATTGTTAGGTACACTGCTGGTTAGAGCTAGAAATGGGTGGACATCTAACTGCTGTATCCATAGCAAAGTATTGCAAAGCCTTACTATCTAAATACAAGTGCAAAGACTATAAAGACACCCAGTGATCTTGAATATTTGTGAATGAATAACAAGAAATTTTAGATATATTTATAGACACTAACCAGTGTATGCAAAATGAACTAATGATCTCAGTGCTTCCGGATCAACACCTTCCATTTTGATCTCATCCTGTTTTGCCTCCCGTACATTGTTGGTGAACATGGCAGCGAAGTAGTCTGAAACTGCACTTAAAACAAGCCTGTCATTAAGAAAAGAACACAAAACCACTTATTATATTAACATCCAGGTTTTTGTCTGTAGCTATTTATAAAAAAAGGACTACTTCTTTGTGTCTTTCTCTGTGAGGGAGACATTAATTACACACTAGCATGCTGTGTATGGATTTTGGTTTGTTTGTTTTTGGTTTGGTTTTTGTTTAACTAGTTCTGAGCTGAGCCGGCAACACCTTGATTGAGTTCCCTGACATTTCCACTACTGTGTTAGATCAAAACACAGGCGCTACATGTATGCACGGAAAACAATTATAAGCAGTCAAGTATATGTATTTTTATATCATTATGTCCAGAATTGAGTCAAGAAGGTACTGCAATGACACAACAGCCTGCATATACTCTACTGTATGTGTGGCTTCCCTTACAACTGGATTACAACCAGAAGTAATGCTCTAGCATTTTATGAAATTTGTGAAAATTTGTTAAACTGGCACCTTACCCAATATAGATAACCTAGGGAACATTACGGTTAAATAAATATTTCCACATCATATTGGGGAAATGCATCTATGGTCTCTTAAAGCTGAGAAAGTAAAAAAGTATTTAATATGCATTAAAAGCCACTGGCTGAAAAGCATAATTTACAAAACATACCCAGGGAAACTGTGGCATTCTGTATAGCATTTTTTTTTACATGCCTCTTTTAACCATAAGGATTGGAGTTCCAGTTTGTCATGGAGAATATGTACCTGTGTGCAGGTATCCTGTGATCACCAGCTATCAAAAGCACATCACACAGCTGCTTGTGTTGCAGGTAAGTCTCCATCTTTCGGAACGTCTGTTCCGCATGGTTTGTGGCCTGGAAAAACTCATCTGAGCAGTTGGAGCTCATCCTAGAGTAACTACTCAAAGTCAACCTGTGAAGAAGCAGAAGGTTAGCGGTTCATTCTCAGGCCATAAGAGGATATAGTGAATATAATAATATAGCTTAGCTACTTGACACAAAAAAAATGTCAGTGAGCACTGGACTTAAGACATTGTACAGTTGATATACAGTAGCTATTGGGGAGTTATTATTTCACACCTTAATGAACCTACAGTATGTTTTACGAATCTCAGTCCTTGCATTTGAAGAGTGGATAATGTTGGTGTTCATTGTGGGCTTTGTGTAGGTTACCACACCTGAAATGTGTGTTCTGTGCCATGCAGATAAATGCAATGAAATCTTTTCTTAGCACAACCAATTTAAAATGCATAGTAGTCCATATCTCTTCTCTTCACACTTGTCCTTCACGCGTTTAAATTAAAACCATTAGTGCTAAACTCTAAAAAAAATTAATGGATTGAGAAGCATATTATTCCAAAGGGGCAGCTTTCCATTACAAAAAAAAAAAAAATCATAATAAATTCTTCTTGTGGATAGACATGGACTCGGCATTGCAGCTGGCTTCTTCCCAAAACTGTGACCATGTTAATTCTGAGCTACTCTCCCTGCAGATTACTCTGAACTACTCTCCCTGGTAGATTACATGCTACCATGGAGCATCTCAGTAATCCTTTAGACCCGTGGCAAACAATACTAAACTCTTATTTTGGTGCCCTTCATGGATCAAATCTATCACTGACATTAAACTTATCCAAAGTACAGGCTTTTTTTTTTCTAAATTCCTGTTGCCTGGAGAAAGTATAGGAAAATAATTTATAATACAGAGATATTGTGGTTGCTCAATTCTGATTTGTCAGGAAGTAGAGATTCATTTTCTACAACATCACAGCTTGGACAGTAGTGCAAACCACAAGGCTAATTTTAATGTACTTGTAATATGTTATTGTTTGTGTAGTAAATAATTGATATGATAAAGCTTTCTGTAAAAGACATGAAAAAGACAGAGGGCTTTGCATCGTCTCATACTAGTAAGCAATTTTTTGTCAAATTTAATTCAAGATACAAAAAAAAGTGTCTCATTATTTGACTGACCAAACAGTAATAATAAAGATGGTCTATAAACTCAAATCATGATTGTTATACCAATATTATCTGGTTATGTTATTTCATGTCCAGTATGTTATTGTAATCAACAGTATACTGCAACACTATCCGAAAGAAATATGAACCACCCCAGTAAAACATAAAAACATGGCCTTTGTATTATATTCTGGTACTTAGGATGTAATTACATAGTAAATCTCATTGAAGGCTATTTTGTGGAATCAATGACCTTAGGAACTATGCCTATAACCAGAGCGCTGGTACTTGAAGCAGTGTCCTAGCCTCAAAGGGCACACATGTACCAGCATCATAATTTCATCTATTTTTAGCTGAAAAGATATATTCCCTGTGGTCTAGTCTCCTTGTGGTTAAAAGGATGTAACAGCTGTTTTAGTTCATTAAAGTAATCATAATGCGTATCACATCAGATCTCTGATGACAAAAATCCAGATCGCATTGATATGGACATGGTGAAAGAATAATAGCTAGATATATGAAAGCTGATGAATGAAGGAGTTAAAAACTTAAATAATAAAAAAAATAAAAAATAACTACTGTAGCCATAGTACTGTAGGTATATATGTTTGTTTAAACGTCTATTTTTTTCATTGTAAACCATTCAAAGGTAACCTATAACATTTGCCTAGGTACAAAGGGAAATATCAAAGCTGCTTAAACTGAATTGTATTTTGTGCTGCTTTGTTCAACTGAGACCCTGTACATGATTTTAAAACATGGCTTACTACATGTTCAGGGTCCCCAAGTCATTAATATTTTAAAGCTTATGTCTTGCTTATACAAAGGGCATTTGGAGAATTACAATATAAATACAATTTTGTCCTATTTTGTTAAAAATTGATCCAATATGCTGTATAGAATATCACATATAGCAGAATAAAATTAGTTTTTCAAAAGATTTCTTTAATACTGTAACATCTTGTATGCCCTTCTGATAGTCTTTAATACTGTATGCAATTGTTATTGTTATTTCCTGTTACATTTACTATATGGGTCATTTATTGTTCTGCTACCATCTGTTCCCTACAGTAGCATAATGCCGTGTTTGCTTAAAAAAAGTGGTATAAGGTTTTGGTTGTAAATATAAGTTATTTGTTAGGGTATTGCCAGCTTCAAAAAATGCAAAAAAGGATTTTTATTATGTCTCCCACTATCTGGCAACACTATTCCCTTTGTATTACTCTCTCAGAGGCTATAAATTTGCAGAAACAAATTTGGCTTTACTTTTTGAAGGACTGTGCATAGCTCTGCAACAAAAAAATTACACAGTTTGACTAATGTTTAACAAACACATTAAACATCTTTTAAACATTCTTGATATGTTCTTGATACTATCTTTTCATTATACAAGTTCTAGGTAATATAATTTTAAATACTTTATATCCTATGTATAATACACAAACTGGCTGATGTAACATTACAGTTTTCCTTTGGCAGTAATAAAGGAAAATCTATCTATCTATCTATCTATCTATCTACCTATCTATCTACCTATCTATCTATCTATCTGTCTGTCTCTCTGTCTGTCTATCTGTCCTTTTAATGTCTCTTTTTAGTTTCTATCTGTATGTAATTTATCTCCAATTACTGCGCAATTGAGAAACAGGGATTTTATAGTTTAATAATAAATAGCTCCTATTTGCAAGCAAATATTACTTAACTGCACTATTTCACAGGTAATATTAGGCTTATAACATATCTGCTCGTTGCAACAATTTTTTACAATTTAAAATGTTACTGTAATGTTGCTATATCCTCACCTGCATTTTTGCTAAATTGCAGCATAGTTTTTGGAAATATATTAGTATGCAAAAGTCTTGGGGATTTTTTTATACTCACATTGTTAAAACATGAGCAGAAAAGGCATACTGTAGTTTTAATGTACTGTAGAAGAGAGACGGTAAATATGGTATTAGTGTAGAGCAGAAAAAGCTTATTATGGCATTAGTGTAAAGCAAAAAAGGCTCACTCTGGAATTTGTCCAGAGAAAGACATGTACAGTACACCATGGCAATGATAAAGAACGAAAAAGCACTTTGGTATTAATGTAGAGTAGCAGTGGCACAATGATAATAATTTAGTGTAAAAAAGCAAAACATGGCAGTAATGTAGTATAGAAAAGACACCCTATGAGGTTTATTTATTACAGAAAAGGTGCATGGTATTAGCATAAAAAATACACCCTATGGTGTTAATAAATTGTAAAGAAAAAAAAACAATGACATTATTTAGTGCAGTAAAGATACACATTTCATTTATTTTGTTCAGAAAAGACACACTGTAATTTGGTGTAGAAAATCTAAACTATGTCAGTAATTTGGTGTACAAAGTACCATTATGGCATTAATTTACTGTAGAGAAGGCACACTTTTAAAATAATTTAGTGTAGAAAAAGCAGACTATGGCAATAATTTAGTGTAGAAGGCACACTCTGACATTAGGTTTAACGTAGAAAATAAACAACGTTCCAATTATTTTAAATCTGTTACATTTTTTTAAATCAAAAAATAAATAAATAAAATTATGAAATAATGAACGCCATAAGTAATAAAAACATTTCAGCATTTCAGTTTATTTTACAAATATCCAGTGGATCAGAATTTGTTGCAAGAACAAATTTGTACACTAGTACAAAGTGGAGTTAATAAAATCAGTGTGGTTGAGTTTCATTTTGTTTCATACTAGGGAAAATTTATGAATTCCAACCCTGCTTAAATTTTTGCTCTAACCTTTGTAACTTTTATAAGACTGTAATCAATGTAGTCTTCTGCTTTAAACAGAGATTTAATTGGGCCTTCAGAAATTGCTACTGGCATGATACGTTGACATACTGTATATAGCCATACATTGATTTCATCCTTATAATATCAAAAAGGCCTCTGGCTTATGCTCTGCCTTCAAAGATTTGTCAAAACATGTTTACAGGAATTATTATTATTATCATTAATAATAATAATAATAATAATAATAATAATAATAATAATAAGTGTAGAGTTTAGCCATACCAGTAAAACATAGATTTTAGAAATTTATATGTCAGTAAAGACTATGGTGATATAGAGATAAATAAAGCGTAAAGATTCATGATTAAGTGATAAATACAGTATAACTCAAACTATCATGTCCACCTAAAAGACAAATCCCAAGTAAAAAAAAGAAAAAAAGAAAGAAACTAAAAATACAGATGATGTATGTTAGCTACTCTTTTATGAGCATTATACCTATCCCCAGCACCTCACACCAGTGGGTTACAGAAAACCTTTATCACCCACCCTTGACTGGGTGCATATTCCTCCATACTGTATCATTTCTCTGCTGTGCTTTAAAGCCAAATGTATTCTGTACAGAAGGGCTCCCCGTTTAGATGGAATCTATATTTATGGAATCCCTAGGATTTATCCTCAGAGAATTATTTTCATTCAGCCCAGATAGGATGTTGTAGAGATAATTCTATTCATCAGCATTCAAAGAAGGCTCTGTTCCTGGAGGCATTTATCATTTTCTTTTGTCTTTCAGTATGGGCTGAAATAGAAAAGGTTTCATCTCGTTTCATGAAAGTGAATTAAATGCTGCCATAAAATGCCATTTCAAAGGGAGGTTTGCTTTTCAGATTACATTTCGATATAGCCCAAAATTTTGTAGATCTGATCTGATAAATTTCTTTGTGCTTTGATTACGTGGTTCAGTGGAATTACCCATGAGGTCAAATGAGCTACAGTGTTAATTGTATAGCATACACCCATTACATCTGATCCTTAACAAACTCATCTGTAAATATTGTCTGCAATGTTTCGCTTGACTGTATAACGGCATCAATACCAATGTGGATTCCTTTATGCCAAAAACAATATGAAAATTACCTCTGCTGCAGTAATAAAAAAAACTCTCAACATACATCCTAGTTATTTATGAATCTCACATAAAGAAAAAGCCAACGCAGGGCAAACGCACACACACACACGCACACACACACATACACACACACACACACACTCACATTCATACACACAAATTGAGTTTGTCTAAAGATTTTTAACAGGTAAGTTTTGCATTAAAGCCTCTTTTCTGTTCTTTTTCTATAATCTTTTACATTCAAATTACAAAACTGTAGAAACTCTGAGATTAACACATTTAGGTTGCTATATGGAAGCTGCTATTTTTTGCAAATGGCTCTGAGATTTTCTGAGAAGATCCTGCATACCCCAGGTCCATAGTTCCTTGACCAGCATTTGCAGGGGCAGAACTTGATAAATATGGCTAAAGAATATGAGTGAATTATATAAAACTACCATAAGTAAAATGTTTCTTTACTGACAGTTACTGTTACTGAAAATGTGAAAACAGACTGTTGAGAAGAAATCTCATTTACAATTGTTCTTTAAATGTTTACAAAATGTGGGTGCCTTCAAATTAGGCAATATAAAACCAACTTATGTTATTGATGTAACAAATATTAATTTGTACTCAATTTGAGAAGCAAAAAAAGATTATATTTTTGGTTAATAGACACATTTTGACAATAACCTCAGGCAGAAAGATTAAAAGATAAAAAGATTAAAGGAGTTTTGAAGTTATCCAGCTACTGAGTCATGTGTGTTACGTAGGCAGTCCATTGCTTCCTTTAGCTGAAAACATGCATATTGTTTTTTATTTAAAATTTTGTTTAAATACAAGCCCATTACTTGTATATGTACATGCTGAATATGTACAAATGTGAAAAAGGAACATTCTCATGGTTGAAACATACTGTATATACAATTTAATTTAATAAGGACTTCTAATGTCGTCATATATTCTGTAAAGCAAAATGAAGTCACAAATGATTTAACTAATTTGATTTAACATTTAGCAGTGGCTGCAGCAAAATGTATTGCTTGGGATTAGCATATCAAATTCAAATGACAAGAAGTCCTGATGCATCAATAATTTGTATAACAGCTGCATTGCAGGAGACAGGGGTTTAATACTGCAACAGTATACAGTATACGGTAGGTTTTCACAAGCACTACACATAATTTAGAAGTACTGCACATGGGATATTATAGATACTCATGAAAGCAACCGTGCATAACAATAACTATACATAGATAAGAAGTGGTATACAGGGAGAGCATATACACTGATCTTATGTCACATTTTCACTTCATAGCTTAGAAGTGACATACAGGGTGAGCATATCACCCTTCACTGATCCCAAACATATATCATGCATCTCATAATTATTTGAGATTTTACATTGTCTAGTCAAAGTCCCAGTCCTGTGAGTTTTGTCAGATTGTGCATGTGAAAATGCTCTTACTATTTCCACTAACTATTATTTACTTTATTTGATTTGTCTGGTCGATTTTTTATGATTCAACTTTATCAAGGGTTTAAGTATTATATGATCACAGTCATATATGATTTTATTCCTTCCACATTTTTTTTTCTTCAAATTTAATGGTCTACTCAACCAGAATTTTATCTTGTGTTGAACAGTTCTTAACCTAATTTCACTAATTCCAGCAAAACCCTTAAGTGTTTTCTTTGCTTGATGCAAGTCAGTGCTTTGATCCTTCTGAAATGTGACTATTTCTTTATAGAGTATACTATACTGTATATATTCATGTTCATTTCAACCCAGATAAACTGACTGACCGTATATATTACCTTGTAAAGATACAGTATTATAACACTTATATCAACAGAAGTGTATCTAAAAACAGTAACAAAATGTTCCCCATGTCACTCCTTCTACAAAATAATTGCCCAGCTTTGGATATCTCTATTTGTTCAAGCAGCCACTACAGCAACTGGTACAATGCCCTAATTGAACCATAGTAGGTCCAATCTCTCTCGCATTTTGACAAAATTGCCCTTCATTTTCTGAATATGTTGCTCTATGACAGAATAGTTACCTTGTGGTACAGCAGCATTTTAAATCACTATTGTGGCATTGTTACAGAGGCATCCTACTCTTACTGAAAAATGCTGTATACCTCTCATACCGTTATTTTGTTTATTAAGCTTGGACAGTGACATTCAAGATCTCAAAACTTTATGGATACATAATGGCTTTGCACTTGAGATGAAGCTCAGATAACACACTTCTGCTTTATCAAGTCAATACCATTATTTTCTAGGGCAATTGTGAGGGAGTTGAATTATTATTAAAAATACCACTTGATGGCTCAAATAGTTTCTTTTCCCTCTTAAAGGAGCAACATTCCTCACATACTTACGGACTCATCAAAAGCTCTGTTTAAAGAAGGAAACACTGAATATAATCTCATGAACATAATGCTAAAACTTCTTAAACTGTGCACTGATCTTACATGAGGTGAGAATACACCATGGATGTTATACCAGTCTATCATAGATCATCATGCATACTAGGGATGTAAATGAATATGAATATAAATACATTATTTGGAATAAACAGCTAATGCATTCTAAAGGAAAACATTTTGGATTTGCAGCGTTCAGATATTACATGCAGAACCTGGCACAGAATGTAAGAAAGAGTAAGCTCAATAACATGGCAGTGTAGGAGATTTGGTGTTAGCCCACTGCCTTACTGAGCTCCAAAGCTCTACCATGTTTCTGACAAACCAAAGATACATGTTTTCATATATTGAGCCAGCACTACATGCCTCTCTGTGCATATAT
>JAOVVA010000037.1:15802992-15816233 GCA_028565275.1 Leiocassis micropogon | reverse complement strand
ATATATATGCACAGAGAGGCATGTAGTGCTGGCTCAATATATGAAACATGGTAGAGCTATATATATGGAGCTGTCCACAAAAATAATAATTTAATAAATTGAAGATTGGTATAAAAATGTACTGTATTGTAATTGTTCATTATTAAAAGGAATTGTTCTAAAAAATTCATACAGATATCATAATGTAACACAGTTTAAAGGATGCATCTTGTTTTGACTTGCAGCCACACTGTAAGAACATCCCAATAAACATGTCATATCTTTCCAGAATGTAAAAAACTCTAAAACTAAAATAAATCGTATTAGATTTTATTAGATGTCTGTTGTCAACTGTAGCCTTCATAGCAGTTTATTGAACTGGAAAAGACATTGTTATTATAAAAAATTTTAAAAGCTTTACTGAATGTTCCACAAGGTGTCAAATTCAGTAGCTGAATAAAATTATGTTCTGTAAATTGATATTTATTGATATAGTTTGTGGATGAAAAATGACTTATACAGACCATGTCCACTCTTGGTTTACATCTGAATTAACTGAATATGTCTATCTTTAAATAAACACAGATACAAATATATACATCCTATGGGCAATTTGCTGTGTTTATGTGGTTGGAAGAAATGTAGAGCCCTATATGGAAATGGGGGGAAAACTACTCACAGACAGTTCAAGATCAAACTGTGGACTCTGGAGGTGTGAGGCAGCCATGCTTACTGTGTCACCATAATGCAGCCCATATTATTTCTTATTCTTTTTATTTTTTATTATTTTATTCATTTATTTTTTTTGTAAACCTTCCTCAGTTGTATATATACTCAGTATGTCACATTCCTTTTTAACTGTGGTTCTTTCATCTACTTTTCAGCTCCAGGGAGCTTGTCACACTTTGATTCTGTGTCTTTGAGCATAGTGCATTCAATTTCAGCTAGAGCGCAGAAATGCTTTTTGTTTTGTGATGTTTTTAATGTAAAATTTCAAATAACTTATAGACATACAGTAATGATTTAAATTTATACATGACTGGTCAATACAATGACTGGTTAATACAGTTATTCCATAAAAAGAGTGAAAAATCTAATTCTTTATTTTTCTTTGTTTGTTCTATTTTATTTTTTCATTTTCAATTACTTGGTATGCATTTTACCCAAGACTTGGTTCCAGCAGTAACAGCTGTATAATTATTGTATAAATTGCATTTCTGCTTCTGCTAAGATGAATGACATATTTGATAGAGCTCTAATTTCATAAACAAGCTCAAGTTGGGATCAGTTTTGCACAGTGCCAGTTACCTTTTGACACTGTTGCAAGCTAACCTGCTGTCCTTCTGACAGGCCAGTAAAAAAATGTGGCAACACACAACAGAGGTTCCTAGGAAACCCATATGTCATTGTGAGCTATAGTGTGTCTTACTTAAATAAATGTTGTCATAAAGTTGTTTGAGAATGTCAGATTATTTCTTTTTAAAAAGCCGTTTCAGTTGTCAGATGTTATCATGAGTGTATTAAAGCTCTTTGTCTTATACAACTAAACTTTACCAGGAAAGAAAGTGCTGCACATATGCATCCTTGTGTAATGTGCAAACAGCACCCGGTGTAGGAGGAAACCACAAAGAAGAGGCCACTAAGATTTTTGGCTTGTCACATAAAAGGAGGAAAGACAGACGGTTTTGTCCTTTCCTGTGAGACTCCAACCACAAACAGGATATGACACAGCTGGAAAACAATCCTCAGTTCATCTCTGTCTTGCTAAGCAGTGCTTTTAAAAGGTCCACCCTTAGGGTACCATTTTGAGAGAGAGAGAGAGAGAGAGATTGTCTCTTAAGCATGGCTAGAAATGTATCACGTCTCCTACTGTGACTGGCTTGCTGAATTATGACAAATTATGCATCTTGAGTTTATGATGTGATATTTAATGGAAAACCCAGCTGGCAGAGTGTGAATTTGTCAAGAACACATTTGCTAAGCAAAGATAAAGTAATGAAGTAAATAAATAAATACAATATATAAAATGATTCTCAAATTTGGGGTTTACGAATTCCATGAACAGCGATCAGCCCCTATAGATATGCTCTAGAAGTTGAACATACAGCAGTAAAACATTTTGCCTTTTAGATGAGCTATCACACCCCCTGTTGCCACTGTTGTATTAGCACACTGTACAGTCCCTTGGTCTTTGTCTGTGAGGAGCTCATACTGAAATATTCATGAAGAACAGGTCTCAAATCTGCCAGGATTACTATAGAAAATCACAAAACACTCATAGCCCTCAGCATATCAAATTGCCATTTCTTTATTGGAAACAATGCAGATTATTTTCAGTCACACGCAAGTAATTATTACCATGTTTTAACATTTATATAACATTACAAGTTATATAAATGTGTAATTGCCAATACTGTCAGAAAAAACACAGTAAACCTTACAGAACTATACACATTTTGGCACTGTAGTTTAAATGAATGTTGTTTATATCTTTTTGCAAGCATTTTAACAAAGAAGTGGGGTTATAAAAAGGGTATAATGTGTCTCAGTACAACCATTTGGATTTGTGGTGTAAAATTATTGAACCCAAAGCAAGGACCCATGGCAATGGAACTGTCTAAATATAAAGATATAAAGTTTTTTTTTCCATGTAATCTTAAAGAAAGTGCCAGCCTTATTTACCGTCAGTGCAAAGATTTTTCAATGCACTTAAGCCACCTTGAAAATTAGCTTTCACATCACAGTAACTAATGACATGAGAAAATAATAAATTACATTTAGCAACTTGCTTATTTCAGCATACTCTCCAAAGCATGATATTTTCAGCCTGTGCAAGACCTGATGGTTATACAGTATATAAATCATATACAAATACTGGGTGCCTACAAGCAAATGCAATCTTTTATTTACGTACTATGTAAAAGAGAAACTAATATTAAATACAATGTTATTGCATAATTATCTATGTATACTGCATATACATTGCATTATATAAGAAGTGTTTTGCAAATAAATATGCAGTCTTATATACTTTACAGAATATCATCATTAATATTATTTTCACATCTTTAAAAGTAATGACAAAGGCTTACTGTTTAAATAAAAGTGATATAATGGCATTGTCTGTGGTGAGGCTCACAAGCAATATTAATCAACAGTCAAGGCCATTAACACAATGTAGGCTTTCAAGCCACTGTAGTAATTGCCATGTGCTTTTAGAGGGTCAATTCATAGACCATTTTTGGACATGAATATAAAAAATGAGCGGCTCATTCAATATTTTCTATTTTCTTTTATTTTGCATATTTACCTTCTGTAACTGATTGAAATTACTTCTTGCCTATTTTGACCCCATTGTACAGATAAAGAAAAAAGTTAAGCTTTAAGTCAAAAATATATATTATTAGTATTGACTTCTCTTATAGACTTCCTTCACAATCTTATATATGTCAAAAAGTAAATATTTATAACTTGTTAAGGACCTTAGTGGTTTCACCACGTATATTTAAATAAAACAACATGCCAAAGCATGTTACTATAATTTCTTTTTTTTCAAACAAGAAAAGTTTGTAAAGCTTTTCTTGGTGGTCATAGCTGTTTGAAACACAATTAGTTCACCCCTGCTTTTGACTATACATTTATGCAGTTGTTGCTGTAATATAATGGATAGCTATATCCTTTGACTTCAAGCTCAATTACTTGACTATTCATAAAAGGCATATTATTTAGAAACTAAATAATGACATGCCCTTATATATTACTGTAGGTGACTGACACCTCTTTCTTCTTTGAGAAAACAAGTTTGAATTATGCCAGAGGGTGAAATGTCGATACACTAGCTAGAGTAACATGTAACTACATAAATAAATTGCCATTTTCCCTTAATTCCAAAATACACATGGAATGAATAACTGCAACTTATTTATTACTGTCAATTAGTTTCAAATAAATGTTATTACATTAACCTTAAAACCCAAGCAGCACAGATCCATGCCATCATCAACATCGGTCCATGACAACATGTATGCTTACTTTATATTACAAACTCTCATCTGGGTTTTCAGTTTTTGTCATGTAGAATTAAAGTTATCATTACTTTGAAAAAAAAATTATTTTACCACCACCGGAATATGGGAATGGCATCAGAAAAATGTAGACCTTTCAAAATTACCGCATTTGTTTTAATAACATGTGATCATGTGCATCTGTGCTGTTTCTTCTTTGCTGTTCTATAGGTAGTTACACTGAAATAAATTTACTTCATCATTTTGCCTATTTTGTGATGAAAAACGAATGTTACTCTATGTTGCACAGTCATGAGCCCTATACTATATATGTTTATTTAAAATACAGCAAAACAAAACATGCTCTGAAGATTAAGAGCTACACAAATGCATTACTTTTTTTCCTGAAATACACTTCTGTTGCTTCTATACATCTCTATTTCATCTTTTTTTCCTTCCCAGTTTTATAACACTTGTGTGCTCTTCTGCTCTCTACTGCAGTAGCATCCTTGCTATAATGTTTAAAACTCTGAGAAGGAATGGATTATTATGCAATTAATCACAAAACTACAGTTTTGTTAAATACAAATGGCAAAAAAGCATATACTATAGCATATTGCTGTATCTTTTAATATGTGCTATGTGTGATAAAAGCAAAAGCCTGGGTTGCCTCAGCTGTTACCAGCAAGATGTCTGCCTAATAAATAATTTATGTTCAGATACTTCAAAGTGCTATGTTTCTGCACACCATGTGTAATGTGAATGAAGTATCCCCAGGTGAACAGTGGTGGCAGCTGCATGGTGGAGTTGATTGGAAAATGATATCCTCCATGGAGCCAGCATGTTAGCAACATTGCCGGGTAGTAAACACAACTAATGACAATAAAGCAAACCCTACCATTACTGAGGTCATTTAACTGGCATAATTAGTTGACTGAAGTGGCTATTAAATATGGTAGCATAATCATGATTAAACCACTCATGACTAACACGCAGTACAGCTTACTGTAAATCCACCCATTGCCAGAATCTAAGCTCTGCCACTCAACTTTATAAGTAGAGTGGGTATTTTATTAAACTGTCTAATAAATACATAGGAAAGTGTCTCCAGGTCTTACACAAGCAGTTCATCTGTTTTGCTAGTTAACAGCCATGGGCATATCTTCACAGGTCTGCCTCTCAGTTTCTATTTCTAGGTTTTTTTACCTGTCAGTGGCTTCCTCCTCTGGGCACTCCTCTGGGTTGCTTTTCAAATTTTCTTGGCTGGTCTTTCCATTCACTTTACTGCCATTAGGCAGAGAATTGTTTTTTGGAGACTCCTCGCTGGCCTGGAGGTGATGGATGATATTCTGCTCATGCCATGATTGACTGGCCGTCCTGACATAGACAGGTGTTGGGCCAGGGGTTGGAGACAGAATGCTGTGCACCGGGCTGTTGCTCTTACGAAGACCTCCTCTATCCCGGGAGTGACTCTTTAGGCGGCTCTGGATTGGTGTGCCCCCGTGCTCAAATCCCTCTTGCTGAATGTACCCCCCATTTCCTGCTGAAGTGTGAGAGGAATGACTGAACCAGCGCCAGCGAAGTCTAAGGATCTGTTTTACATCAAACTCCTTCTTTCCTGACACAGACATCCTGTATGCCTTCAATGTGATGCAAGTAGCTCATGAAATCCTGACAAAAAAAGGAGGCAAACAGCCTAAGTCTTATGTTCAGTAGATTCTCCTTCTTCTTTTGTCTTTTGTTGCTCGTTGCGGTCGTTGAGCGAACAGTGTCTGCAGCTTTTGTCTGAGACCCCCCCTTCCAACTCTGTCTGCTGCTCCTGCTGTTCAGTTATAGAACATGCATGATAAGCGCTCTGTCTATCGCCTTCTTTCCATCTCCTCCGTTGCTCTGTGCCCTTCAGCATAGACCCATGAACAGACGTAGAGGAAATAAACCAAAATGAGAATCACTTCCAAAAGCCCAACCCAGGTTCCAACAGCTAATGATGTTGAATAGAAACAGTACCAGAATGACAGTACACGGAGGTCAGATCCTAGTGACGTAAATCATGTAGCATGGGAAAAACAGGGAGCAGCGCTATCATCCTCGACAAGCAAGATCCTCTTTTCCTCACACATGCACTCTGCAGGTCTATTTTATGCTCACTCACAAGCAGACGTACACTTGTTTCTCCTCTCTCTCTCTCTCTCTCTCTCTCTCTCTCATACACAGAGAGAGAGAGAGAGAGTGTGTACAGTCTTTTTTTACAGCCTCAATCTCTTCTCACAAGAAAGCATCTGTCATTCTGTCAACCTCAAATCTCAGTGGCATTAACATTAAACAATATGTACAATCATATCAGTCATATTAAAACTTTTTTTAGCATAAGATCCCTGGATGTATTTGGATCATAATACATGAGGTACCTCAGTACTAAACATTTATTTTCTCCAATACTTATTCTATCTTCTATCCTGGAGAGATATTGTTTATTACATGCTGCCTGTTGGGTTTAAAGGAAAAAGGGGGAGAGATCAATAGATAGAAAGAAATTTACAGTCCCAGCAGAGATTTTTGTTTGTCATTATACCATGACAATAGTATTGTTGGCATCACTACAGGCATTCATATTAGTTGTTTTAAATTTTAAAAATTACTTTGATAAAATAATAAAACATATGTACATCCTGCTCTTACAATTTTTTCCTACCAACTCAACCCAGAGTAAAATGGCAATGGTAACTTGACTGGAATTTGACTGATTCTGTTGTTTTAAAATAACAGAACACTGTGCAACACTGTGTTGTGGTCATTCATTTACCTTACCTTATATTATAGGAATATCATTACGATTGGGTATATATATATATATATTTCAAATAACAACATAGTCTATTAGATTTTATTCCCTAATTTTTAGAATTAAGGAATTATTAAGAAAAAATTAAAATTATTCAATATGATTGTAATGATTGTACAGGTGTTTGCCACAAGTTAAACCACAGGAATATATTCAGGAATGTTTCTGAATTTATTAATCCTTCCATTCTTAATAGGGCCCCCTGGTGGCCCAGGGGCCCTGGGAGACTGCGTATATTACTAGTAGCAAGAAATGATCCAAGGCATGGCAATGGCTTTTCTAATGGAAAAAAAAGTCTATGATTTAACAGAAATTTATAATAGAAATTTAATAGATTTTTTTTTTAATTTAAAAAGAAAGATTTAACAGACTTATGTTAAAGCTTTCTCTTTAAGAGAATGAAAGACAGCTAATTGACCTACTATATGGCTTGTTTTTATGTTTTAAGCTTTATGGGGTTGCAGTTCACAACTAAGGGAAAAAAATGTCATGTCCCGAACGTGTGCTACTAAACCATTTATATGCTATCTGTACTCTGATTTTTTTGGGCTGAAATCAGTGATTGACTTTAAAGGCAGTGGTCTAGATTCCATTAAAAGATTATCTCAGTCTTTCACTCAAGAAAAATCTGGTAATTTCGTACCATGAGCTATACACAGGTAACTTGTATAAATTGTATGGGAACTTTATGTACCCATAAATATAGTATAATGTTTCAACCTACTTGTACCAACTACGACATTCTCATTCATGCAGTTATACAGTACAATCATGCAATTAAGTGCTACAATGCATAAAATCATGCAGCTACAGATCAAGAGAATGGGAGAAAATGTGTATATGTGTAATCTGTAATCTGTATAGTGCTTAAATATTGTTTAATGTATTTCCAGTATATCATGTATTGTCAGCCACATACTTGTATGTAAATCTGAGTTTGACTCAGATTTAGATTTTTTTCAATGTCCTAGCATAGGGAAGGTGAGCTGTTAATAATAAATATCATGTTATTGAAATAATTAACACTATGGAACATAAATATATTGTGATATACTGGAAATATACATACTTTGCAATATAAATTTAATAAATTGTGTTTTCCTCAGGCAACAAAGTGGCTTAGTGGGTAGTCCCTGTCACACTGGACCTTCAGTTTGTGTGTGTGGAATTTGCATGTTCTCCCTGTGCTTGGCAGGTTTTACCCCACAGTCCAAAGACATGTTTACATTTGGCAGACACCCTTATCAAGAGCTGTATATTACTGTACATTTGTATTTCATTATACATGTGAGCAGTTAAGGGCCTTGCTCAGGGGCCCAACAGGGACAACTTGGCAGTCGCGGAATCTGAACCTAGTCCAATGCCTTTTCCACTGGGCTATCCCAGACCCAGACATATGTTGTAGGCTTGTTGGGAACAGTGTCCCCTGCCTTGTGCTCCATGTTCCCTGGGCCAGCCATCAGTCTGCACAGGATAACTGGTACGGAAAATGGCTGGATGTATTCCTCAGTATATTTAAATGCCTTACACTGTAGTACATAAAACATATCCATATTTAAGCACTTCAGGTAATCAGTGCCATAGTGAATTTAAGCTGCCTGCAATGACTACTAGCTAGAAGAGACAAAAGTGCATTATTTTGATAATACAAAATGTGCGTATGTGAAGCAAGGTACTGTATTGTATTTTTAGCATTACTATATAATGACAGCTTGATTTATGTCCCGAAGTTGCAGTGAAAGTAAAAAGTAGTGAGTATAGTTGTTAATTTCAGGTTTACCAACAGTGCTACACATAAATAAATGCTGTTCACCATCTAATGTACATATTCAACATCAACACTACCATCCCATATATATAACAGTATACAATAATTTTGCAAATTGTAATTTTTATGTCAGTATACACTGATCAGGCATAACCATCAACAGAACCGTCAGGTGAATTAAACAACATTGATTAACAAGTATATACCAGTAAGTGGTGAAAGGATCATGGGCACCCAAGGCCAATCTATGTCCATTGGGACCAAAGGGCAACCTACTTTTCCCGATCCCACAGAAAAGTCAATGCAGCACAAACCGTCCAATCCACGGAGAGGAAAGGAGCTGTTGCTAATGTCTCAGTGCCAGACACCGCAGCACACACACCCTGAAGTCTCATGGAGTCATGATATGAGGGGCCAGAACTGCCCCTGTGGCACAAGGGAAACTCCTAGGTGCTTTTAATGTTAATTGTTTTAATGTTATGGTTGATTGGTGTATTTATACTGTACTGTATATACAGTACACCCATATAAACCAGAAACCATCTGGTTTCATAAAAAAGAAACAGAAATCATATTGTAATATGATTCTACTTTTAGCTGCTAAACTGCCCCTAGACCAGGAAGTGCTCTGCTTTACAATTGAAAAATGCATTTTATACTGTTTTATACTGCAATGATTTTTCAGATATGGATTACTTTATTTGATCTTCCAGAATAAGCCAAGTGTAAACTAAGTTCTGGATCTTACTTGTTTAACACTGTCAGTTAGACTAAGGCAGTAATTAGACAGAATTACAGAAGTATATAAACTTTTTAAAGTTTCATCCATTCACACATAACATTACTTAATGTGATATCATTCTTATTACACAGTAGTATACTAATCAAAAGAAAATGGGTCTTACCTTCCAAATGTAACAAGCAAATGTATCTCTCTTAAGTCTCTTAATCTCTTATTAAGTTGCCTATGTCATTTTACTAAAAGTACAGTATGTGTAACTGTCTTACAAAAAAATAAAAAATAACAAAAAAAAAACAACCTTTTTCACTTTAGGTAAAGCATATATATATATATATATATATATATATATATACACCTTTGTGGTAAGACAGACTAAAAAGTATTTTCCTCCCTGTAGAATGAGTTTTCTTCCCTCCACATTGGTCTCATTGATAGTTTAAGCAACCAGGAAATCTAGCATCATTTCCTGTTTACTTGGCTTACATAACATTTCCTAAGTTAGCTGGGACATTGCTTGTGTTTAAGATTATTTCTAAATTGGGCAAAATATATTTTCCTTACTCTTATACAGTACATGCACTCAAAACACATACAACATGTATACACACTGATAACTCAACACTTTATTTGGTTTTGCAGATGAAAGTAAATAAAAATACACAAATCCCAGCACAGCCATTCACTGGGTAAGTCACATGAGAGAGAGAGAGAGAGAGAGAGAGAGCGCAATCTCAATGTGTTCATTAAAATGGCTGATCTGTTACTAATTTGTTGATTTGTGCAACTTCATGGTCTCATCAAATATAAATTCTTTTGCATAGATGAGATAATGACGTATGCACTTTATGTGGAGCTAAACATATAATTCCCAATGTATTAATGTATATCAGCAGGTTATTTACATTTTTACAGGTCTAAAATATAAAGTGTCATGTGAAAGAACTGTCATTTTTCATTTTAGGAATTATACAAAATCTCACATTAAATGTTCTGGTTTGTTTGGTTTGATGAAACTGTATATGAAAGTCACGCAACCTTTAACAGTGAAATAACAATAAAGATATTATTTTGACAGATTTGTGCTAAACCATTTCCCCTAAAGTTTAACAAATACAAAAATAGAATTATCATATCACAAAAAGGTGTTAAAAAGAGATGCAAATATTCCATTTCAAAATTGCTGTGGTAGTGGATAGAAAATGTGGTGGTAGACTATTTTTTCTATTTACAAATGATAATGAAAATTACAATACACAGTTCTCTTATTTACATTTAAAAGACATGGCATGTACCCCAGCAAAATGAAAGAAGTTATGTGGAATGCTAAACGCAAATTGGAGAAAATGTATACAATTATGACAGTGCTTAGTTAGATAATTCTTATAACGTAGCTGTCTAGTACAAAGCATTGGAGTGTATGTCAAACTCATATAAAAATCATCAAATCATATATAACACATATGAAAGGCTAAACCTTAGTGCCTTCTAATCATATTTCAACATATTATTTCTTTGGTGAAACAGCTATTTCAAGCCTTGGTAAGCGAAACCCACCCTTTGAAACACTATCACTGCTAGATGATGATGACACCCTAGACTTCCTGGAAGGGGAACCCACTTCTTCAGCTCCTTCAATCCTTGCTTCATCTTCTCCAAGCGTCACTTCATATGAACCCTTGGATTTTGAGCCAAATCCACCAAACGTGCCAAACTTCAGCATTCCTTTTTTGGCTTTCATTTTAGTCCCTCCAGCCTCCATTAAAATGTTACCACCTTCTGTCTGCAAATGCCCTTCAACAGCAGTGGCAGAAGCAAGCTCTCCTTCATCACTGATTGATGAAGAACGATGCCTTGATTTCTTGTAAAGATCGAGTGAAGCAGATTTACTCTTAGGTGAAATTTTTAAACCAGAACTCCCCTCTACCATCTTTCTACCTGAAAGCTCCCCAGAACTTGCACTTATTTCTTTAGATTCTTTGACACTTTCCTCAATTGTACTTGTACATTCAGGTGCCTGAAAGGTAAGATCACCTGCACTTCCACCCTTAGCTTTAGACTTGCCAAAGAATCTAGGCTTTTTGACTTTGGCTTTCCCACCACTGCTTTTTAAATCTGGACATTGCATCTCCAAACTTGAACTAACATTACTAGCAGTTAATTCTCCTGACCCTACATCCACACCCATCTCCCTTCCCTCTACCTGAGGCAAAGCTATTCCAAATTTTGGCACTTTAATCTTTGGAACAGTTACATTGCCAACATCTGTATGCATGCCTATTTCTCCAGTTGTTTCATGTGAAGAACTGACATGGGGTACTTTAATTGTTGTAGTTGGCATATTCAGCTCTACACCCTGAAATGCTTTTGTGTCTGTGTGCCCCTTCACTTGACCTTCAAAGGTCCCTTTTATCTCAGGTTCTGTCGTACTGCCCTTAAATTTTATTCCATGCCCTTCTAGACTAGCATCTGAAGCAGTGAGGGTCATACTCATTTCAGGTGATTTCATCTTCGGAACACTGATGTCAACATCAGCAGATTTGACCTTAGATCCTGAGATTAACTTTGGCATTTTTATTTTGTTTTTTTTAGCTTTGATATCTGGGCCTTCCAAGCTCACAACTGGTGACTGAATATCCACACCTGGCACATCTGCTTTAAGTGTTCCAGATGTTGAACCACTGCCCTTAACTTTTGGGGATTTTATGTCAAATTCCACATCAGGAAAATGTAATTTTCCAAACAATGGCTTCTTAACCTTAGGTCCTTTGAAACGCAAGTCAGATGAGTCTGCAGATAGTTCAACATTGCCAATTTTAGCATTAGTGTCAGTTTTCATTTTTCCTTTCACCTTGGGCATTTTCACTTTACTTTTCTTCCCCTTGATCTCCACATCAGGGCCTTCGAGGCTGGTATGACCCTTGCCAATCTTAGGGTCATTCATATCTATGGCTGGTCCTTTTATATCACCTTCAACTTTTAATTCAGCATCAGCAGTGTCCCACTTTGGTCCCTTAATTCCAAAATGTGGCACTTTGATTTTGGGGATTTTCAAGCCTTCTGATCCATCCACATTAATGTTAGGTTTGTCAATGTCAACTTTTGGGGTCGCAATGTCTCCTTTAACAGCAGGAACAGACATGTCAAGATCCGCCTGTATTTTAGGGACCTTAAAATTAAAATCCACATCAGGCTCTTCAATTTCAACTTTTGGTGCTTTGACGTCACCTTCAATCTTAGGAACAGACAAGCCTATATCCCCCTTAACTTTGGGGCCTTTCAGATTAAAGTCCATATCAGGCATTGAGATGTGTGGTCCTGATATTTTTGGCATTTTGAATCCGGGACCTTTCATTTTGGCTTCTGGTCCTTCAAGCTCAAAATCTGGGCTTTTCAAATCTATCTTAGGGCCCTTGACATCAAGATCTGGCTTTGGTAGATTCACATCAATTTCAGGGCCCTCAACTTTTGGTCCTTTGCCCCCAAATGTTGGCAATTTGAATGTGGGGATTTTGATGCCTCCACCTGTACCCCCAATTTCAAAATCTGAACCTTGAATATCTACTTTTGGTGCTTTAATATCACCTTCAATTTTGGGAACAGACACATCCACATCACCCTTAACTTTGGGGCCTTTAAGATTAAAGTCCATATCAGGCATTGAAATGTGTGGTCCTGATATTTTTGGCATTTTGAATCCGGGACCTTTGAGTTTGCCTTCTGGTCCTTCAAGATCAATATCAATTTCTGGGCTTTTCACATCAATCTTAGGGCCTTTAACATCAATATCTGGCTTTGGTAGATTCACATCAATTTCAGGGCCCTCAACTTTTGGTCCTTTGCCCCCAAATGTTGGCATTTTGAATTTAGGCATTTTGATGCCTCCTCCTGTGCCTCCAATTTCAAAAT
>JAOVVA010000037.1:15783593-15795182 GCA_028565275.1 Leiocassis micropogon | reverse complement strand
AAAGTGCAGGTTAATTTGTTTTATTTTTACTTTATACTTTGTATTAATTATTTTTATGTATTTATTTTTTGGGGCTGCAGAACGAATAATCTGAGTTTCCATTATTTCTTATGGGAAAATTAATTTGGTTTACGAGTGTTTTGGAAAAACGAGCCCGCTTCCAGAACGAATTGTGCTCATAATCCGAGATTTCACTGTATGTTTTTTTTTTTAGTTTACCTTTTTAGTTATTATCACTTTGTGGTTCCCCAGCTGCGTATTTGGGAAAAAAGATTAATTTATTAATTGATAGGGTTGGGTATCGTTTGGGTTTACAATACTGGTGCCAAATCAATACTTTTAAAATGGTACCAGTGCCTAAACGGGGTCTGAACCAATACTTTGATACTTTGGACGATGCTAGATAACATTAAAGAGCGGCTTTTTATTGAAAAAAATAAAATATACAAATATATTTTATTTATACATGAATATTAGTAAATACAAAACAAATAATTTATATTATTTTATATTATTATTATTATAATATTATTTTATATAATTTATATTATTATACACACATTACCTAACCTAGCTACAATAATTTAACACAAATAACAGCACTAGTTGGTATTCTTGGTATGTAACAAATAATTTTAAAATTACTATATTTCCCTTATCTGGCAAAATACGACACCTCTCCTGACTTTGCTAGGGTTAGTCTGACTGGGGCTGGGCACACCTTCATCTCATGTGTCTTCAATGTTTTATTAGGTTTGACATTTTTCCCCATTACACGCAATTGTTGAAGGACATTAGTTGCATGTCACCATATCAGAATCCTTAGTGGAACAATTTGGGCATTTTTAAGCTTTAGGCATTGTAATTTAAGCGTGATTAGCTTAGCGAGCTAACGCCATCAAAGCAATTGTCATTACTGCATGCACAGGCAGCATGGTCTCATTTCCCGAGTTGTGCTTTTAAGTCATAATATGAAAACAACATGGACACTCACCTTACTGCAAAGATTAGTTGCATTTATATTATTAGAGCTTTCCGACGTGCATTTTTTCAGTTGTGAAATAATTTTTCCCGTGCAGTGGCACCGAAGTGAGCTACCGAAATCTGCACTCTTAGATTCAGTTCTAGTGCATACCTAGTACATCTAGTACATAGTTATATAGGTACAGGTTCCATATCCGTACCCAACACTATTGATTGATTTTTTTTTTTTTAAGTATTTTTGCCTGTATATTGAGTGTCCGTAAATACTACAATTTATCAATGGAAATTAATATAACATATTTTACAGACCTTGGCAAAACTGTTTAAATTACATATTTAATTGTAAGATCTGTAACATAACAACCATAACTCTTTTGTGTATTGTTAATATTAACAAATATTAGCTAATCTGTATATCTTTTTGCACAGCCTTGATTTACCCTTTTACAGCCCTGCTATTTTTGCTGTTTCCAACTCATGCATTTATTGTGATTTTGTAGTGAGTCAAACAGAAAGTAATAGCAGCAAATTAGATGTTGCATACAAAACCTTTTTAATTACAGTAATTGTTAAAGATCATGAGAAACATTATTAACAATACAAAATCTTCAGTTCTCTTTAATTTAAAATAAAAAATATTGACGGAATTGTATCATGCCATTCAGATGCACCAAACCAAGGCTTGTGATAGGAGCACATCCAGATTGCATAATTCTCCAAAAATTGCTTGTGGTAGCCCTGCTTTGCACAGGAGTTTTATTTTATTTATCACATGATAAAAAGAAGCAATGGAATTAGCTTGTGACAGCTTTTGATTAAAAATGCAGCCACTACATTTTGTGCTTTGTCTAAAATGTGGCCGTACAAAGCTTGTAAAATAATTTATGTAATATCTTGTATTCCAGAGAATAATAATTAGCCAAAATGTGTACAAAAATGGCATTTATCTCATTGTGCTGTCAAATTGTTCGAATTTGCTTACTTTACCTTTCCTTTGAGCTCTCCACTTCTTTCAATTGTGTTCTCCACTTGACTGGGCTGTATCAGCCCTAGTATCTCTCTCTGAAATTATACACAAAAAGAAAAATTACTTTTCTAATTGGGTAAATATTTGCATAGTTATCCACTGTTAAGAAAAAAGCATGACCATAAATTAGAACTAAAGAGCAATTACTTTAAAGTTCCAGATAGCACATATACAGATAAACCACACTATTCAAAAATAATAAAAATTGTAATATATGGATATATGTAATATATTTATCATTTATATATAATTTTACACAAAAATTAAATATATTAAAATTCCATTTTAACCATGAATATTTTATGACAATTGAAATACAATAAAAATAAATGCGTTTTAAAGTTTTTATATGCGTTTTAAAGGCATGTGAGGATATATCAGCTCTGTATGTAATTATTCAACTATTCAGACAAAATAAAACAATTGTATTATTGGCACCCAATGTGTAATGAATATTTCTGTAGGGTTGCTAGTGAATATGTGGGCCTGCCATTCCAGCTTCAAACACAGACATTTCATTGTTTCTTTAATACCACCCCCTCAAACATCTTCTCAGCTATTAGCTACATGAGACCTTTTGACCATGAATACACCTACATGCATATTTTTTGCAAACACTGATTCTCACAATTTTCTGGTTTATGTAAACTGACTGTGAAAAAAACATCACAAACTGTTTCTCAAAAACCTTTTACTATAACATAGCAAATCAACTATTGTAAAATGCCCAAAACAATTATCCTAATCACATGTATTTGATGGAGAGAAAAAAATATTTTTTATTGCAAATACACCATCATATGTCATTATCTCTCAACATGTCTGTATGCACACAAAGAAGAGTCCAGGTAATAGACCCTGTCTGCTGTTTGTAACTTACTTACATACCTAGTGTTGTTGCTGCATTATTCAACTGACAATTTGTGAGTGACAATAATTGTAACCATAATTAGTATCTGATAACTGGTATTTTCTCTTATTTCCTAAAGCAAATTATTATAAATAATCCCCTAACACTCCTTAGTTAAGTAATTAAACATAATATATCAACTACCCGATATGCTACAACTTATCATGAAAGTAGGAGTCCATATGTCACGTTATCCGTTCACCTGCCAACCTCCAGCACTTGGTCTGTTGTTTGCCATAAAGCCCTGTACTTACACACACTACAGTTTCTACACTGACACACATCACTGCACTGATTGGTGAATGAGTGCGAACGGCATTTCAATTACTTTATAATTATCTTCACCATTGAAATTTTTGATGAAATAGGCAAACTTCATTTGTTTTCTCACTTACTCATTCATTCTCTATAGAAGTAAGAAGTATAAGTATAACACCACCTCCAGAGGCTTGCACTATGTATGATGTGTGCATCACTTCATGTGCTTTCCTTCTTACGCAGACATGCCCATCACACTCTGGTGTAGGGTTAGTCTGGACTTATAAGACCACACAGCTGTTTATTCCCAATCCTGTGAGTTCTCCCTACATTGTACATGTGGAAATGCTCCTACTTTCACCATAGCATAGATTACTACTGGCACTTTTTTACCATGCATCTTAACTAAGCATTTAACACCTCTTCTTCCATGATTTTTTCTAACCACATTTCTTTCACGAAGTTGACAGTTCGGCACAAACCTTACAATTTTTAATAATGTGTTGGACAGTTTTTAATCTTAAGTCCAGTAATTTGGACCTAATGAACAGAAGCTTACGTTGTATATCATGCATCAGTGTAGCTCACACTAATTCATTAACTAAACACAAGGTAGGAATGCAAGTCTTGATAATTACAAGGTTAAAATACAACTTATCACGGGAGTAGGAGACCATCTGCCACAGTATAAGTTCACTTCCCGCCAACCAGACAAGCAAGACTTAATGGTCTTTACCATAAAGCCCTACTTACACACACTCCAGTTTCTACATTGACCTACATCACTGCACTGACTGGTGAAGAATTGGAAACAGCATTTTAATCACTTTCTAATTATCTTCACCATTGAAATTATTGGTATTAGGACAAACTTAGTTTGCTCTCTCACATACTCCCCTCCTTTATTCTCTATAGAAAGCCTGGAGCATATCCCAAGGGACCCAGGACACAAGGCAGGGTACACCAATCCATCACAGGGCACAAGCACTCACACACTAGGGGCAATTTGAAATTAATTGAAATTAGCCTATTATGCATGTCTTTGGACTGGAGAGAAAACAGGAGTACCAGAAGAAACCTCCCCACGCACAGGGAGAACATGCAAACTCCCACGTACACAGGTCCAAAGGCAGAACTTGTACTCTCAACCTTGGAAATTCATGGCCACAGTGCTAACCACTACGCCACAGTGCCGATAACTTAGTTTAAGTTTATTTTATTTACTTTTTTAAATAAACGTTTGCACTTTTCATCCAAACATGTCATTGTCATTTGTTTTTTTGTTTTTTTTTTTGGATAAAAAAAATAGGAAAACACTATATTTAAGGGTAGCATAATTCTCTGATGATTAAAATTGTGTAGCTCTATGTGAAATGTGAAAAGATTATCAGTTATGCAATATTGCCAATGCATACAGAGGTGTCTTCCCTCAAATGTCTATATCAAATAAGCAACAGTTTTTTTTTTTAAACACATCCCTGTATGAAAGCTAACAACAAATGTAGTTGCAATTGTGATTTTGTCAACAGAGTGGATAACCTTTTGGTCACAGACTAAAATATATTCAAAAATATAATGTGAAAATAAATTGTGAATTTCACTTCTGAAGCAAAGCTTTTTGGAGTTTGGCATAGGGGTGAAACTGAAAAATAATAAAGAATAACTGCCAGAAAAAGCAGACAATTTTAAATAATTACAGCATTATATCTACATATTTTGGAGCATTTACACTATTCTATATATAAGTGTTGGTGTTGCTTTGAAACTCAAGCAATCAGTATCACATGGGGAAGCTGACATTGTAAACAGGTGGCCAAGTCATAGTATGAGGGGAGCAGAGTGGGTAAGAAGTGTCACATTTCCCAGTGCAAGCTTTTTACTGCAGTCAAGCATGGTTTAGGTTCTGGGTAATGGCACGTGTTGAATCTGCACTGGTAACACTGTTGTGGTAATGAAAATAAAAGGATGCCCCAATAACTAATGAGCAGTCTTAATGTTATAACCTATGTGACTTTATATGGTGTGCGTGTCTATATAAAATATATTATAGTACTGTACAAATGGCTTCACGTTTCTACATTAAAAAAATAAACAAATGTGTTGATACTTTGTGTGCAGTTTTATTAGGGAACTAGCTGCTTAGTTTTACTAAACATCCTGCAATCCTTCTGTGGGCATTGTCACACCATGCATGCAAAATCCAGAGGCTTTCTACTTGTTCATTTGTCTGCAAAGTGGTCTTTTACTGCCCTACAGATAATGTTTGGAAGACAATGTTTTTAGCTCTGATTTAATAATGAAGTCATAAAACAATAACAATTGTATATGTATAACATTTTTTGTTTAATAAATAAATAAATTATTTAATTATTTTGTAAGAAATTAACAAGAAATCATATGGTAGCAACCATAAAGAAGAATAAATGGATTGTACAACATGTTTTTTATGTGCTCTTCTGTAATAATTATTTTAATCAAAACCTGACCATAAAAAGAATAACAAAAAAAACCTACCGGGTGCTTAAGCACAACCGGACCCCCTCCTCTGCCACACCTCTCCTCTGATTTCTGAAAAAAAAAAAATGTTTAAGGAAAATAAGCATAATAATAGTTGTAACTTTAAGTAACTTTATTTTAGTTATGCACAAAAAAAAACACTGTAAAGCTTTAGGCTACTGAAACAGGCAAACTTCTTTCCTTTCCTTCAAAACAAGGCCCCACCCTTTGCTTTACACTTTCTCTGCTTTGCCCTCAGAGGGCGACAGTGACTGAAACAGATCTTACGCAAACATAATACACACAGCATTCCTTTACACAACGCTAAGCCTTTATCTGAACCACCCTCACCCAAATGTCTGTTGTATTGGACTTTTTTAAGTAATTTTATTTTCACACATCATAAAAGTATTAATGAATTATTAGGCAGGATGCCCATACATTTAAATCATGAGCTAAACTAAATTATGTGCTATAAATAAATCAATGAATAAAGAAATGCATAAACTGTGTTATACCGGATGAAACTGTTTTGTCAAGCATGAAACTGTATCTATAACAAAATCTATAATTCAAAAATGTTAAAGTTTTTTAAAAACCCTAAGATGTATAGGACGTAGTTAAATGTTAAAGGAAACGATTGTTAAACTATTAAATGTTTATGCCATATCCTGCATGCTCATATCATATCACGTTAATTTCACTAATAACTCCACATAGCAGCCAACACAGTGTTAATTATAAGAAGACTGGTCACTCTTTCTTGATTAATAAAACATGAAAATCATATATTTGCATACCCAAACTTTCATCCATAGTCTAAAGCAACACTATACATAATGAAGAATACTACATTACCCAACAAATTAGGCCTTGATTCATCTAAACAATACATCCTACCTTTTTGTGTTACAAGTCTGCGGAAATTAAAGCCTATTTTTTTTTTGGCTCTACCTCTGCCGATTGGCAGAAACCAATTCCAAGGTGAGCACTTACTCATAGCAAGCACTTCATGGAAAGTTCTTTCATGGAAAACAACACTGTCACTATGACTTTCTACCACACTTTAAACATAAGAATTAGATGCTGAGGGCCAAATGTAGTTTAATTTCCTATATTAATGTAAACAGCATATATGATTACTGAAATAGGTAAAAAAAAAAATAATAATTATGTGATTTGTTGCTATTTATACTAGTTGTTAATTCATAAAGCATGAGATGTCTCATGATATTTGTATGAGCCTCCACGATGTACCAACAAAGAAATGCGTGTAATATGGTCGCTATTGCATGTCAGAAAAAAGTATGAAATGTATTGGTTTCTTCCTGGAAATTATTATGCTCCGGTTATCTCTGTCAGTAAATACAAAAAAAAGAAAAAATTTACTTCTAAAATTGGCTCAAATTTAAAAATCTGCCATGTGATTTGTTCGGAATGTTACTGGTTTTCTACACCAGTATATGACAGGATATGTAAAAATGAACACACTATACTTGAACAAAATTTTTGCAGGTGTGTCATGCTAAGAGATTATTGGTTACCAAACATTTAATAGATTTGTCATGTCATTTTCTAAGCCATTATATTATTGTCCTTGATGACAGATTTCCATAGCTGATCTAAAGCACTGTGTCAAAAAAGGTAGCAAGACAGGAAGAAAGTGTCTATAAAACAAAGATAACAACTGAAAAAGATTTTTAGAACACCTTCATGGTCCTTTTATACAACCGGTTTCTTTTTTCTACAACAAGTAGCTGGGGAAACAGAAAGGGGACAAAAAATCCCATTTCATTCACTTACAATGAAAACAAATGCTGCAGTCAGCATAGACACGTATTAGCCAGTGGAGACCTGCCCATGACAGCATTGCACAACAACTGTAATTAAGTCTCTCCACTGTGGTTTACATTTACCTCATAATGACCATTCTGAATGCATAGAAAATAACAATTTGGATGACTGTAAATACAGGTATACTAAATGTCTTAAAGACCTATACTAGAATTTTAACATACAATGAATGGGAATACTGGTTCGGATTACAATAATTACAAACATTTTGCTTAAATTTAATTACACTGCTTATTACTACTGTAATAATCTAAATAATTATTCTTGTAATTGTTATTATTGTAATGATTCTAATAAAACCTGTAAAACAGCTGAATTTTTAATTAATTGACAACAATTTATAAAAATATATCAAGTTTTATACCTTAATTAGACAAAGCAAATGGAAGCGTTGTCTTGCACAATGCTGGTACTAGCAACAGTTCAGGATTGATCACCCTCAACAACAGAAAGGAATTGTTGCTTATGTCTCAACTGTGCAAACTTCAGTATCATCCATGATTATGAAACCGTGATCAAGACCTCTCACTACTTTGCTGTTTCATTAAACCGCTAGTTATTCCAAAGCTGCGACTGAAATAGACATGGATGTGTGGTGATAAAGGCCAGGCTGGATGAGCTTGTCATTGTGTTTGCATAGAATAACATGAGGCAGAGCAGCTGTGTACACTCACTGACATAAAAGAGACTTCTATGTATTTATATTAATTCTGTTGCTACTGTGCTAAAGGTGGAGCCAACAAATTACTACAATGGCTGCAAGATCCTACATAGAAGTGCAAGATATCGCATAAAATTAAACTGGCATATGTGTGTGTAAATAACCTCTGTATTAATGTGGCATAAGACTTAGTGAAATAAATAAAAAGGCCTTGTTACATGTGGGTCCTAAACATCATGCATCTAAAGTGTAGGACACACCCTATGTTAAAAACACACAGCCATGAGCACGCCGTCTATTCAGTGTTCACTGCAAAGAGAGCTGAGGGCCCCACCCTGGCCTCCAGTCCCACACATTCCTCGATGTAGCAGTCAGGCCAGCTGGAATGGAGCCCAGCCTCTCCTACAGTGACTAACTCCAAAGAAACGTCCTACACTCTTCTTGATCACTCTGTTCACACAGTGAAAAAGTATCATCAAAACAGGATATTCATATTCTTTGATATTCTTTCTGTTACTAATATTTGAACAATACTGCATTATCAGGATAAGTATGCTAGGTCTATGATGTTATACTGAAAAGGAAAAGGTAGTACTTTGGGGACATATTCCATATTGCCTGCTGAGTCACTAATGGAAAATTAAGAATAATTACTAATTCAGTTGCTCTGCCAGTTCAACAAAACTGAAAAGCCATGGTAACAACATGCTTTGCAACAAGCTTCTATAGAGATACAATAGAAACACAAGCACGGAGTCCACTAAAGCAATAATCAAATCAGTAAATTTACAAAAATAAAAAATAGTTAATAAGGAACTTTAAAAAAAAAACATGTAGTAACAATTTATTGAGGTTACAGTTTGAAAAAAAAAAACAATGTAATACCATCCTGAAGAAGTGAAAGTATCACACCCTGCAAGAACGCTTTCACTGATAGGATATTTAAGTGATATATTAAGATATATCAGATACATAAACTGCAAAGATGCCTGGTGGTTGGCTAGAACATTTAATTAGTGCTAACTAATTATTGTCAACCAATAATTAAATGAAGACTGATCCTACATGAAAGAATAATATATTAAAATGCCTTCAAAAAGGTGTGCCGTAAGTAACTATTTATATATATTAGGATAAATTATAACACTGAGAAAAGAGAATTGAAATTTAAGGTGAAACGTAACACTTATAAATCATACAATGAATACTATATGTTGATAGCCATACATGCCTATATGTTAAAAGTAACACCATGCCTCTGATATACAGCAAGGTAGTTCAGCACCATTTTGTTCTAAAAAACAGAGAAGAATGAAATACCTGTTTGATCATGCCTAGTGTAATTCACTATGTGATTACCAACTTATTTCTGTACATACCTGAGGTTTTGTGAATGGAATGTTCATAAATCTTAAAGATAACTACCTATGAAATACACTAAACAAGTCTGTCATTTATCTTCTTAATAAAAAGCTTTCAGAGCTTCAATAACCTAAGGCAAATGCAGCAAAGACCTGCAAAACATGTCTTCTGACTTCTGCCCCTGAAATAAACTGTATTTATTGTTTTAAACTCTTAGTCACAACTCCTGTAATCCAGCAATCAAGATTAAATTATATTGGAGCACTAAAATGATTTCCAAGGAAAGGGATGCCACTGGAATCCATTGATATTGAACACATAAATCAAACAGGCATGAAATGGTTAATTTACCACATTTATATGTTGGCTAATCATGAGACACTAAATGCTATTCTAATCTTTTGTTCATGTTTATTCTTGCATGGATTACACCTACAATTTTATACTGCTCATGATGAGACCACACCCCTTAACACCGATCAGCCAAGTACAATGGTGTGCATTTAGCAATCTTTTTCCATACTGTAAAATCTAAAATGACACATAAGCAGACTATATTTACATTTTCTTATTTAAAATTTTAAATTTCCATAGCCATGAATTTCAAATGTTAGGTAAACCATCCTCTATCAGTTCCCGGTTCTGATTACAAAATATAAAGGGAAAAAACTGTGAATGCACAAAAACTGTTTCACATTAGATTCCATCATACGTCTTCTAGACTAGTGATTGCAACAGAATCATGCCACATGGAAAATTGTGTGATTCTGAATCACTCAGAAGTTGCCGTTGCTTGTTTTTTTGGTCAACTGTTCCTAACATTTAGAGTCAGGATTTCTCAACCATGGCTTAGTTAGGACAAGGTAACACATAATAACACAACAAGTGCAGAAGTGCTAAAATGCTTGGAGGTATTAAAATGATGATCATCATTATACATGCCTGCTTGAACCAGTTCAAATCGACATTTACAATAACATTTCCTAGATAACGTCATGTCCAAATGCTTTCATTAATCATGGAAATATTTGATCCTTAAAAACTGGCAAACAATAATTACACCTCGCAGTTGTTAGGAGGGTTGCTCCCCATCAACTATTCTCCAAATTGTGAAGATGGCAAGCCTTCTATAAGACTATAAGGAAATGACAGAGGAAGTGTGCACAAGTCCAAACTCTTTCCGTTTTACAACAGTACAGCAAAATCCTCAAAAGCACCCATCCTTTCTACATTATCAACAGCTGAATATGGTTACTTTATCTAAAACCTTTACCAATGAGCAGAGACACTTTAGACTCTTATGACTACAGCATTTTGGTCCAGTACAAATGATAAAGAATTGTAATTTGATCACTTTTCTAATAGTCCTGAGCCTCATAACCAATGAACAACCTAACAGCAACAAGATAATGGCATACTGTTGAAACTTGACGGGTCCCTAAATGTCAAGCAACCTTATAAAGACAACCTATGGCAACCAATGGCAAAAGAACTCTTTGAATGTTTAATTAAAATATTTTATTTATCTTGCACAACTCTACTCTACTGTAGCATAGGAACAGGCACTGTAATATAGGATAGGCTTGACTGCAAAAGAGAACGAGAAGGGTGTGGCAGTGAAGGGTGGATCGGATCAACATATACCATTCCTTAGCTGACTCAAAGTTTTACTAAAGAACAAAAGACCAATTCTACAGTCCAGATTGACTTTTGACTGTTTCAGAAAGAAAAGTTTTGCAACTTTGATTGATTTACTTATGCTTCTTTACACACATTTCCTACTTCAAGATTTGCCTTTAGTCCATTTTGTCTAAAGTAAACTTCAAGCAATCAAAGAGCGGAGCACGAATAAAATGCCTAATTTTTGTTTCTTCTAGAAGAGCTTTGCTTTTTTTCCCCCCAGTATGTGCTTCAGACCTGGTTTCAATTAGTAAGTCTTTCCAAACCACTGCATTCCATCACCCACCCTCTTCCACCGCACCCCCCCCCCCCCCCCCCCCCCCCCTCCCCCCCCCCCCCCGCCCCCCCCCCCCCCCG
>JAOVVA010000037.1:15758063-15783579 GCA_028565275.1 Leiocassis micropogon | reverse complement strand
CCACACAACTCCCCACACCCTGGTTACAATCCTGAGGCAAGAAGAGTCACCCATTTCTACACATTTAAATTTCACTTAAAACATTTGCTTGAATAATAAAAATATATTCACGTGTCCGACACCATGACCAAGACACAGTTTAACAATAGCATACATTATCCACGCTTTCACAGGCAGTTCGAGGAGCATAAAAAGATTTTGAAAAAAAAAAAAGGGCTGTAACCACATTTGTGCGAGTAACCACATTAAACAACCCCGTACCAGAAATAAAGTCAATACTGATTTTTAGGGAGATTAAACAATAAGCATTATATAATATCACGATAGATTTGAAGTTGTAGAACTTTTTTCCTGCCCCCACTGTATGTACGTGCGCAATTGCCTCGCGCGAGCCACACCAACCATCTCCACGTTGCACCGCCACGCTGAACAGCACTGCTGGAAGTTTTTTCTACTGCAGGGGTGTGGGTACCGTGTTTGCATGGCATGCAAAGTATAAATAATTTCCCTTACAATTAGTTGGCAAAGCACATGTTTGGCTACGGGTTGCTTTAAGCATTTCGTCATCTCTCAAATACTTTAAGCCTTTACAATAGGACAATAGGATTTTAGGATTTTTATCTGTTTCACAAGTTACGTTGTAGTCGAAAGAAAACCAACATTTCAATCTGATAGTTCTCGAGAGGGAGAAAAAGTGCGTAACAGGCACGCCAATTGTGCAAACACATACACACCCACCGTCCCTCGTGTTCACATCTGCATCTCCAATACGCGTTTATGAACAGCAATCTATTTATTCCAGTCTATTTATTTATTAACACCTTATTTACGCTACATTGTCAACACTGAAAATGCACACTTGATTACAAACTGCATGACCGTGCTTGCAAAGTAATTAAAACGTAAACAGGCTTTTTCCTACCTGGGAGCAGTTCACTGCCTCCAAAAAGTTTTAACACCTTGGCATGAGCATCCTCCGTCGCTCCTGCCTTTCTGCCACAGCCGCGCAAAGTTTTCCGCCCCAGCCTTCCAATGCTGTCTGAGTTGTTTTTGTCAACTTTCTTTCCCTTTAATGACTTTTCCTTCTCTCTCTCTCTCTCTCTCTCTCTTCCTTCTTCACACTTTTTTTTCTTTCTCTCTCTCTCTCTCTCTTTGCTGCGTGGTCGTAACTTCGGGCTGTGGAGAATGGCTGAGTATAGGGCACGGCAACGATCTTCACTGGGAAGGAGGGATGACGGGAGGGATGGGTAGAGGGAGGGAACTGGAACAGGGAGTGGTCGGCTTCACCCCACCCACTGCTCCTCTCCCAGCCATTTACTAGCCACGCACTCAGAATTGCAATAATGATCCAAGCTAAAGGCTTAAACTTTCACACATTATACACCATATGAAATTAAAATTAAAGGGTAAAAGTTGCACTGTGCGTGATCTGCAGCAAGATATCGTAACTTCATTTATACTAAAATCTTTTGTTTTTCTCTTTGTGCCATCTTAACTTGAAAAAACTTTCAGTAGCCTGAACAAACAACCTCTTCTGCCCACTCATGTTGGTTATACCACTGTTGTTGCTTCCTCTCCTGTTGTCAGCAACACTCACTTTTGCATACATAAACAACAATAAGAAAAAGACTAAAACATGTAATCAATCAATAGCTTGGCAGTGAAACTTCTAGGGTTCATCAATACATTTTATCATGAATTCTAAATAGCTTAATGAGAGTGATGCAGGCGGCACAGTGGCTGGTTAGTTAGCACTGTCACCTTGCACCTCCAGGGTCTCAGGTCTGTGTGCATAGAGTTTGCATGTTCTACCTGTGCCTGGGGGGTTCCTCTGGGTTCTCTGGGTAAAGACATAGAGATTAGGTCAATAATTGGCACTCCCAGATTGCCTGTAGTGTGTAAATGCATGTGTGTGCCTTGCGATGGATTGGCACCCTGTGCATGATGTGCCCCTCATACCCTAAGTCTCCTGGGATAGGCTCCAAGCCCCATGACCCTGTATACAGGATAAAGCGATATAGACAACGATGAGTAAGTGAGTGAGAATGATGCAGGACAAACAACAGGCACACACACTCACACACACACTTTGTAATTTAAACAATGTGCTTAGTCTATCTTTTAGCCTCATCTCTAATATATCAGTCCAAATGGAGGTCAGGTCTAGTGCAGGAATGTTACTTTCTCAGAAAGAAATTAATCCCTGCATGATTCTATATGTACATGCATACACTGGTAGGTAAGCTGTGATGTGTTGTGTGTTCTGACACTTTTCTCCAACTTACAATAGCTCTTCTGTGGGATCAGACCAGACAGGCTAGGATTAAATCCCCACATGCATCAGAACCCTTGGGCAGCCACAACACTGTTACCAGCTAACATTTTGGAGATGCTTTGATCCTGTAGCCTTTCCATCACATATTGCCTCTTTTTAAAGTTAATCAGAGCCGTACGCTTGTTCTGCTTACAGCACATCAACTTTGACTACTCACTGTTCCCTTATTGCCTAACATATCCCACCACTATACAGGTGTAACTGTAATAAAATAATCAATATTATTCACTTGTTATCTACCATCTTACAATGTTATTCACAAAAGAAACAAATTACAGTATAAATGTAAGTCTCAAAATTAATTTCAGATTTAAAATGTATTAATATTATTATTTATTTATTTGTTTTTATCAAACGAGTATATTATATTTAACTTTAAATTGTTTTTACAAACAGGTGCTTTTTCATTTATAATGAAAAAGAAGTAGTAAAAAGATCAATGAACTTTAAACAAAGTCTCTAGGGAAAAACTCCCCTGGTGAAACAAGTTGACGCCAAGTATGTTCAAAGCTTTATCAGGAATTCTTTTTAAAATGTAAATAGTAATATTGTTTTAATTTATTTAACACTCTACCTAGAAACTGTTGAACAGCCATAATCCTCTTTACTTAAGCGAAGCATCATGACCAAAGCTGACCCTGCACTCTGACCCCAACTCCCTATTTAGGTTGGTTAGGTTAAGAAAAAAAATGCACTGCATTGTTTGGAATAAATTAATACACTCTTAAATTTTGCTTTTGGGGGCAAATAAAGTACATTTATTTCTTTTAATATTTAATGCATAATCAGATATCTAATATTAGTAAGGAGAATTATATTTTTTTTTGTCACATTTTTACTGAATTACCTTATACCTGTGTCTTTACATACTGTATGTTTTATAATTTATGTTTTATTACTTATGTTGATAGTTTTAGTAGTTAGTAATGTATTTAATGTAAAACCTGACCCTGAGTATGTTTCCTGATATTAAAACCAGCAAATGATGGCAATTAACATAGGACAGCAGTGCCTCTGTGGTCATGTTTACTACAAGCTGATATATGGTTTATATAATATATAGAGAAAATCTAGTTTTCTTTACATAGATTGCTTAGAGCTAATTGATAGCTAGGTGCAAACGTTGGACATCTGTATATGAATAATTTATCAGTTCAATATTATCAAGTCTAATATTTAGATTTAAACTACACCTTTTAAAACTATTAAATGGCTAAATGAATCCCCCACAGTCCTTGAAAAACGTCATAAAATGCGTTATGTATGTTTTGTTCTGTTGCAGTTTCATTAACCAACTGACAGCAGATTTATTTAGGCACCTAAATAAGCTGATTATAAAGTAATTCATATAGCAAGTCATAATGTTACCCCTCCCAGTCAAGCATGGTCTACTATTTTAAAATATCCAGATCCTTTAACTTAAAAAATTCTTTCCGGCAGCACGGTGGTATAGTGGTTAGCACTATGGCCTCCCACCTCCAGGGTCGGGTTTGATTCCAGCCTCGAGTCTGTGTGTATAGAGTTTGCATGTTCTTCCCATGCTTGGTGGGTTTTCTCCAAGAACTTCGGTTTCCTCCCACATTTCAAAGACATGCAGATTTGAATAATTAGCGTTCCCAAATTGTCCATAGTGTGTGTGTGTGCCCTGCTATGGATTGGCACCCTGACCAAGTTGTACTCTGCCTTGTGCCCTAAGTTTCCTGGGATAGGCTCCAGGCCCCCAGCTACCCTGTACAGGATAAGTGTAAACAAGATAAATCAAATAGAATAGTTCCTTCATTAGTATTATCGTTAAAATATGGGAGAATTATGTAACAAACAGCTGGATTACATTAAACATAATGTTTTTACCCTTGTGCTAAAAAAAATTGTTAGTTGTTTTTCAATAATATTAACTGCTAATTATTATTCTTCTAGTTTATCTTTTTTTTTTAAAGGTTGCATTTAAATTATACAGTTTTAGTCCACCTAGTAGGTACTTTTTCTGGGGCAAAATGATTGTGCAATTTTAATAAAAATGAGAATTGAGAGCAGAGAATTAAGAGCAAAATATATACCTGAGAATTTTGGAGCAAAATAAGCAAAAGCGTTTTTTTTTTTTTAATCAATACAGGTCAATTATACATGTAAAATAAAAATGTGTCTGCTTAGATTATTCATTCAGTGGTGTTGAATATACAGAAAAGTCCTTTCATTTGCCAAAGTCTTCTTTTTTCCATACCTGACTTCTGCTGGTAGCTTCTCTGTGACAACATAAAAAAACTCACTGGCTCGACCAACACACAGTACAATAGGAAAATTCAGGGAGTTAGATTTACACAAATCAGGAATGTCTCTTGAAGCCAACTGCAGACATTATTGGGAGGTGTAGATACTTTTCCAAGGCTTTTCCAATGATGACCAAAAAACATGGCAAACATAGAATTATTTTAAGCCATTTTTGTTTCTTGTTTTGCTTTTGATAATTACAGCTTAAAGCTCATTAAAAAACGGTATCGCAAAATAATTTTAAATGTTTTGTTGTGAAAATCAATAGATAAAAAATACAAAAATTCTGAAAAATTATGTTTATTTATGCATACTTTAGCATGAATTACTACATCATTGTGGGATGGCATAGAGGCGTGTTATTGGAGACCAGGTTGATTTAATAGCAGTCTTTAGCTCATCTGTTTTGTTGGGTGATGTGGTTTTCATCTTCCTCTTGACAATACCCAATAGATACCCCACCTGGTCTTTAAAAATGACTCAGCAGTGCCACAGGCTCATTGCCTCCATGCCATTCCGCATGGAGCCAGTAATTTGGCCAAGTATCAAGAGCATAAACAACATATTTATTGAAAGCTGGACATTTCTGTATTGTTCTATATTCTATATTGTCAATTATTTTTTGATTGATCTTAGGGAATGCTCTAATATATTGACATGATGGACTTTCTATTTTCATGAGCTGTAGGTTATCATAACACTTAAAAAATATATTTTACTTTTCCCTTTAAATATAGAATATATGAGTTTCAACTTTTTAATTAAATAGTGCAATAAGGTTTCTCATGGTATTATACTGTATATTACTATTTTTTTATTATTTTTAATTTTTTTATATTTTTTTGGATTTTCCCCCGATTTTTTCCCTATTTTTAGTCATATCCAATTCCTCCCCGTCACTAAGAGCTCCCACATTAAGCTATTACACCTCAGTCGGGAGGGCCGAAGACTATTACGTGTTTCCTCCGAACCACGTGACGTCACTGACCACTTTTTTTTCGAACTGCTCACTCACGCACCGTTGGGAGTGGCGTAACACTCGGAGGACAGCGCTATCCGCTCCTTCCACTTGCGTGAGCTCACAGACGCTCCTGATTGGCTGTAGAGCTGTGATTAATGTGGAAGCACTAAATACCTCTCATCCCTCCCCTGAGAGAGCTTGGCCAATCGACTCTCTCTAGACCTCCGGCTGCAAGAGTTCACAGCATCACCCGGGGGTCGAGGTATTCTATATTATTTAAATGCACTGTATATATGCAAATTGGGAATATGAAAGAAACATTAGGCTCTGGTGTCACAAGAAGTATTTTATTTGCAACTGCAAATAACAGGGGATTATGGTGATTTCCTAAAGATTATGTACATTTTTAAACATAAGTAATAGTACTACTGATGATCACAAACATTTGAAAGAACTATATCGAGAACTGCTGCATTCAAACCAGAATTAAAACATAATGTTCTTATACAACCACATTACTAGGTGTACCTTACCAGATTTGTAGTACTAGATTATATATCTGTAAAGTTACTTAACTTTTTGATCTGTTCCTACATTTATATGTCTGTTTCTGTTTGTAACAGTTACAGATCTTTGTTTTTTTATGCTTCAATTTTAAAACCTTACTGCTGCCCTCACTACTGCAAAAATAGTCTCTGACTGAGGCCTCAGGCTGCTTTCTCAAACCCTGACAGATTGTTTCATTGTTCTAACCTTCCTTAGAAACCAGTTGTGGCTTTATGTTTATTTAAATGTTTTATATGCAAGATGTTTTATGCAAAATGTACATCACTGTGCAGATCACATTAATTTAAAATAAAATAAACAGGATGCAAAATGTTACAGTACTACAAAAGCTAAAATGCACAATTAATACAACAATCCTTTTTATATTAACTACTCTCTAGTATGTCTTCTTGTAAAAATAAAGCCAAATCATTTTAATGGTCTTGCAAAACATTTTGGTGCCTCATGCTCATACTTACTTGCACAGCAGTAAGGAAACTTCATACTAGTCATTAACTTGCCAGAAACTGACTCAGATGCATTACAAGAGTCATACACATACAGACATACAGCAATTTCCTTGTAAACTAGTTACGTCTGTGTGCGTGTGTGTGTGCGTGCGCACGTGTGTGAAAGAAAGAGAGAGAGAGGAAGAGAGAGAGAGAGAGAGAGAGAGAGAGAGAGTAAATGAGTGAATGAATGCGTGAGTGAGTGAGTGAGTGAGTGAGTGGGGGGGGCATGCGCGAGTGTGAGAGTTGAAGGGGGAATAAAGGCACTCCTTCAACAAATCCATGCCACACCCATACTGAGCACAGAGTAATAGCAAACAGCAGATGAATTCTGTAAACAGGAGTTATTATACAGCCTGTCCTTGCAAAGACAGCAGGGCGTGGTTGGCCACCATAGGTGAAGAAAAACAAAACAAAGAAATGTTCCTGCCATATTTCTTATCATACCTAAAAACCTTGGAAGGCTATGCTTCTGCAGCTCTGAAAAAAGGTCAAATTCTGTATGTAAGGCATGTGAGAAGCATATGGTTTTGCAACAGTTGACAATGTATGAACATTTCTTGGTTAGTTTCATTGTATTCTTATGGGGTCTATCTCTTGAGAATAACATCACATGAATTACAAACTGGCAACAATGCCAAAGAACAAAATGTTTAAGCTTTTTAAAAGCCTGGAGTGGAGCAGATTCTCTCGGTCTGTTGTAAATACAAGAATGAGTAGTGTACTCTGATGGCAAAGCAGAGATTTGTCTCTTCAATTAATCCATGCTTTTAGTTAATGCAGGTTGTGTATGCAATTAAAGTCAGATTCAGCACTGAAAACTTAATATCTCAAGTATTTTAATACTGATATGTGGGAAAGGGTGTGTTTCCTGGTGAGCAGAGCTTAGGTGTGTCTGCTTGTGTGTACTACAGCAAACTGTTGGTGTGTCAGGATGAGTCATCCAGTATGACTACAATACATGCTGTGCCACCAGTGCAGAGAGTGAAGCAAAGGAAAAGAACAAGGAGGGGCAGAGCAGGCTGAACTTTTAGGGTGTGTCCAAGGATCAACTTCACATGAACAGAGGAGTAACTTTAAAAATGTTTTGTTTTTTTTTGCTAGAGTAAATGAACTGGAGAATAAACCACAATAAATACAGAAAAAATATCCTGTTTTGTTATAGTGTTGTCAATCAAAACAATCCTATTGCCTTTCATTTGGCTAAGAGCAGCTGAAAAGGCTGCACTAGTCATAATGATACATAAGAACAGCACAAACAAATCCCTGTCCATGCCAACAAAGCAAGCAGTGTATTTGAACAGGAGGAGCATGTGCTGCTGTTTCATATCATTTGATAGATCATGGGATACTGTCTGCCGTAACAACATTAAAAGGCTTACACTACTTCAAAAACATAGCAATAAGTTCTGCATATTTTCAGAAAGCAGAAGTTTACATTTAGGCATTTTTTCATTTTTCGATTCATTATATGGTCTGAGTTTTATTAGAAGTATCAAACTCTGTTCTTGAACAGATTTTTACAGCTATATCGTACCAACAAAAGGTTGGAACATTTCATGTTATGTGGCAATTATGTTGATTTTTAATACATTTTCTAGAGATGTAAACTTTTGGGCCATTGAAGCTTAATTTCATGGGCACATGTGAATTTCATTAGCTGGTTGTTTTTCCTGAGAACAACAGAAGAATTGTGGAATCAGGCCATCACACGCCTCTTGAATCGGACAAAGGAAGGAGAACATCAAATGAGATTTTGCTCCAAAGAGCACTTTTCAGTTTTGCAGGAAACTTAATTGAGAATCGAGTTCTGGGTTAGCACCTATTGTAAGGCTTGCACCAACTTTACCCTAGAAAGCACATTCCAGTTTAGCTGCTTCATAAAAGAATGCTTGCTATACCACTGGTATGAACCTTTCTTTTCACTTTCACATTGAGGCGGAGTAGAGGAATGCATACATACAGATACGGTTTTCCTTTAACACATAACCTTTGTGAAAAAGAGCAGCTATCCATCTGTTACTCCTTCACATACTTTGCTTGCTTCATCAGACACATACCAAGATAAGCTTTATGTATAAATTTTAATTGAATTAGGCGGCCAAACCTCTGTCCAGGCTCTCCCTTACAGAAGCACGTATTAACCTTGGCCGTTTCTATGGCCACAATGTTTCGTAAATTTATTACCCCTGGGTTCCTCTCATCAAGGTCTTATGATTCACTGTCTTTTTCGAACGTCCACTAAGAAAAGAGGAAAGAGAGAAGAGTGTAGAATGTCAGATGGATTAAATTGTGGTTTCCCCTGCAGATTATGACTCACCAACACGAGGGAGGGACGGGCCAAAAAAGGACTATTCTGGGATGGCAGCCATGGTAACATAATAAGCAAAGGGGCAGGTTTTTGACTGTATGTTTCCATAGCAATAGCCTGTGTGTGTGTGTGTGTGTGTGTGTGTTTATATATGCGTGCGTGCATAAAAGTAGTAAAAAATAGACACTGCACAGCCAAATGCACTGTGATGCACATGCTTAAGGCATGCTTTTAGCAATGTAAATACAAGAGTCTTTTCATATTAAATCTTTCTTACAACTTTTTCATTTAAACAAGTTCAGTATGTAGCATTAGCTTTACTGCTAATGCTTTACTCATTATGCTGATGCTTTATTTACAAGAATAGACAAAAATAAATGGTGCTTTTTATGTCTTGACTTGAATTGAAACGTAATTTATCTCACTCTACTAAGAACTTTCACATCTCTAATTTTGCCCGGCTGGCACGAAACTATGCAGCACTTCTCCTTAAGATAAATGAGTTATATCAGCACATTGCCTAACAGTTAGTCCACCTTGAAATTAAATGATTATCCACTGATCTACATATCTTTTACATTTTTTTATTTGCTCTGAAAGCCAAACAACAAAACAGAAAAATCCAATTTCAAAGCAAATGATAACATTCATTATAATAAAACAAAAATAAACATTAATACTATAACACTAATAAATGTTTAGAAATTTTGAAAAATTTAGCATGATAGTTTAAATGGTTAATGCTTTGACCCTTTTTTTTTCTTTTTTCTTTTTTTTTTTAAAGCTGTAGCACTTGCAACAGTTTATTTTTAAAACATGTTGTAGGAGGGTTTCCATAGAAACATTGAGTATTCCTCCAGTGGCACAACCCGGAAATCCTTAAAAAATCTTCGACTGACCTTTGCCCTAAGCATATAGAGCTGTAGGAAAGTCCTCCAAACTTAAAGTCTTTTTTCCTTGTCCATGGTACCCCACACACAAATTTTACATTTTAAGTGGCCCATTACTCTTCCACTCCAAATAGATATTATTGGTGTCGGCTGCATTGATCTTACTGTGGGGAAAGCAGTACTTCATGGCAGTCATATGCCTCTCTAAAGGTACAGCACAATTAATCTAAACCTTATATTTCCATTACTTTGTATTTATAATTGTTTTGATTAGAAATCCTACTCAAATCAATGAATAATACAGAACCTGAATCATTTGTTGATGTTATTATTTAAACCCACCCACAAACTGTGTTTTACAAAAACCTTCATACAAGTGTACATGGTGTATCTGGTTGGACTTGACTAAACAATAAATAAGCAAACAAATAAACACTCACATTTGGACTCCTTGACCTCTGAGATGAATATCATAGTTTATTAGCTTCAACCCAACTCAAGGAATAAGATGCAGAACATTTTTACATGTGTTTTGCCACAACCCACCCAGCGTTTTTAAATTTCTCTATGGTCTTTTACAAATCACATTTAGTTTGGTGGACTGCGTATCACTAACAGTAACCTCCTTGATACAATACAATGAAGATATTTCCATTGTTGTGCCAGTGAAATTGATTTAATGATTTTAAACATCTTGTCACAACACTCCAGTATTTACAATTTGTGTCCAATTAATCCAGCAGTAGCACACCTGGTGTGTTTCATCAATCAATAGTGACACTTATGGGATGGTGCTGGAATTTAACAAATGCATGGAACAGCTGAGGGTTCCCCAAATAGAGGTTCAAGAACTAAATATGCTCTGCTAGGAATTTCACAAAAATAATAAATAACATCTTAGAAAATGCACTAATGTTTACTTACTTATTTAATGTTAATGTTGTAATCAATCTAATGTTTTACATACAACAAAGAACATGGTATGGTTTATGAACAGTACTGACAGATTTAGTCTTTGTATATGTAAGATATTCTGGAACTTCTGGAACTTTACCAAGATCAAACAGTCAATAAATGGCTGCTACTTTTATCTACAGTCTCACTCTCTCTCTCGCTCACTCGTTCTTTTTTAAACAAGAGGCCTCCTATGAACATTCCATTCCAGCCATAGTTTTCATTTTGACAGCTTCGGTTTTCTATTCACCTTAAGTCTTGCACTGGTTAACATACGATTGATAATCTATCATCTGTTAAAGCATGTTAGTTTAGGACAATGAATTTAATAAAAATTGTCAAGGTTATTTAAAGATGCTACTGAAAACAGCATGTGGGTTTATTATCTTTCTGTTATACATAACATAACTTTTACACAGTTGAAAACATTACATTTCTTTAGGATTATAGTGCAAGACATACAGCAGCATGAGACACAGGTCTACATAAGGTAAAAAACAACAACAACAACAAAAAAACATAATAGTACCCAGTACAGGTCATTTGGAGAACTCTAATGGTAAAGAGCTACACTTTGATTTTTTTTTTTTAATTCTCTGAACATTAACTTAGGCTTTAAATTATACTAAACATAATTTGAGGTTTATGTTCACATAAGTATGCAATGATACTGAGAAACTGGTAAAAACTGTACAAAAGTTATGAATCTAAGCATGTTAGTTATGTTTTATGTTTAACAATTTAAAAACAGCACAATTAAATATGTGACCGCGTCCTTAAATGTTCATTCTAATATCAAAAATCTGAAATTTTGAAAGTTAAATGCTGAGTAGAACAGAGTGATTCATCTAAAAACCTGAAAAAGGAAGCTACAGCACATACTGCAGTTTCAAATTCCTTTTACTCTAACACGAGATGGGTGTCCACGTGTCCTATTATTATTATTATTATTATTATTATTATTATTATTACATTTATAAATATTGATGTAAGGTAAAAGTAAAAAAATTAATAATAAAGTAGATAAAGTGTCCTTCCTATTGTCAGTACCAACCTACTTAACTATACTTCATGTTAAAATATAATCATTAAAAACTGAGGAGAAAAACATTATACAAAATGATATAAATCCATTTAAGACTTTATGCATTTTTATTCATTTTAGGATGTAAAAAAATGTACAGTCGAATGGCATTCTACAACCTTAATTTACTGCCTTATTGCCTTAAGTAAATTTTCTGAAGATCATGAGAAGAAGATAAATAAGTTCTCTCATTCCTGATAATTTATTTTCAATTATCATGTGATATTGACAGATGAAGTCACTTTTGAAGTTTAATCACTGGAAGTCCTAATGTACACATGCCATTTGCATGCCTGCTAGTTTACCAATTTTTTGTGTACTGTATTTTTTCTTTTGGCTGTTACTGTCAACATGTACTTTAAAAGCAAAATGCACCCACTGCCAGCAAAGAAAACTTGAAAAAACGTCTTGTAACAAAGTACTCTTGCCTGAGGGCTGGTATGTCTTTTTTTTTTTTTTGATGGCTACATGCATGCTTTCTTAGATTCAACTATGTAAAATAAATTATAAATTATTATAAAATAAGTATCATTCTTTTAAATAAATACATTTACTTTTATGGATAGTGGTAGCCCAGTTTTCACTACCATATTAATACACTAATATGAATACACAGTAATTCATGCAACCGTTGCTCATGTTTTAAGTTAAAGTTAGTCGTTGTATTCAGTGATTATTTTTATTATTTTTTTTATTTTGAAAAGGGTCTTATAGAATGACAACAACGCTTTCGGTTTACACAAAACCCAAAAAAAGGAAGTCAGACTTTCATATCACATTAATGTGACCCATTTAAATCAGCGCCACACCCATCCTTCCAACTACTTCTATTTGAATAGTCTACAACAAAGGTAAACCTGAGGAAAAGGTGAAAGGAAAAGTTTATAAGTGAGAACATTCATTTAACTGATCTTTCAAGGTTGATCAACTGAAGGATTTTTTGTTGTTATTTTTTAAATGTTTGAAGGTCCGTAGGCCATATCCTTCAAGTAACATAACCTTGGGCAGCAACTTGCCTAACCACTTCTTGAAGCAACAATGTGGAAAGTAAACAATATCACAAGCTCAGAACATACTGCATGCTCAGCTTTGGACCGCACCTCATTGTAGACACAACATGAAAGAAAGGACAAAATCACCTTTTTTGTGAGTTATATAGAAACAGGAATTTCCACACATAGAAAGGACATTTTTGGATTGTGACCATTTTAATTTGGCAAAGACATGAGGTAACTGAATCCATTTATGCCTTAGGCCTTGAATGGAAAATCATGAATAAAATACTTTTTTGCACGTTAGATTTTTTTTCCATTCCTACTTTGGTTACGTATTACAAATTATTAAAGTACTAAAGTAAGTGTCTCTTAGATATCACACAGTACGTGACCACCCTACCATGAACAAAAGTCTAACAATGTTGATATATCCTCTAATACAGATATTTGCTGATTAACCTGAGCATTACCATTTGGACATGCTGGGCTTTCATACCACCAAAGTACTGGCACATGCTGTAGTTAAATTCTGATGGATTTGTTGGCACTTGACCATAAATGAGAGGGTTGATCATGAATGATAGGGTGGACAATGTGTGCGTATGGTGCACACTTGTAATCGGGAGCCTATAGTATTTAAATTATTTGCAAGAATGGCAGTGTAAGTGCATTGCATTACAATTTCTATTGTACATTGTGCATGCCATTTCTAATTGGAATTTTATTCTAATATTCTAATATAAATAAATCATATCATATTATCCTTGTGAGGTGTGAAACCCCCAGTGATCCATTATGCATCACTGAGATCTTTAAACTGGTCATTTGAATGAGTAGCATTTAAATCTCAATCCCTCAACAGGTAGGCTTACAAATAATATCATGACCTAATGTGTTCTCTGGGGTGGTATTTTTAACAACAAAAATAGTATTTAAATAAATTTATTATATTTATTTTTAAAAAATCTTAAAGAGATTCATATTTCTATGAATGCGTTGACTTCCATTCTTGTCTGGAGTATTTTAGAAGTATTCTGGATGGGACCGCATACTCTTGCACGTCACCTCCCCCTTTGGTAACCCGAGCCTACAGAGTTATGTATGGGGTCTCAAGTCCGAACATGCAGGGGCTGTCTGTTTTCTCTCTTCCCTCTAATACCCACACTGAAAAATCACCCAGAAAAAAAAATTAGGGGTGAGCACAACATAGCACTTACCATGCTTAAAGATAACACTTAAAACAAAAGACAACGTGTTTAAAAACTCCATATTTGCTAAATGGCAAAGAACAATTCAAGTTGACACGCCTTCCAAATACTTCCCTTCAGCACTCTGACCTTCAACCCCTTTTGCTCGGATTTTGAAATATTTCCTAAAGGCACTTTTCTGCCTTGCTTAAATGCATATGCAAACATGACTTCATAGCACGGTTCACAATTTTAATATTCACACCAGAGGAATGTATGCAATAGCAATTTAAAGGCTGTATATAGGATTAGGTGGCTTACATCCGATTCTAAATAGGAGCGTTAGAGACTTTTTTTGTTTCCAAAGCCGTTTTCCTTAACCTGATTCCAAACAAGGCTTGTTATTTTTTCCTGGCAGAACAGCATGGTGACTGACTCTTAGGGGAAAATCCCAATATCAGAACAACACAGTGCAAACTACTTCCAGTGATGATATACTATGTAGTCTCTCCTTTTTTTCCCTGTCTTGCACTTCAACAAAAACAAAAAGATTCTCTCATATCTGCTTTTCATAACTGCCTATTTTTTTTAAACTATGTTGGAGCATAGTAAAATCGAGAAGAATGAAATATCTGCCTCACCCTTCATGGCAGGTAAAAGTGTAACTTAACTACATTGTATACATAAAGTTGTTCTCTTCGTACTCAAATTAGGCACTCGATTCTGAAGCTGACCATGACCTCTTTCTCTTTTTAGATGTGCCAGAAAGATGCATACCACACGTGTGCACTCACATGACACATATTAAAAGTAAATGCATAATTTAGACAGCTTTTGTCATGCTTAATCAGTGTATTACTTCATAGCACCAGGTTGTTGCAGACCAGCAGATCTTAAACAGGCGGTATGTGTGGGGAAAGAGATGGGGCGGGGAGAACCTTAGGCAGCCAAGAAGGCAGAAGGGAGCTGGTTGGGCTTGTGTGTACGCGTGTGTGTGTGTGTGTGTGTGTGTGTGTGTGTGTGTGTGTGTGTGCGCGCGCGCACATGTTTGGCAAATATGGGAACAGAGGTGAGTAATGCAAGACTCTGCATAGTTGCTGCTGGCAAATAAGCTATTTTCTCATAAGCCGTTTAACTCCTGAAGTGAGTGAACAAATACAGAGGAAGTCGAGACAAAACCATGACCAGATTTCCAAGAGCAAAGGAGTTTTTTTGGCAAATGTTCCATCACTTACTTCCCTTTTTCTTTTTTTTGTTTTACCTTGCTGTTAACAGGTTTCCACCCTCCCCTGAAGCTCAGTGTAACCTCAGAGTCAAACAAGTAAATGACCCTTGGCCTAAAATTCTTAAATAAACATCCACACACTACTGACTTTTACAAGCTAGAACAAAAGCTACAAATATGATAATGTATATGGAAAAGGGAGGTTCCTCAAATTATCTAATTTTCTAATAGGCCGTTAGAAATCTGTGGAGCATTTGGAAACATTGTTATAATTGCTGGTTCATAACACTAACCTAGAAGCACCCAAGCATATCTGTAGGTTTTTAATCCAAGAAAGACTGTGCACATCATCTAATCTAAAGACAGGGACCAAACAAGTAGACATGTGTGGCTTTTATTTGGGTAAATTAAAAATCTGCGGCAACCTTGCACTCATCTGCAGGTAATATACAGTATATTGATACTTGATGTCAAAGCCACCTCTACCTAATAAAGTGGCATCCAATATTGTCCCCAAAGGGTGGCTGCAGGTTTTTTTCCAACCTATAAGGAGACATACGTCACTTCACCTGTTTAATTAGTTAATCAGATGTGTCTCAGACATCTTTAGAACAATAACCAACAGCCAGGCCAGCCCTTTGCTGATTTGCTTTCCCTCACCTAATAAGTGACATAAGCAGCTGCTCAGGGCATCTCTGCTAAAAGGAAACTCTTTAATAAATGTTGGCAGGTTGTCAATAAAGGTTGAATTTTTTTTCTGCCATGGGAAAAATTTAATCCATAAAACAACTACTAAATGTGAAAATACTACAATACACCATCTATAACGTACCATTATGGATTTCCTATAGGATTTGTGCACACATACACTATTCAGTATACAGTGAACTAAATTTTGGATTACTAAATGGATAGCAGGCTAATATAGTTTCTCTTGGTTGATAGATGTAGTCACATCAAACAAGGTAGATGTTGATACTGATTAGCCTTCTGCTGAAGGGTTGATAGAATACACATTTGTTTTTCCATAAACTTAAGCCACAATGTTTGCTGCATGTAACTGTTAATCAATTTAAGGGTTATCAGTTGATCTCTTGATGGGAGCAGCTGAAGGTCCAACAACAACATGATGGAAGTGCTAAAGCTGATAAGATGGATAGCTATATATGTACGGACTCACTGCATTTGGAGAAAAAAAAAAGGCAGATGGGCTGGCGGGATTTGGGCGGAGGGATATCCATAACTATTTTCCTCATGATTTTGCATTGAATTTTGAATCGTCTTTTATTCCAGTATAAACACAAATATATTTTTTCAAGATAAATTAATTTAAAAATGTGCATTTTCCTTTTTGTGCCAAGACTCCACGAAATCAAATGAGAAAAAAAAAAAACATCTTATCGCCTGTGGGTAAATATTACACACATTTAATGGGCAGCAGGAATTTCCAATGCATATGAGAAAATTGGCTTTTAAAAAAAAAGAAAGAAAAAAAAAAGATGCTGCCAATTTTAATAAATTCTACACAACTCCCATGGACACATTCTTTTTATTCCATAATCATCTTAACCCACCCTGAAGAATTCCAATGCAAAATGAATCATTTTGGTGTGGAAAACCCCAAGTCAAAACTTGTGCAAGGTTTTTGGATTAGGCTTGCCACAGACTACTATTGCAAAGTAGTGTGAATTCATGAAGACCTTTCACCTTTAAACTACTACCAACCTCAAGAATGATCCCTGCTTCAAATGAATTAATCAAGATCTTAGTGTTTCAGTCTGCATCCTTGAGAACGATTAAATTAATTATGTATAAGCTACATTTAAAAAAAAGTTTGCTATGGTGCTATTGATGACATCCAGCCCCTCCCGACACACCGCAGGGTTGTGCAACACAATACCTCCTGAAAACTACAACACAGAACTGTGACCATTTGTGATTACAGGTGTTGGATTAAGACCGACTTAAACTCTGCTTAATGAATTGCTGCAATATTTGTTTAATACTGGTTATTCGAATAGACTCGCCTTTGTTGCTGCAATTAAAATTGGTGCCTAAATAAACCTCAGTGAAATTATCCTGAAAAAGAGTTATAGAAATTTTGAACCCCATTATGAGATTAACCTTGACATATAGAAGACTTGTTGCGTCTCTGAGCAACTCTAATGGTAGGACTAAGCTAACAAAATCACAGGCCGGGTAGAATTTAGTGTATGTAATAAACTGTATGGTCCAAAGAAGACCAACCAGTGAACTGGTGACTGGGTCATGGACACCAAAGGCTAGCCCATCTTGTCTGATTTCACAGGACTTGTGTACAAATTGCTCACCGATTTAATGCTGACTATGATAGAAAGGTGTCAGATCACACAACAGTGCATCACGGTTTGCTTCATATGGGGCTGTGCAGATGCAGACTGGTGAGAGGACCCATACTGAGCCATGTTCACCATCAATCTGAAATTTTCTTCAGGACCAATAAAGTATCTACCTACCTACCTACAAGCATGTGATCATCTAAATTGGACTATAAAGCAACAGAACAAGGCATGGTCTGATTAACCGTTTTTCTCTTTTACACCAGGTTGATGGCCAGGTGAGTGTACTTCACTTACCTGGGAAAGAGTCACCAGGATGCACCATGGGAAGAAGGCAGAAGATGGCAGTGGCAGTTTGATACTGGAGCAATGTTCTGCTGGGAAGCCTTGGGCGCTGGCATTCACATGGAAGTTACTTTCACACATACCACCTACCTAGTCATTGTTTGAGAACACATACACCCCTTCATGACAATAATATTTCCTAATGGCAGTGTCCTTTTTAAACAGGATAATGTGCACTGCCACACTGCAAAAATGTTTAGGAATGATTTAAGGCCTTTAGATTCCCCAGATCTGAGTCCAAGTGAGAAATACATGGAGGCCCCACCTCACAACTTAAAAGGCTTAAAGGAGCTGGTGCTAATTTCTTGGTGCCAAATACTACTGTATAGCATACCGTCTTGTGGAGTCCATGCATCAAATGGTCAAATGTGTTTTGGCAGCTCAATGGGACGTTCACAATGTTAAGCAGGTGACTTTGGTGTTATGGCTGATTCGTGTACGTGTACCTGTTTGCGTGTGCACATCATTCTTGCAGAATGGCTTCAAGTTACAAATTTGACAAAGAAATTCACTCAAATTCAAGACATACAGACATAAAATAAAGCTGAAGGGGGTGATATAAAAATCTACATTTTACGACTCGTTTCTGTAGTTTGCAGGCTTACTTGTGACTGCAACAGGCCCCAGGGTGTGTCAGCAGGCATACCAATATGCAAACTACACTCTGCGCTCAGGGGTAAACAGGCAAGCCAACTGCCTTATAAACGTTTATAGTATTTATACTGGTTCAACGTCTGGCACACGCGGCAAACTTCGGTGCTTAACTCAGCTTTTGTTCTATGTTTGTTTACTCAGTGCCACACCAGGAAGCATTAACTCTTTTCAGCACCGCAAGCAGGTGCTTTCAGTTAATACATCTCAGTGGAGGTGTGACCAAACATCCTTGGGGCCAAGAACAAGCAACTACATTAAGTAAATTCATTGGACCCAAGGAGTTTAAATTCTGGTCATTTAATGCATGCTTTAAAAAAATAAATCAAGGAATATTACACTATACAAGACCATTTTATATCTAAAGGTGGCCATCATGAACAGAATATGGGGTCACACTGTATAATGTCATAAGTTATCGAAGGTTTTACTCGAACACCCTTACTACTTGCAAAGGCTGCAACATGCTCTTTAAACTACTCCCCCATTCTGACTGCACAAACACCACCAGTTATCAGAAAGCCTGATAGTACATTATTAATTGTGCATAATCATAAAACGATTTTCACACCCATGTTCAAGCATAACCGTCATTATTGATGATGCACTACATATTAAAATGTATTGTTTTCCACTTGCCACTTATTTTCAAACCATTAAATAAGAGACAAAAAGACAGGTAGTTCATAAAACAATTTACTTTAAAAAAAAATCTCTCCTTTTTCAAAAGATACATGTGGACTCCTTAGAAATCATTTAGATTTATATTCTTAAAATAAAAAAAGTGTGGACACTTATTGGCTTTTAAAAGCCCTGTATGAACTCCATTTTAAAAACACCACCTCAGTAACTTCTAGTTCTTTGAAGCTGGTCTCCATTTTAGGAGCAAGAGAATCATCCTCCTATTTGTAGCTTTGAGCGCCCTCTGCTGCATTACGGCAACATAACTATTTTTCATACCTAAAATATTTATACATTTATCTTAAAAAAAAAAAAGAAAAAAAAAGGGATTAGGGGATGATCTAGTAGAATCATGCTAAAGGTGACAGCTGAGCTGCGTTGACTCAAATGTGATCTCTCTCTGGCCAGGGAGCACGAGAAAAGCTCAGAGGAGCAAAACTGAAACAGCTCAAAAACTAGAATATTGTCTTGTGCGCTGCCAAGATTGCTTCAAAACTGTAACAAAGTCAAGTCACTATTTCAGATTTGAAAAGCTGTTTAATACGTGTATTATATTTTGCATTTACCTGTAGTTAATCAAAATACACATTGAAGGTGCATCAAAATATCTGACCATGTACTTTTTTTTTTAGCAAATCAATACTGAGATGTGATGAGCGTTCTATTTTACCATTATGAAATGAATTAGAAAAACTCAATACCTGCAACTCTACTTACTGCCACACTTGGATATTTTTGAATGAGTCTTTAGTTTGATTAAAATACAGCCATTTTAATTCAGCAGATTATATATACATTTAAAAAAAACTTAACCAAGTGGGATTGTGAAAAGCATTTTTTATTTTATTCCTTAATTCAACACTTTAGGATGCAACGCCCTCCAACTTGACATTTCAGTTCCTCTTTCATGTCCTTAAATCCAGATGTGGATGGTTGTAATGGCCATCCCTGCTCACTTGAAGATCTTGCCCTGACTGAAAGGTTTGCCTACATGCTTGAATTCACCCTCCCATGCAAAGTATTCCTTCACCATGGTCTTGCACTCCTCGCTGTCCACATCCAGCTTACGCCAGTTATAGGACTCGTAGTCAATCTGCCAGTCTTCAGACAGCTGAAACAATACAAGAATTGTAAACAAGGACATTTCTTGGCAAACAATTGCACACATTTATAAAGTTAAAAACAAGGACCTGAACCAATTTAATTCAGCAGTAATTAAAAAGATATAATAGTAAATTGTAAACCTATTAGTTATAAAAAAATATAAATACAAAAAAAAGAAGAAAAAAAAATCAAGTATAACCAAAAGCCTTCTGATTGCAAGCAGCATCACTGGGGATTAAGCAATCTGCTTACACTCCCAAAACTAAGAACAGAAAAAGTGAAGTGACTTACAGTGAAAGCTAGATCTTGGCCTCTGAAAACCCAAATGCCAGAGATGGAACTGTCGTTGTTCGTGCCAAACAGTATGACGCTTGCAAAAGCATTCTTGCGCAGTTTATCGAGACGCTGGAACATTCCTACAACAGAACAAACAAGGTTAACACGTGGTACAGTGCATCCCCAAAAATGTACATTTCACATGGAAGAATGTTGATCACAGTATCAATACTCATGCTCTGCCCTATCTGGGATTTGAAAATGCTGGCATTATTTACTAGGCACAAAGGCAGTGGCAAACAGGTTGGTCAGTCCCAGTTTTACAATACCAACTTGTGGGATCCACCTGTACTTTGTAGTGACTTGATAAACCAGAAACATTCCAAGCTAACCACAACACACAGTTGCTTTCAGCATGCACTGCTTGTACCTGTGATAAGATTGCAGCTCATGAAGGTCATGGTCAGCTCCTCTGGAAAGCGGTATTCGCCATACCAGATAGAGTAGCCCTCACGATCAAAGTTTTCCCAGAAGTGAGGGATAGCCACAGTCAGTGTGTCCTCATTAGAGTACTTTCTCTTGAACTCATCCAACACAAATGAGCTGGGGGTAAATTCATATAGAACGGGTCAGACTTAAACCTGAACTATACCATTATACATTTATATTAGTGCAATGCAGAGTTTAAAAAAAATGTTTCCTGGTAGCACTAAAGTCAAAATTTCAAACTAGGGATTTAAAGTAACCAGAAAGTGTTGGCATCATTTACCTCTTCGCAAGGTGAGCAAATGGGTCCTTGGTTTTTGGTTCAGATGCAAGTGCAGCTTCACACTCATCCATCTCCTCAGCTGGAGGGGCAGGTTTTTTCTCCTCCTTTTTCTTTTCCTTTTTCTCCTGCTGCTGGGGCTGCTGCTTATTAGCCTCCTTGCCAGCTTTCTCCTTCTTGGCTGGAGTCTCCTTCTTGGGCTGGTTCTCAGCAAACTTCTTGGCTACCGGAACAAAACAGATCTAGAAATTGAGTACAATTCTCCAGGTTTTGTGAAACTTGTGTGTTTAGTTATGCTGCGTCAACTAAACTGAAATGTGTAAAAGAGACTAATTACATGATCGTAATTTGGAATAAATACAATAGTTTAATGAACATTTGGGAAAGAGGAATAATCAAGCATCGTTTCCTCACTACAATTGGACTTTTCTCCCGTCCGTCATGTACTTGTGTTTGTCATGTAACACAAATGAATGCAAAATCAAGTACTACTGAAAAATCATTCAACAAAATCAAATGATTAGTTGCATGCCTTGTGGCCTCTCTAAATTCCAGTATAAAATGCAACAAACTTTACAAAACTATAGGCAGGAGCACTAACAGCATTTAAAAAAAAAAAATTAAATATCCATTATTACATGCAAGATGGAATCAGATTACACTTGTTATAGATATTTATTTACCATTTCGATAGGGAGAAGAAATACTGCCATTAAAATACACAAACACACAAACAAAATTTGGCTAAAATTTCAGCGGCATCCTTCAAAAAAAACAAAAAGTGTGGGTAAACACTGATTTATACTGAACATGTGTCAGTTGGCACAGTATGGTTTAATCAGCTTTCGCTTGAAGCAGCAACCACTGCGTACATTGTACAGTTAATTAAAACCCAGAGGGTTTGTTAACTGGCAAATTCATTAAAGGTTTATTCAAACAGGAAACCTGCATCCTCAAAGTTTTGCCAAAAATAAGAGAAAAAGCAGAATAACTTAATTATATTTAATTACTCTTTTTTCCCCCTTTGGGAACAAATCCAAAAAGGTAGGGGGTATATGGGGGACAGCATACTAGTAGTATGGGCTGTATTTCTGCAGTTTTAATTGAATATACATGCTGCATGTGTCAATGTGGCTGCCACCCTGTAGACCTGTTCAATCTGCAAAAGGGCCAACCAAAATTTGACATTTCAGAAATCCACTCCATCATCCAGGAGTCAGATCACTGGTGGTTCAGGTGATTAATCATGCACTGTGAGAAGGGTGCAGAGCAGACAGTAAATTCTGTTTGATTATAAAATTGGTGGGTGACTGATTCAGGGCTAAAAGTGGCCTGAATCAATCTTGTGTATCACGACAGAAACCAAGAGGGACGTCAGTAACTCTTTCAAGCAGGGAAATTAACCAAGCACCATGATTTGGTGCTTGGTTAAAGCACCTTTGGCAGCAATAAAAGCCACAAGTCTGCTTGTGAATGATACCACAAGCTTGGCACACCTTTTTTTTATAGGTTTCTTCCTTTCTACTTGGCATAAATGTTCAGTCCACTAAGATGGATGGGAACAGTCATTCATGTCATGTCAGTTGTTCTGAAGACACTCCTGCGTTTACATGGTGATGTGCTTCAAGTCGATTTCTTTCTGATATGTAAACTGCTGCCTTAACCCGAGATTCCTGAGCACTTTGGAGAAGGTTTTTACTCAGGACACAGAGTACTCAATGTTTTTTTTCTGCATTTATTTCCCCCCTATATGGACTAGTCTCCCAGTCACAGAAATTTACAGCACGATACTGCCAACACTGCGTTGGGACGGTAGGGCTGGTTTTAGGTGTTGCAGCACAGTGCCCGATTTCCTGACTTCAAATAGTTCAGTTTTTGTCATCAGACAAGAGGATTGTGCTTATGGTCTCAGTCGTTTTTTTTTTTTTTTAGGCAGCTGTAAGGCTCTCATCTTCCAGCACAAGGGAACTCTGGAGCTCATTTATAACCATTGACTTCAGTTACCCCTCTGACCAAGGCCCAACATTCGTTATTACCAAGTATGGCTGGGGTCGTGCAGATCTGAAACGACTGTTAGTTGTTCAAAATCTTAAGGACCACTGATGGTAGAATCCTTCAGAGATCAACTGCCATAATCAAGGATCTGAATACTTACATAGATAGGATAGTTCAGTCTTTCATTATAGATTGACCAAATACTCCAAACGCCTATTTTCATCGGCGTTGTAAAGTATTTGTGTTGAGTGATTAAAGAAAAGTGGATTTTAATCCATTTTAAGATGACTGTGGAACAAAAAATGTGCAAAACATGGAAAAAAAAAAAAGCTTGAAAACTTTGTCTGCACTGTACATTTATTAAACCGGATAAAAAATTTCCAGTAAAAGTTAAGCTGGGAACATGGTCAACCAAGACCGGGACAAATAAGGGACAGCATCTTACCATCAAACTGAGCCATCTTCTCACAGAGTTTGACCTCTCCGAGAACTGCTTTAAACTGGGGCTGGTTGATGCAAGTCACAAACCAGCGATTGACGTTGGGGTAGGGCTGACGGAAGGCAGGCTCCAGAACCTAAGAACAAGAAGTACAACCGCATTAATTGTTTTTCCCAGAAAGATGTAAGGGAGAAAAAAAAAATTCACAGTTCTAAATTAGATCTGAGCAAAGTTTTAATTAGCAAAGTCAGTCTGAACATATTCTGAAGGTGAACCGGCAGGTAAAGGCAGTACAGGGCATTTACATCTGTCCTAGCCTCTTGGGTATGGAAAGCTGGCAAGCAATCTTTATACAGAGTAACAGATGCTGAGCAGAAACAGCAGTCAACACTGCACAAAAAGTCAAACATTTGTTGGAATGATAATTTTGTTTATTCTATGACTGTTCACTCCTAAGCTCACATAATATACAATACTCTGAACGTTAGCAATTGGATGTTTTCCCCCACCCAAGTGAGAAATAATTTAAAATGCCTGAGTGTTCAATAACCAAATCAAACTAATTAACCCAACAAGAATGAGAAACAGCCCAATTAAATAAAAAAAAAAAAAACACACAGAAAAGCATAGAAAAATCTCCAACTGGTACGGATTAAATATGCAATAATTTCAGCTTTGCTCACGTTCACTTTAATGACTCCAGGCTTGTGCTGTCACATTACCAATATTTCTCTTTTGATATCAATACGGTCATGAATTTTGCTACTTTTCTAAACCTTCTCTAAAATCTTTCAAGATACAAGATACTGTACCTAGAAAAGTTTGATTGATCTAGAGTATAATAGTCTGAATCATAAAATTCGTTGGGTTTTATTCACAATTTCTTCGCAATAATGCTTTCAGCAGCTTTCTATACTTGCTAAGACTACCCCTGGGTTTTATTAAGCACAGTAAGCATGTGTGTAATCACTTATTTATAAAAGCTCTATAAAAGTTAAATAAATCCTGAATGCATACTGTATCCTCACACTGCACAATAAATTTTTTTACTGCAATGCAGACGACTAATCTCTATAGAAACGTTCACGGTAACCCAGGTCACGAGCACCAGCATTTGAGATTAGATTCAGAGGGATTTATCAGGAGAAACTGTAAACATGCACTTGTTTCTCTGTCCACTCTAAAGTAAGCAAATTCATAGTGTGTCCTTTCAATAAAATTCATACTGTGGTTATTTCTTAAAAAACATAAGAACCTAAAAATAGGGCACCGAAACCCAGTGCGAATATTGCACCTATATAACCGGTATGTACTAGAACCAAATTAAAACAACTTTGAAAAATACATTTTCCTGCACGTGTACACAACTTTAAAAACTCTTTAAAAAAAATAAATAAAAAAAAGCAGCTTCAGTTTGTAGTAATGCAAGTGTGTATATTGGTTTCTCATTGATTTTAAGCACTTGCTTTTAAAGAAACCATCCGGTGCACAAGTAAGTAATTACACTTGCTCTGATGGCAGCAGGTAGTGATTGCTCAGCTAATTATGCTGAAATGAAAACGGCCAAAGCTTAAAATGGCAAAAACATTTTAAAGTGTGGCTATACTTCACAACAAAAGGGGGGGGGGGGGGGGGGGGGGGGGAAGGAGAAGAAGAAAAAAAACTAGTTGCTATAC
>JAOVVA010000037.1:15742065-15752876 GCA_028565275.1 Leiocassis micropogon | reverse complement strand
ATTTAGCGGGAACGGTCGGGTCGGGAAGAAAATTATTCTAAGCGGGCAGCGGGTGAACAAAGAGTGAATATATAGCGGGAGCGGAATCAAACCTTGCGGGAGCGGGACTTAAAAAACTGTCCTCTAGTTACTACTGTAAGTTATAAGGAAAACATCCCATGTTTTTTTGTTTTTTATACAGTGTATGTTTGGTTTAAGAAGAGTGTCCGGATTGTTTTAAAGTTTTAAAATGTATTCAAAGAAGACAAATTATTTCTTGCTGGGTCCTCCACACATGGCAGTGTAGTGGTTAGCACCATCGACTTGCACCTACTGTGCCCGGGTTTGATTCCCAGGTCGGGGTCTGTGTGCAAGGAGTTTGCATGTTCTCCTTGTGCTTGGTGAGTTTCCTCCGGGTGCTCCAGTTTCCTCCCAAAGTCCAAAGACATGCAGATTAGGTTAATTGATAGATTAATCCAAATTGCCCATACTGTGAGAATGTGTGTGTGTGTGTGTGCATGGTTGCACCCCATTCAAGGTGCACCCGCCTCATGCCCTAAGTCTCCTGGGATAGTCTCTAGGTCCTCTGTGACCCTGTATACAGGATAAAGCGGTATAGACAATGAGTGAATTAATGTCTGCTGCACCTTGATACGCTTACCATTTGCATTTTCCAGTTAAACAAAACAGGTCAGACTAGCAGACATGTGCTGAAAGGCATATATTTGTTTAAATACAGGCTACATGATGTGTTACTCCATAAGGAGTTAGGAAGAGCAATGGGGGTTTTTATAATGTTTTCATCATATTATAAAACCTTATTGTGTCTTAAAAGTCTCCATAAGCAAAATTTAAATTTGTTTTCCCAATGCAACGAGTGAGAAAGCTCAAGGAGCTTCTCAAGGTACATAGAGGAGCGTGGCTCTCGGTATCATAGATATATTTCTCTATCATACTTTAGTTCTGTGTTTAGCATTTGAAAAAGTAAGGCAACATATAGATGTGTCTAGACACCATTTCTTACAGTTAGTAAGCTTTTATTGGATGATAGTGTTCAACCTTGGCATTTATGTCACACATTTACAAACATGAGCCATGGATCATCAAGATTCTTCCCTTCTTTTCTTTTAACACCAAAACAAAAGAGTTTTAGAAGAATCAATATGGACGTAATCCTAGGAGGAGTGTCCAGTTATCTTTTTCTTCAAGATTTAGCAGTGGGATGGTGCAGTGGGTAGCAGTGCCGATATGTGAGCAGCCACCCTGGGTTCTATCCCAGCCATGGCAACTCTTATCTTTTTTTTTTTGGATAAAGGCTAAATATCGGTTGCTTCACTTCAGATACAGACATATTTTATTAAATAAACTTATTGAAAATGTAAACATAAACTGCATAGCTAAGACTAATAGATTAGAATGTTATTCCTGTTTTTTATCATTGCCATTCATTGGAAGCCTACATAAAAATGTACATATGCAGTTTTCAAGAAATCCAACATTTAATATATACATCCACAAAACTGTCAATTGTCATATCATATGAGTTAGGTAGCAGATTGAGCAGCAAGTTACTGCACATTGAATGTAAAATTGGGATTCAACAAAGTGGACAAACAAATCCCCCTCTGTCTGTGATTTCAGTCATTTCATGTCTTCCTCAGAGGTGATGCCTGTATCACAACCAACTTCATCACCTTTGTTTAACAACTTGCAAATGTAAGGGCCAGCAGGACATCCACATCCTCCATCTCCAGGATCCTAGGTTGAAGGACACTCCCCTGAAACAGGTTTCTGGTGTAGTTCAACCATTCACAGATATAGTACCAGTCAAAAGTTTGGACACAAGTTAGATATATTTTTCTCCATTCTAGAACAAACTATGAACTAACACATGACATCATGTAATTAAGTAACAACAACAACAGTGTGTTGTTAGTTTAAGACATGAAGGTCAGTTGTTCTGGACTTATTCTTTCAAAAACAATATTGTCAAGTGCATTTGACAGAATGTTTATATTGGTATCAAAGCAGGATTGCTGAGGTGTGGCACTGAAAAATGCCAGGATTCTTTTTATGTCACTGTCCTCTCCAGGCTACTCTGATACAGATTGACTGTCAGGACCCAGTTATAGCATGGATGTCAGGGATGTCATATAGTGGAGGTAGGTCGCAGAAATAAAACGTCAGAAAAGCCTACTAGAGTGCCTTTTATGTGAGTGCTTTTTCTAATGCATTTAACTTATTCAGCAAATTAGCAATTCATGAATAATCTCAAGGTTCGCAGCAGCTAAGGAAAAACTGTTACTGTTGTCTGACTAATTTTGTACATATCTCATAGAAACTACATTATTCCTGTTATACTGTATGTGTGAGGTTAGAGATTATGGCTCATTGGGATACCATACCTAGTAACAACTTATGGTTTTCAACTTCAATGAGGAAAAAGTTCCACCAGGATTTTAAAACTACAATGCGTTTTAAAAGTCTCCATACATGTATATATATGGATAAATTTACATTTTTCCCAGAAAATGTAACATTATTTACAAAATATCCTCTGCAGGATTTCTTTGTAAACATATAAGAAATCCTCGCTCTGTTTCTCATGATGAAATCGTGTTAGCACTGGTGTTCAGCACATAATTGCTTAATTATGTTCATTTCCTGTATGGAGACTTTTGTCTCACCCTGTAAAGCTGCATTTAATTTATTTTCCTGCTCATAGGTATGTACTATTTAAATTATTTTAGCACTGACATTAAGTGCGCCCATGCGGTGCCACACACCCACTATTATGGAATTGCATATCTGCTTTACAGATAAAATGCACCACCCAAATAAGTGGTGGGATTTTGGTCATCATTTTGGAGTAATGGATTGAATAGAGGGGGCTGACAAAATGACCACAGCAACAGGTGCCAGTAACCGAATACCATAGAATACCATTTTTTAAATGCCCCACGAACACCAATTAGCCATAACATTAACACCATTGCCAGATTAATTGAATATTGTGACAGGATCATGGGAACCCAAGGCCAGTTTACATCCATGAGGACCAAAGCCTAGCCTTGCCAGCCTGATCCCACAGACAAATAAGCCTGTTCCAGAGAGGGCACACCTGGCAATCCACGAGACCCAAATGAACTGCTGCTAATGTCCCAGTGCCAGAAACCAAAGCACACACCCAGAGTTCCTGGGGTGCCAGAACCACCCTGGCAGCACAAGAGGAACCTAAACCCTTGGTGGTTTTAATGGCAATGGTTATGGCTGTTAGGGTAGGAAGACAAATTATCTTGCACTGTCAATTCAATATTATAGTCTGCAGGTGGTGATATTGCTGCCAAATTTACGTTGACCTTCCAAAATGTGATGAGTAATGACCACTTTAAATTAAAGTTTCCAAATGAGTTTCTAAATTATTGTAGACTAATAGACTATAAAAATAGCCAATATAGTTAACTCAGATGAAGTACAAAGTTGTCAAAATAATCCTTGCTGTCTTTTCCAAATGATTATCAGGGCTGTCCAACTCCAGTGCTGGAGGACCAGTGTTTAGCACAGTTTGCTGAGATTACTGTTCAAACATAGCTGATTCAACTGTAGCTTGGTGGTCGTGTTTAATTTTTGATGAATGACAAACTGTGGACACCACTGACATACATCAATCGCAGGTTTTTGTTCACCTGAATAAACATTTTCAGAAATGTGATCCTTATCCATTTACTTTAAAAATGCAAAATGCAGAACATAAATAGTAAATAGTTACGTTCACAAGACTTTTTATAAAAAGTATATACAATCAATCATGTATTCTAGCTATAAAAAAAAAAAGACCTACAGTAAATGCAATTTACAAGTGTGCCAATTTAGCTGGTACAGCACAAGAGTAAGATGAATACAGGTACTTCAAGCAAAGATAATGACGATGTTTATATAGCAAATTAGCAACTTCAGCTTTCTGCAAAATGTGGCTTATTAAACAGCTTGACAAAGTTGCTCATCAAAACGTGTAGAAAGCAAAACGTCCTGATTTACTGATCAGTTATATGGACCCCCTCATGACAACCAAGTCAAACTCATCAAGGAGGATGAATGTACGGATCGCAAATGTTGTTAAAAGACTCCTTTACTGAGATTTTCCCCATTTTGTTTAAGAGTCCAGCTTAAATAATGTTTAAACATGCCCTGTAGGAAAACAGTAATAAAAAATATCTATGTTAGATCTACCCTGCTTAAAAACTAGTGCAGGGGAAAAATATATATATACATGTACAGACATATTGTAAGCCGACTGGTCTTTGGAAGACACATCAACTAACAAGACCTGAAAAACACACAAAAAAAGACAAATTAGTGTCATTACAAAAAAAAAAGAAATCTATTAAAAGTTTATACATGGTTCAGTTATAGATTTTTTAAGTGACTTTAGTTAAGAATAACAAGGTTATAAGGATAATGCATTAAACCTACATTTTTTCTATAAAGAGCAAGCAAAGCAAAAACAGGAACAGTATCCAAAATACTCACCAAGATAATCGTCCATGAGTGATCCAATGGCAAACTATAATAAAAAAGTGAGGATAGCTAAATTAGTAGAGACTACATAAGAAGGAAAAAATGTAAACCAATGAGTTTAATACAGCTAGAATTTACAAAAATAATAATAATAAAGCATCAACTTACAATATCATTCTTGTCTACTCGAGTACCAACAATTTTCAATCGAATTTCGTCATCCTGTTGGATTACAATGTCCTATAAAGGAGGACCATAAAAGAATTACATCTTTAATAGGTGGAGTACATAATTAAAACAACGGATGATTCAATTCTCAGTTCTAGAGAGCACTTTACCTCATCCACCGTCTTGTAGCAGGGAGGATTGGAGTTTGGATCAAATTCCATTTCTGAGGGAATAGACTAAACAAAAAACAAAACAAAAAAGAGAACAAACTACAATATAATAAACCATTAACGAATACTAAAAAAAGACACTTTCTAACCAAACAGCTGTAGTTCCTAAAAACAATGTCAACCAACAACACTACCCATTTTAAATAAGACATGCTGTGAATAGTTTCCAGTACACTTGGTGCCCTGTTATGGACAAAAGTACATTGCTGCCTTATGGGCACTGGTCCTGGGACAGTCGCTCATATTCACCATACCCTTGTTAAAGCTGTTACTGAAAACAATGATTTACTTTATTTAACTTCAACATCAAATACATCTTACAGAAGATATGAATATTTTAGCAATGTACTTTTCTCAAGTATGCTTTTGTAGTTATAGTTATACTTGTGTGTTTATATAGTGCAAATAAATTTTACATTATGGATACATTTGATTCAGGATATTGTCAGGAGGCCAAGAACAATATACTTTTAAGAAAAGGCTGTTTAACAGCCAACCATGTTTATATTGCAACTAATTGCTTCGAACACAACTTCTTACCATATTATGAAATTATAAAGAGTTTTTTTTTTTTATCCAGTGGCTGTATTTCTGCTCTGATAAATATTATTATATCATTGTTTTTTTTGTTTTTTTTTCAGTGTACAGAAATGGGGACTGTCAACAAAAAACATCATGATCCTCAAGCTTATGGGCCTGTTTAAGGTGTGAGGGCAAAGAGAATCTTTGTGGGCTGTTATGATCGTGTTCATATATGAATCATGTAGAGTTCAGCCCTGAAGTGACTCTACAAGCCTCAATTAAAGATACCAAGGATTTCGAAACACTCTTATCAGTAGTAAAGTTTTCAGCTTACATGGCGTGAAATAAAGCAGGACATTGGGCCAATTTCTGTAAATAGTCCAACCTGTTAATAAAGAAAATAACAACAAATGACAACTATAACAGCAGTAACAAAGGGAAAAAATGCAAAACATTTAAAATGGTAGATGTATGCTAAAAGAACAAAATGCTGCAATGCATTATGTCTAATAAAATAACATTTTGATGATTTTTCCCTATAATGGCACATGCAACAGTGCTGACTCAATTATTGTCTTTACCAGTTTATCCAGTACACAGGGTCGCCGTGGTCCTGGAGCCTATATAGGAGACTTTGGACACGAGGCAGGGTACACCCTGGATGAGGTACCAATCCATCACAAGGCGCACAAACACTCACTAGAGACAATTTGGGAATGGCAATGAACCTAATCTGCATGTCTTTGAACTCGGGAAGGAAATCAGAGCACCCGGAGGAAACCCACCAAGCATGGGGAGAACCTGCAAAATCCATGCACGTAGACCTGGGGCAGGAATCGAACCCAGACCCTGAAGGTGCAAAGCAACAGTGCTAACAACTAAGCCACCGTGCCTCCTTATCATCAATTTATGTTGTCGTCAGTCTTTTGGCTGCTCCCGTGGCGGGGTCGCCACAGCGGACTATTCGATCTGCTCAACAAGACCGGATGCCATTACTGAGGCAACCCTCCCAACCCCTGGCTTGGAGTGCCCTGGCATTGTATTGAGTGGCTAGAGAATGGGCGTTATGTTTCATATTGTGAAATATTTGCAAAACCGGTTAGGTCCTGTTATATCATTTAAATTATGGCAACTTACAATAAACGCTTTCTGACCAAACAAAGAAGTTAAATTCAGAGCGGTATAAAATTTGCACACGAACGGAGTGATACGGAGAAGATAAAAGAAACTTTATAAGAAATGAAAACTGTACCTTGTTAACTTGTGTGACCACTGCATCCACTACCTCCCCTTTAAATGGTCGAAACACAATGGCCTTGTATTTGACGGGGTACAACACGAACCCCCTGCCGGGCTGTATGACACCAGCCCCGATATTATCAATTGTAGTCACTGCAATGACAAAACCATATCTACAAAAAGCAAGAAAGACACAGGTTAGTAACATGCACGAGATCACGAGATAATGAGCTTTAGCGCTGAGGAGCTAACTCAGGCAGAACTTACTTTCCTGTGCATGTGCCTTCCACCTCCGTAAACAACTTCTGTTTCACAGTGCTTAACAGATTTGGGCCGAAATATCGAGGATGGAGGAGAATCTCATGTTCCAGAGAGATCTAAAATAAACATTTGAAATACATCACATTATTATTTTTTGCTTTCATCAAGTATTTGTAGTGTATCCTGAGACGCTACAGTTAGCCGAGCACAGCAGACACTCATTGACTGAACAAGCATTAGCCACTTTAGCCACAGTATTAGCCACTTAACGAGCAAAGCTACAAAAGGTGAACTCGTAGATCAACAGCCGATGTTCAGATGAAGAAATAACCAACTTACGTGATAAAACATATTTTAAACTGTGATGCTGATCCGTTTACACAGTTTACAGATTCTTTAACGGCTATAATAGGCGTCCTAGTGCCCCAAGTTTCTGATCAAACCGGAAATCTATAGGACTTCCGGTAAAGAGGATTTCAAATTAAAAGCATTTAGTTTAAATTGAAGTTCCATGCGTGGTATACGGCACAGTGTCTTCAGCCATGTCAAGTGCGAATACAAACTGTAAGGGAAAAGGGAACTGAAACGGTGTAGGGATCAAGGGAAGAATGGGTCTTCACTTCGCCGGAAGTGGATTGCGTCTCGCTGGAGCGCGAAATTTTTTAGCTCATAAAGAGATTTATATATTTATTATCATTATAACCAGGAACGATATAATATTAATATGGAACAATACATTTACATTTAATTTTAATTTGAAAATGTATTTAATAAATTTATTTAATTAAAGATTTATACATCTTGTAAATTAATCAAATAATTAATTTACATGTTATACACATTTCAATAGTATACAATTTATAATGGTATCAGTTTTCGTTTCAATAAATATTCAATATATAATTTACACAGGGTGGCACAGTGGCTCGTGGCTAGCACTGTCGCCTTGTACCTCCAGGTTCAAATCCTGCTTCGGGTCTGTGTGCATGAAGTTTGCATGTTTTCCCCGTGCTTGGTGGGTTTCCTCTGGGTACTCCGGTTTCGTCCCACAGTCCAAAGACATGCAGATTAGGCTGATCTTTAATATTTATTTTTGATAATGTTATTTATTGACTTGACAAATGTTTTCCTTTTTTAGAATTTGATAATTATTGATAAATTCAACCTTATTTTCACAATATTAATTTTAATTCATCCTTATTTTCATGACATTGTCATGTGTCAAAAATATGATGTCTCGTGACTTGCGTTTAAGTGGAGATGTTATCATTTGACCCATATGCCATTATTATATGTCCAATAGTAATGTCAGCTTAGAAGTGGATATGTTCTTCCAAATTCCTTTTTTTTGGGGGGGGGGGGGGGTGACCCAGCAAAAATGAAATGAATGAATCTATGTATGTAGCTATTTTATATAGCTATAGCCCAATATGTAGCTATTTTATACATAAACATAAACAAAATCCTGCTCAAAAATAAATTTCTCATCTTGTCTTCGTGGTTGTTGCATTACCGCCATCTAGCTTTCAGTTTAAATGCTTTTTTCTAGTTCTGTCGCCTTTAAGAAACCCATCAGTTTTATCATGTTCTCTTTCTCCTCTAACACGCTGTTTACAGTATTCTCAACATTTCCAAATTTGATAAAATTTTTATTTGATGGGGCATGGGTAGCTCATTGGTTTTAAGGCATTGGACTACAGATTGGAAGGTCCCAGGTTCAAACCCCACCACCACCAAGTTGCCACTGTTGAGCAAGTCCCTTATCTCTCAACTGTTCAGATGTATAACGAGATAAAAATGTAAGTCACTCTGGATAAGGGCGTTATCCAAATGCAATAAATGTAAATTATGATGATCTTTCTGTAGTCAGCCCCCTCTGCCAGCCACCAGCTAGGGTTTAGAGAAGAGGGAGTAAGTAATAAATGGTCAGTTGATGAGGATACACCTGGTCTAAGCCAGATTTGAACAGCAGAACAGCCACTTGGCTCTTGTAGCTGCCGATTTTTCTTTCCACAATTCAGTGCCAGGTGGGGCTGTATTATTTTAACTCCTCTCTGATGTAGGCAGCAGTGACAGCAGCATGGAGGAAGTGACATCTGTGCTGGTGACATTGCAAGTTGTTTTGAATTGTGGAATCTTTCTAGGGAAGTTCCCTTAACTAACATTCCCTGCACAGGAGTATGGACTAGGGAGCACCCTGAGATGAACACTATAGAACGGAGTAGAACGCAGTCATGGAGCTCGAACAGGGCTTTATATATCTAATTTATTATAATTATTCTTCTTGGTGTGTACTGGCGGTTGGCATCCACTATGTCGGACTACCGCCACCTTCTGGCCGGTGTAAGATAATGCTGGCAAATTATTGCGTCATTATAGAGGACGACATAATATTACTATGACATAACAGTTTTACATTTAATTTAATCAATATATCCTTACTATTACATAGTAATAATAATATGTAATATGTTAACAAAAATTGCTCAATAAAAATAAGTTCTCTGTACATAATGTAAATTAAATAATTTATTTACGAGTTATAAACATTTTAGTAGTATATATATTATAAATTTTTTATGATTAAGTATTTAATGTCCATAGTGTGAAATTTCCACAGAAGCTGCCAAAGGTATTCGAGGTGCTTATGTTACCATGGTAACACACGGAGGAAGTGACATCAATTATTAAGACAAAATTTTTTTTTAATGCGTGTACAATCTACAGTGTTTGCATTGTATTTTTTCAGATGAATATTTGCTCTCTATCTATTAATCTCTGTGTTTAAATGAACCTTTTTAAAAAATCGTGTTTTTCTTGTAAATAAAACACGCAGACGCTTTTTTTCACGTGAATATTGGGTTTTTGTGTCTAATTTTTTAAGATTTTGGAAATTCCGATTTTGACTGTGGTAGTTTTTTTTATAGCCGGGTGAACAAAACCTGATTGAGTCCTACCTGATTGTAGTAAGACGAAATAGACAGCAGAGGGCAATATTTATCCATGTTGATTGGGTCATGCGGCGTATCATTAATTCGTTCCACGCTACTGAAACATACCAAGCCATTATGGGAGCCACCATAGATTATGGATGTATAACATACATGTGAGAAATGTATGACAAAAGTTAGAGGAAGAGCAAGATCCTGCATTAAGAATATGCAGTGGAACATTTAAAGTGTCACCAACAGATGCTCGAAATAGGAGAGATGCCTCTGAGAAGAATAGCATACTGGACCAACTTGCAGGGACACAGGAGGTCACATCCAGCAAAGCACATCCTTCAAGAATGCGGGCAACATAACCAAATGAACATTAAAAATTTAGGATGGATAGGAAAAAGCAGACAGTAAGGGTTTAAGTAATATACAATATGACCCAACACATCCCATCATCAAAGGTTATACTGTATATGTTACCAGCGGTAGACTTTAACATACAGCAACAGGTTACAGTGGAGGGTCACATTTGCAGGGCGGGTAGCAGAACAATAACTAGAGTAAAATATAAAGATAAATTGATTACACTAGCAGATATCTGCAAAAAATCCTGAAAGAGGTCATAAAGGCACTGTCACAGTTGTCCCACAATATGAAATAATAATTAAGAAAAGAACTTTAGATCGATTATAATTACATACAGTAGAAATGAGCAGACCGGTGGCTTAGTGGTTTGTACCTCCAGGGTCTGTGTGCAATTCCCGGGCTCAAATCTGTGTGCATGGAGTTTGTATGTTCTTCCTGTGCTTTGTGGGTTTCCTTCAGGTACTCTGGTTTTCTCCCCTAGTCCAAAGACATGTAGATTGGGCTAATGTGTGTGTGTGTGTGTGTGTGTGTGTGTGTGTGTGTAGAAATGGAATGCAAAGAATATGAGGAAAAAAAGATGCCACATTTC
>JAOVVA010000037.1:15716299-15741965 GCA_028565275.1 Leiocassis micropogon | reverse complement strand
TGTGTGTGTGTGTGTGTGTGTGTGTGTGTGTAGAAATGGAATGCAAAGAATATGAGGAAAAAAAGATGCCACATTTCTCTGGATGTGAATCGCTAAGCAAAACAGAATTACATTAATTCATTCATTTATTCATTTCTATACCACTTATCCTGTACAGGGTCTTTGGAGGCCTCTTTCCTGGAGATTTGGGGCACAAGGCAGAGTAATGGTTGGACAGGGTGCCAATCCATCACAGGGTATGCACGCACACACACCCTCGCACAATCATTCACACACACACACACACACACACACACACACATGACCTGGAATGGACAGAGTACCCAGGGGGGGCCCACAAAACATGGGGAGAACTTGCCAGCTTCATTATTATCATTATCATTATTATCATTATTATTAATATCACTGGAGAAAAATCTGTTGATTATCTTTCCCGATGAATGTAGAATTATTACAACCAAAGGTATTGCATCAAAGCTTTAAGATAGTCTGGCTGTAATCTTTTTTTTTTGCTCTGTTTTTTTTTCCTGTGTCTGACTTTATTATTAATTTTAGATGTATTAATTATTAAATGTAATAATTAATGTAAATTATTTGTAACCTGCTTATATTATTGTGATTTCATAGTGTGATTATCTATCGTTTTATCCAGTTTCGTTTTTATTGTAGTAAAATAGTCATTCTAAATGCCAGTAAAAGCAACAACTTTAATCCATTCACCAACGCTATTTTCCTGTTTTGCCACGAGGTGGCAGTAAAAACGTGAACTAAGACGCGGTTTACATTTTCCTCTGAGGGAAACGCCGTTCATGTGAAAGTGTTAAAATGTTTATTTTATTTTTTTTATGTTTTAGTTTTGATTTTTTTTTTTAGCACATGTGAAAAATATATCAGAATCTAATAATTTCATGTACGTGGACAGTAAAAACAGACTTTATTCTGGGATGGCTATGGGTCATAAAACCAGGAGCTGTAGTCCCTGATCCAGATTTGTTCTACTTATTGAAGTGTTTGTGAACTCATGTTGTGTGTATTTGTATTTGTAGATTGTTTCTCATGTGTTCTGTCTTTCTGCTCTTCTTTCAAATATGTGTATTTGCTCCTTGTCTGTTGCTGGAAATTTAGTTCTGCTGCTATGTTAATAGCCATATGGTAGGATTGTATCTGCCTCAGTTTAAGTCACTTTGGATAAAAGCTTGTGCCAAATAAATAAATGATGTAAGTGAAGCTTGCCAAATCCATGTGTTTGGAATGCACCTCACAAGTAAGTAAACCAGGGCCTCTTTGCAGAAAGCTTTCCTTCAGCCCAGATGCTCTTCTATAATAAGAGTTACTAAAAGACAATGACAAAGAGAAATTGCATGTGGCAATGTAAGAAAGGCTCTGTGAAGACAGAAGCGGAAACTCTCTTTATATCCCTTGTGGTACCATAGCAGTTTTTCCTAGCATTAAAGGCCAGTTTTTAAAAGCTCTTCTTTGACAAGTGTATAAAGGCAGAAGCAGCGGTGCGCCATAGATCAGACTGCAACGCCATTGTTACTCAGTCAGGTCAGATAGCCCCAAACTGAGGCCATGCATGTTGATGAGCCTGGGCAGATGTCCACGAATATCTGAGCGCAGTGCATGGTTTTTGCATCAAAATGAGTTGTCCAAACGGATGGAGGTCCTTGGGGACTTCCTCATTTTTTTCTGCTCTACATTCTTGCAGAGCGTGAGGCATTCATATTGTTAGCCATGATATCAGGGCAGGCAGGCATGTGAACACATTCAGATGTCTCAACAGCAACAAGTTAATAACTCTTGTGTACAGAAGACTCTTCTTTGCCTTTAGTTACATCTCGACCTCAAACATAATCTGACGTTTGCTTTTAGATAATCATCAGTTCATGATGCTGTATTCTATATTACATTTGTAAATCCAAGAAACTTGGATAGCTCCTTCAGTGTGCCCTTTTATACTGTAATATTACATTTGGCCTTAGATACGAGCATAAGGAGCATAAGAGGTTAATAAACTCAACAGATTCTATTTTATATACAAACTGTCACAACTACGCATAACTGAAAGAATTACCAAGTCATTCATGCTGTTCCACCTACAGATTTATTTTTATTTTATTCTGTTTGAGTGATTTAGCTTACCTTTTTTTTTTAAATTTTGTTTGGTTTAGAGTTTGTTATTTAATTTGCATTTAATTTTGCATTAAATTGTATAGAAATTATTAAAGAGACTGTGGCTCCAAAAATGCTGCACACATATTAACTAAGGTACTGTTCAATTTTGTATTCATTTATTTTGCTGGACATCTCTAGACCGCTTTATGTTAAAGAGGCTGAGGGACAAAAAGAAAAGGTATATATATATAAACTTACCGTAGAAGTGAATCTAACCTCTGCACTCTTGTTTTTCACACCTGTTCTCAAAGATGTTGTATACTCACAGTGACTACTGCACAGCACTATGCCCACTGACTTGGGGGAAGCAATACAGCCATTGTCCTGGCATAATTGCACTTGTATAGTGCCAGTACGCTTTCATTACTTTGGTGGTCCTAATTCTATACTAGTGACACCTAATGCAAAAGTGCTGTCATTGTTTCCAGGCTTCTTATTGTGTGGTCACATTCTTTCAAGTGGTTCTTGTTGTGCTCTGAGCTGGGTTTAGTCTTACAAGAGCATGTTGTTATTCTTTGATGTGCTGAATACACCTGTGATAAACATATTTGTTTTGAATTAATTTATTTTTTAATCATCATATTAACAAACTCGATTCTAGAGTTCTTATCCACCATGTCTATCATTCTTAGAATATATGGCTACTATAAATATATTTTTTTTATAGAAACCTTGGTTGTGTATGTACATGCTTTATGCTAAGAGCAGCACATTCTATATTTAATGTTGGTTTGATTTGTCTGAAAGAAAAGTCCTAGTCCAGTGCTTCAATTCACTCGGTTCTGTCCCCTTCTCTGCCCCCATCTCCACCCGGAGCTTTCAGATGCAAAATAAGCAGACATATGGAGAGGAGGTCTTTCTCTGGCCCTCCTAAAGATTCAGATTGTATGACAAATCACGTCCAGCACCATCCTCCCAACCTAATGCAAAATCTCCAGACAACAGCTTCATTAGAGTGAAAGAAGGAGTTTTTGCAGCTTTGCCGAGTCAAGCTCGGACCTCTTCCCCTTCTCAATTACTCCATTGTTGCCTCCAGCTTCAAGTTATTGCACTTCAAACCATATGGCTTATTTGGACCCCTACAAGTGATGCCATCACCCAGCTTCATGCCTCAGTTAGTTAGAGAAGTGGGCATTGATAACAAGTCAAAACAACAAAGGTAGAACTGAAAAGGGCAGGTTATTAAAAAAACTGATGCTTGTTTGTAATTGGTGTTTTATAATTTACTAGTCAAGATGTTCTGATGAAGAAATTTTTATTTTATAATTTTAAACCATTTTGGATATCTGTGTATTGTATAGGCCTACACATATGTATTCTTAACAAAAAATGCTCAAATAACTAAAATAAACTATCATGAAATAGAAATGTATGATTCTCACTTCTTTATAAAAAATATTAATTATTTAATGAAAGGGGCAAAGTCTGCACCATGTACAGTAAATAACTTAAAGCCAAGTTGCCATCTATTCACTATAATTAATATTTAGAAAATTGTAGGGTTTGTTAATAGTATACTGTACTGTTTTATTAAAATATTTTACATCAAGGAAAAGTAAATTATTCATTTATAATATTAGACTAAATAGTAAAGATTATTATTGTTATTCAACTGTCTGTCTTTACCCACTGTTAATACTTGTTTTATTTACAATAATGCCTTATTTACACAAATGCTTTCCATTATCACTATTCATTGTTATTTTAATTTTTTTATTTTTGTTTCAAAATGCTTGCCAAACATTAATAAATAATGTACAAAATAAGATATATTTTCTAATAAATGCTTTGGCACTTAAGTTTAAAGAAAATTATATTTTATAATTTAAAGTATTACAGTATAGTCAAAGACAGGCTAGTGAAAATACATAGTAAACACATAGAAAGTTGTGCTGGTGTTCATATGTTATGAAGAAATTATGGCATTTGTGTCCAGTGTATTGGCGCCACAACAGAGTTTTTATATAATTTTTAACTTATGACGTAAATCTTTCTTAGAGCATTGTAGATAGTAAAGTGTTTAGGATTAAAGCAAGTGCAACATAATGAGATGTGCATACAGACAGTCCAGTGCAAAAGGCTGGGGAGAATAAAAGGGACCAAAAATAGGAAGTGAAGAACGTGCAATTAGTTACACAGCTACAGTTCACAGGGCTGCTGAAAGCCCACTGTAATGTATGTGTTGGCCCTGCAAAGTCAGGTGTGGGTATTTATCATTAATCAGGGTAGTGCTGTGCGTTTGTCCTCTTTTAACGATGGTATAATATAGGCAAAGCTTCTTCACATTTTGCCAAGTTGTTGCCCTGGTTACTTTGAATGATAAAGTCTTTAGAGACACAGGTCTTATTGTGAGAACTAATGCAGGGTAAACTAGAGGTAAATTATGCACTTGCACAAACATGCAAAGACAAGTGAATGCCTCGCTGTAGGGTTTGTCTTTAAACCCTGGCACCTGATTGATAGTGTAAGGTTCACATACTGGTACATTTTGTGTGCTGTTGACAATGCAGACCTCAAATTAGCATTTAGATAGCCTGTAATGAGATTCCAAAACATTTTAATAATAGCACCTGTTTTGAAAAGCTGTAAATGCTGGAAAAGAATTTACTAAAATAATGAAATGAAAGGAAAAAAATTATATATGTAAGGAGAACTACTCAAATAAGAATAATGCACACAAGACATATATCTATCAATTAATTAATTTAAGTCAATTAAATGAAGGTGACAAAGTATGCTAGAAATAATATTGTCAAATATAGTGCATTATTTTCTTCATATACATGTATTATTATTACATTGCGTACTGTAAGAATCTTGGGGGGGGGAAACAAAGAATTAAACTTTTTAACTGAGAGACAAAGTTAATGACAAAGTTGTTTTCATTTAGGTGTATATGCGTGTGCATGCGTTTGTATGCGTGCGTGTGTGTGTGTGTGTGTGTGTGTGTGCAGGGGGTGTGTGTTTCTGCTGTGAGGAGTGGTGTCTTGGTACAATTGAGGCACTGGAGTAAGGAATGAATTATCATTCAAGAGTAATGGCCCTATTCTACCGTGCCTGCGTCTGGAAGCAGGAGAAAGGGTCCACAGGCTACAGGAGAGGGGAAGGGATTATTCGTAGGATTACCATGTGAAAACTTCTATCAGACTTTCTGACTCAAAGACCCTTTGCGAACAGTAATCGCGTTAATACCCGGGGATTAATGCTGGGCCAGACCCGAAATTGAATTTTAATTCGAGTTGCGCACATAGATATGAAATAAATGGAGAGGTATTCTTGAAAAGGAGAAAAGATTGCAGCCCCACACGCGACCCTCCCATTCCAGTCTTTAATATGTGTCACTGGACTGCCTGGGACGTGGGGATGAATAGTTCACACACACACACACACACACACACACACACACACACCTGCCAGGCGAACGCATATCCATCCCCTATACAGTTAAGTTATGGTGCGTTTTTCTTCTCCTTTTGGTCAATGGGCGTGGCGTGATGAAGTCTGAATAAGGCTTTTTTGCATTAAGCATTAATTATCTAGCGATTTTAGGCTACATTTTGTCTGCATCCTAAGCTGTGTGTAAAGATTGCCTCGGAGGAGCAGCTCAAAGCTTCTTTGAGTAATGCGCTTGTTTCATTTTCTCACGTGTTTCTGCCATTGAAATGCAATAAGATCCCGTGTACTTGTGCCTAATCCTGTCAAAATCTCCTTGGCAACCCCTCTCAACTGTGGGCAAAAAAAAAAAGACTTTCCACCCGTCCACCCCCAGCACCCCTTCTCTGCAAAAACCCATTTTCCATCCATCACTTTTATGGAAATAAGTCGCTTTATATGTGCAATAAGGTTCACGTTTAAGGCAGATCGCTAATGTCCTAAGTAAGCCGAATGGGCATTCAAGCTGTTTTGCGTCTTTGAAGTTATTGCTGACAGGATGGTGTTGTAATAATAAAATCGACCTCTTCCTCCACCAGGAGTGTCTGAGATGCAGCAGCGCCACCGGACGCCTCTTTAAAAGTAAAGCAATAAAACAAGTTCACTGCTCGTGCAGTAGCCTAAAGCTCAGTGCATGAAAGAAAAGAGAAATCTATTGGTTCCCGAGCAGGGGTGTTAAATTGGAAATTCCTATTCAGTCTTATTCCATTAGTTGAAGATGCAAGCCTGGCTCCTTATATCACATGTACGTTCCTTTTTATTTTTTTTTAACTTTGGCACTAACTTCAGGCAACGCAGCAAAAGCTCCAAAGTGCTTCAGAGCGCAGGGTGTTTTTGTTCATGCTGGGACGATTTGAATGAGAATAATGCTATTGGAGTGTTGCAGGCCGAGGAGAAAATGAGTGACAAAAGCGCAGAGGCGCAAAAATTGGACGGGGGACAAGGCGTGTAGAGCTGAAAAGGAGAGCGGGGAGACACGCACAATGGAACAATTCACCTTATAATCGCTTTGATATATTATACATGCCTGAAGACTCTAAACATTGTGTAATTATTTATAAATGACTGTCCCCCCTGTCCTCATAATACCGCAAGGAGAAAAGCGCTGCAGGTCTCTCCTCCGACTATTCCTAAATAGTGCCCCCTTTCTATTTCTTTCTAAAGGGGGCGCAAGATGCAGGCGATTGAATAAATTTAATAATTAATGGTCAATTGTATGGCTGTCTCATAAAGATGTCTTTAAATAAACCTTAAGAAATTGTGCAGAGTGGGGCAGTATGATTTAACGGCGTCTTTCATCTGGCTCAAACTCAAATAAGAAAAGTGGATTAAGTGCAACACTTTTGCAGTTTGCGTTACTGGAAAAATGTGTCTCCACATCATCATTTTTATGTTTCCCAGGCCAAAGTAAAAACTATACGAAAAATAAACACTGACCTGCACTATTGAATCTTGCATTCTAATTGTGTGGTTTTATTTATTTATTTATTTATTGTTGGTGTTGTTGTTTAGCAGTAAAAAAAAAAAAAAAAAAAGTTTAATCTTTTGTATGCCATATTTTTAAACACAAAGTAGAATATGCCATTTGGGAAACCGGTACCCAACACATTTTACATAAGCAAGAAAATCATGTTAAATTGCATATTTTAAATATGATCATTTATAGGTTGTATTTTAGATTTCATAACAGGAAGTCGCGTGTAAGATATCTTTATTCATAATTCTGCAACAGTAAGCTCCGCTTTGTTAAAGTTATGAACCAGACTAAAACTAGTCTTGCCAATCTAAGGAAGTGTGCCTAGCCCGGGGGTCTGTGTACTTCACTGAGTTTGGCCAGTGGATTCTTTTCATTTTCCTATAGAGGTTTAGCTTAAAGCGGACTTACTCCTCCGAGGACAGATAGCAACAGTGGAGCTCGCGTGGCTCGGAGCGTTCTCGCTCTCTGATTGGCCAGCAGTGATTACAGGCACGCTTCAGAGAGCGAACAAACAACTGGCATAAATTATGCTAATGAGATCGCCGTGCGGCACGGGGCAGACCTGATGCAACCCATTCATCCATCCTTCAGCGAAATGCCAAAGCGCGGGGGTGCGTTCATTGTCTTATCAGGGTATATAAGGTAACTGAGGCCAGTCGTGTGCCAGGCTCACTCGCTCACACGAGTTGATTGAAGAGCAAGAACGAGACGGACGCGTGCCTGAAAACTTCAACACAAACTTATCTGTGCCACTTTGGCTCCCCAGCGAGAGCTCTGATCCTTTAACTTACCTCCCAGAGTATCACTAGGTATGTATACGATGCAGAAAATGTTTCAATTGTTTTGTCTTTGTTATTCTATGTTACAGCAGGAGTACATTTAGATAACTTACGAATCATTTCTTTCGTGCATTTTCCACAGAGATCGAATGATGTGCACCGCAATGGAGAGCGCGTTCTCTGATCTGGACAGCTCCAGCTGCGACTTTTCTTTTCCTCACACGGATGATGAGGATTCCCGCGGCAGCATCCACGCCGCCTCGCCCGCATCCTCGCTTGCATCGTCGGGCACCAGCGCACATGACGCTGGCGAGTTGCAGCAGAAGAAGAAGCGCAGAGGCCGTGTGCGAAGCGAGGCGGCCATTCACGTGGTAAAAAAGAACCGCAGACTGAAGGCTAACGACCGAGAGAGGAACCGCATGCACAATCTGAATGATGCGCTGGACGCTCTGCGCAGTGTGCTGCCTGCCTTCCCGGACGACACAAAGCTGACCAAAATCGAGACTCTACGCTTCGCTCACAATTATATCTGGGCACTGAGCGAGACCATCCGCATCGCGGACCAGCGCGGGAGCAAAGCGAGAGATTCCTCATCGGCAGTAAGCTCCAGGGCGGAAGTACCGAGCCCGGGGAGCGATGCGTGCTCATGGGCATCAAGCGCCTCCTCTTCAGGGTCCTCTCCATCCTATAGCTCTTCTAATCCCGGCAGCCCGGAGGCTATGGACGATTACGGATTTCTGCAAGCAGACGTCGTATACTGCTACCACAGCTACCCTGGCGTTTACTGAGCCATTTTTCTATTCCCCAAATTTTCTGTAGCTAGTCTAATAAGGGAAATGACATTTCCTTTGCCCTTTATTAGAAGCAAGAGTACAGAGCCAGAGACAGATTAGATGATCACTGTTTGCCTTAACTACCGTCAGTTTCGCGAATGAGAATGTTTTTATTTTTGTACGTTTCGTATTGCTGAACTTAAGGGTTTCCCATACCTTTGCACTTTGTCCACGTTTCTACCTTTCTTGCATCTCGACCTCAGTGCTAGTCAGGGGAAAATGAAAAGACAGATTTGCTTTTAGCCGACGGAGGTGAAAAGTCAATTTTACAATTTGTTAGGCTGATAGAGCAGAAAAGCGAGCGTGAAAATGCAGTTTCAACGCTACGACAATAGAATGAAAGGCTGTCAAAAAGACAAGTCACTGGCCTTATGCATTATGTATTTTGACCCCAGGATATACTGTTCTTTTCAGTGTACGAAAAGACCCTTTTACACAAGGGAAGAGTTCTTACGGTTACTTCTTTTTTATTTATTAAACCCATTGCTTTCGTAATATTGTATTTTTATTGTATATAAAGAGATTTATTCTATTCTATGTATTTACCTCAAATTATAAGTTGTTACAGACTTTTTTGTACGAATAAAATATTTGCTTTTTTACAAAGATAATGCATCCTTGTAGGTGTCTTCTTTGCAATCAAAACTGACGCACACATCCTTTAAACACTAATTGTCGGGCTGTTAATGAGTTTTTGGCTGTTGGTGCGTCACTCTGATTCCCTGCGCGCGACGGGACAAAGACGCGTCATGACGCATTCAGAAGTTAATAACGGTCACAGCGTCCATATGCAGCAGGTGATGGAGCTTTATACTAACCGAAGCGTTTCTTTATCCATCATCCGATATGACTGCACATAATCTCAAAAGTAATCAGAGCCTTATAAAAATTGTTTGCCAAAAAAAGATGCAAACTGAAAAATCGTAGGCTACAATTATTTGACCCAAATATACCAAATTAAATAAATATGACTTAAAAATATTTCAACAAAATTTCTATTACACGTTTCTATTACAATTATTTAGAAATGATTTACAAACGATATATAAGGGAAATTTTATATTTTGTCAAGAAAAAACTTGATTATATGATTATATAATAACATAAAATCATAAAATAATATGATATAGAATTTAAAATGAATCCAATCAGTAAATCAACTGATGTTTTATTTTATTTTAACCGTCTTTTTTATTATTATTATTAAAAGCATTTTTGGTTATTTAACATATATCGTATAAAATATTAGGGATATTCTGAAATGACATTGTGGATTATTAGAGAGTTTCCCCAAATTGTTCCTTTGAGTCATTTGACATTTTGTTTAATTGTAGCAAGTTAAAACGTCACTCCACGCATGCAGCAAAACTTAACCTTTTAATTGCAAATATTTTATAATAATTTATTATAGGCTGCAGTTATTCGAATAAATCAAATCGACAAATTTTATATTTGTCAAATAAATGATATATTTTTGCTATTATAAATGCTATTTTGTTATTATAATTAATGTTAATCTGTTTTTATAATTTCCCTTTTTTATTATCGTTATTTTTTTATTATTACTTAGTCTTTTGAGATTAGAATTTCTTTTCAGGATTTTGAGAGCTACATGCTCGAGCTTGAGCTTTTTTAGAAGCGCTTTGTGCAGGCGGCGGTGGAAGGGGCTGTGGAATTGGAAGGGGGTTTGGGTTAAATCCTCTATTGGAGAGTTCCGCGTGAGGTCCAGCCAGGGCTCTTGTAACTGCACGTGTCGGGGATCGGCGGGGACAATACCGCGCGCTCAAAGCCTACGGGACACGCGCATAACCCCCTCACATCGGGATAAAAGACAGAAGGTGGTTCGGGGAGGGTACAGACCCAAGCCCACGGCACTGTGGCACTGTGGCATACATACTGAAAGTTTGCATGGCTACAAGCAGCACATTGGCAACAGCAGCGGCACCTGTTGCTATTTTCCCTCAGTATTTCAGGCTCCATAATGATGCTTCCTGTATCACGGCGGCACGTGGTGATGAAACTGCGCTCTTAATGAAGAGGTCTGTGTGGCTTTGTTCTAGAGAACAGGGCCATAACCAATTGCAGCATAAACCGCGCCAATGCCAGCTCGCATGTGCAATCACATTATTAACAGTCCAGTAAACTATACTCATTAGAAAAGGAGAAAATAGTGTTTATGGCTCATGATAAGTTACGCCCAAACACCAACAACAAGTAGCCTATCATATAAACAAACATCATATGATGTCCACATTTTTACCATGCAGTCTGATTATAACTACTAAACTTATCTGGAGTTTTCTTCAGTGACATATTACATAAATATAATTTAAAGAATGTAGGCTGGAAACTCATTAAATGTTTTTTTTTCTATATTAATACAATCTTGATCTATATATCTATTGTAAGATCTATCTATCTATCTATCTATCTATCTATCTATCTATCTATCTATCTATCTATCATATATATATATATATATATATATATATACATATATATATATATATATGAATGTTGACAGAGGAATAAAATCACTACAACTTAGTGTCTCATAACTGTGCATTGTTCCTGGTCCCTCATCCCCTCAAGGCTGAAAATCAGTATCAGTGTGGCAAGACTCACACAGGTCACAGGTCATCTGGGGGCAGATGACCTCTCACATCCCAAGGAGATGGCCTTCATGTCAATGGGCATAAAAACATCAAAACGCCCTTCATGTTTGTACAGCCATGAGCACACAGCTACACCCCCCAGTCAGTCATAAACACGGCTGTCGGTGGCCAAATACAGACCTGACCTATTCTCTACCCAAATATCACTGATGTCCACTAGATAACCCAAGAAATTGCTGCATGATGCTGCAGTATCACATCTTTTGTTTATCTTAGCCAAACTGCAGGAAAAAACATAGTAAAAAAGTTACATTTTTATTTACCCTCTTTTGCATTTTAATATATTAACTGATTGTAATTTAAATCTAGAAATCTATTCAAATTGGTTTAAATGCCTATCATTGCCTCTTTTTCCTCAGCCAGTGATGCAGAGAACAACACTCTGTGACCGAAAAGCTTCTCTTTCTGAAAGATACAAAAAGAATAGACAGAAGATGAATGAGCGATTCCAAGACACTCAGCGTGTCATAAGGTAGCCCAAACAACTCAATGGAAAAACCAATTAAACAACAACCACAAGTTAATGACCAACAGAAGGTGGGATGATAGGGGAATAAGTAATGAGTAAGACAGCATGTGGAGACCTAGAGGATTCTACAGAGGGCCCGACTCAAGACAACACAGAGGAGATTTAATAACACAGAAGGTTACATTATGTAATACAGAAAACATGTTATAGTTATAGCTTTGTTGCAGTGTCAGTGTTTTTGTTCTTCTGCATATTTTAATATATTATTGATATACGGGTCTGGTTGATAGACATTTCTGTGCTCTGGATGACAGGAAAAAGAGTGGTATGCCTGGATTCTCTTTTGAGCCTAATTCTCTGTCCTTATCTTAAACACGGATTAGTCAATGAGTGCTGACAACTCCCTAGACCTGCCCTCCGCAAAATCCACCTTCAGATCAGTACAATCCTTCCCCTTAGCACCCAAACAGAAAGCTTCACACCTTGACTTCTGAAAAGACCTGAAAGAGCTCCTGACAGCAGTCCAGAGTGATTAAGGTGACTAATGATCTGTTGGGGAAATAGAGGCTTATTTCAAGTCTAATTGGGTATACAGCTGACATAAACTATTTGGCACGGCCCCAGCAATTAACTATTTAGAAATTTACTTACAAATTTGAATGATTTGTCACAAAAGTTAGAAAAAAATCATATTGAATAGTAAACTGGAAAAGATGAACAAGAGCAGAAAAAAATGTGAGGTAAAATCGATTTCATACCACTAATATGAGTGGTGGTGGTATATATTTTCTTTTTAGAAATTTCCTGCAATATGTGAGCTACAAACTGCAACTTTACAGGGGGGTTTAATCTGTTCTTTCAGTCTGTACAATGAAACAGTATTGATCTCATTGTAAATTCCTTAACATTGTTCTCAATTTGTACACCCACTTTAAATTCTTTGTTAGATAGAACTAAAGCTGCCCTCATCTCAAGCCCCCCCTCCTTTGCAACCCTCCTACAGTCAGTTTTACGATACAGCATCCTTTTTTGTGTGCTCTCTTGACCATGCAATGGAACCACGGTGTGCCAAGAATGCTAAGAGTAAGGACCCCTTGGGTCTCCTCAGTGCAGTAGCTGGGGCCTCCTCCTCTTTTGCCATAGGTCTCACCCTTATCTGCATTCTTCAACATAGACAGTCAAGATTTCTTTGTCCTCTCTTGCTGCGTGCATGAAGGTGGAAATGAGTCAATTAGTGCTTTACACCTTGCTCTGAGCTAAAGGTGGATGTTCCATGTTTAGGAGATTGGACTGAAGCATGCTGATCTGTCTTCACTTCAGATGTGATTTTTCTTCTTGCTCTCTCTCAACTTTAAGTTGCCAATAAAGTTTGGGATGCTAATAAGAGATTTTTGTTCAATTTACAACTGAATAAGAAAATAAATATTGTTAGATTGTGGGATGGCAAAATACAAAGTGTACATATAGCAGATGTCAAATAAAGCAAATTGTGCATTTAAAAAACCTTCAGATATTGCATTGATTGTGTACTTTGTAATATTAACAGGTTTGAGTTGTTTGCAAAAAACATTTTTGTGAGGATTTACATTATAGAATTAGGCACTGAAATGTAGCACTTCACTGAGTAATGCAGTTTGATTATGAATGTCTGGTCCTTTAGTTACACCATAATGCATTGCTCCACTGGCTGCATCACTGGTTCAGTCATTTGAGAAGCACATCCACCTTTACTATAAGTGCAGATGTTCCTGTGTAACAGATTAGGCATATGTCATCCATAACCTGAGGAAGAGGCCAGCCCTTTAGATTGAGGCTTAAAAATATCCACTTTAGAATGAGAGGCAGACAAAGACAAAGAGGGCACTCGCCTGAGGGCGGCCAGTTCCGGGTGGCTGCCTGCAGTATGTAAAGATACCTTGTCTTCATTTGTAATGGAAAGCCACTGACACACACCTACGGTCAACCTCCGCCTCCTAACTCTCTCACACAAACATGCATTTCAATAGTTCAACTTTTCCTTTGTATAACCACCCATGCTTTGTGTATTCCCCATTTATAGGTAAACTATTGTGTGTGAAGAAAAGGAAAAAGGATGAACTGGTATTGTTTTGTTATTTTAAAAAATAATAATTTATGGGGTTTTTTTCTTGAGTAAAATACTCCTGAGTTTGAATGACGTTTGAAGCACATTTATTACCCAACACAAGTTAATCTAAAACTGTATTGTGTTCCCTGTATGTGTGTCTTCATGGGGTGGGATGGAGTGGGGAATGTAACAGTTTACCATGTGGGTAAATATTATAAGTTAATATTTATATAAGTAAAACACCCAAACATTTCCTTTTGTTTACTGAGTGTATGGTTATGGCTATGTGTACTGTAGGTATAGGATTAATTAGCTGCACTAATTAATAGTTATGCCAGTGGAAGTACATCAGAAGAACTGTAATGTGCGTGTGTGCGTGCGTGTGTGTGCTTGTGCATGGGTGCTTGAAACAAACGCTCCTCAAAAGTGGCTTTAAAGTGGCTGGCAGCAGGTTACAAGTGCTGTGGAGCATGTTAAGTGCTGTCTCATTAGCCTGGAGTGCCTAGGAGAGCAGGGCCGCTGACAAAGGTGGAGCATCATCTACCTGAATCGCTACGCACTGTCACCTCAGACCGATCTGTCCTCCCCTCCAGCACTACCTTTTTTCAGGGCCAAGAGGAACAAGCAGATGCCCCAGTGCTCACCATGGCAGGAAAGTGTCAATCAAAAGGGTAGCCATGCAGATGCCCATATGCACACTATATGGACTTTGATGCCCCTGTAAATAGATGACTTTTTTTGCCCCACTCCCCACTGAGCAGCTCCTCAGAGACCGCTGATAAAAATCAGGGAAATTCAATCCAAGCCTGTGCTTTGGACAAACAGATGTGATTTTTCTTCTTGCTCTCTCTCTCATTCTGGAATACAAGATAACCTTTCCCCCTTATCTCTCCATTTTGCAGTGACTCTGCACCTGTATCGACACCACTAGCAACAAGACTGATGGCATGGCTTACCTCTGCGCTGGTCTCTGGTGACCTATAATTACGAACTGGAATATCCACTTGATTGATTCCACTCCAAAAAAAATAATTGCACTTTTGATTTAAAATCTTATCTACTCTAGCATGTAAAGCCACTTAGAAGATTCAGGAGATTTCTTCTGTGTGTAGGAATTTAAAAAATGAAAAAGAAAAAGATCATAAAAGTAATTCAATTGGTTAATGGTTCGAAGCACTTGATGGATTGCAAACAGAAGTGACATAAAGTAAGCCATGCTGAATTAAAAATGCATTTATGCATCTAGAAATTATTTTACTGTCACAGACAAAAGCACATATTTCATGATTAAAAATGATTATGAGTAATAAAATGTTTAAAAACATCTAAAAGTGCATGTCATTGTGTTGCACAAGGTGAACTCAAGTACATTCATGCAAACCCCATAAAATGAGGTTAAAAGAATTATTGATGTGTGACAAAAAAAAAAAACATGTAATCTATGTGTGAAAAGATCACTACATGTCAAAATTTTTTCACATAGAGACATGGTGTAGAATTTTAAAAGATGTTTTGTTGTCCGGGTAAAATGGTATCTTTTGGTGTGCAGTGGGTTATTCTGTTGTCCTTTTATAAGCAGATGTTGGTTAATGTGAATTTTATAATATATTGTATAATTTTTATAGGTCTACTCACTGTTTTATGATACTGTATAAGTGCATTTATCAATGCTTATCAATGGTAATCTCAGCGCAGGAGGTCTGCTTGCAGTAGTGCCTGCTGCCTCACCATCCTCAGAGGAGTCATCTCAGTTTTACTGTCTGGGTCACCACTGGGGCCAGGCCATGACTTTTTTCATGAGAACTTAATCAGGGCAAAGAAGGTCAAGCCCTCCTCCTTGTCTTCAACAATTACCATGAAATTCTTAGTGTCCACACTGCCGAGGGTTCCCCAAATTTTGGGGTGTCATCCAGAGGGCGACGGCTCTGGCTGTGCGCCTCTCTCTCTCTCTCTCTCTCTCTCTCTCTCTCGCTCTCTCTCTTTCTCTCTCCCCCTCTCCACCCACCACACTCAGCCCCACTGAGCTAAACTGGATAGTGCAAGCAGGCTGCTGATGAACTCATGACCCCTGCAGTCTGCGCATGGCAGCAATTTCCAGAGCAGTAAAAATAGTCATGGCAACCAAGATGCTGCCTGTAGCTCAGCCTAAGTCAGTCATGAAGTCTCCAGAACCCTAATGTTATTTCTGTGGAGCCGTTAAACATTATCTATTAACAATAATTTCATAATAGGATGTTCTGTGACATGATAAAAGAGATAAACGATTTATACAAATTCCTATCCTACACTAGCCTGTAGAGTCCATTTCAAAAACATATTACCTGTACAAAACTATGCAGCAACAAGAATTTAACATGCTGCAGTATTTAATTTAATTGAAACATTTATTTTCATTCTAGACATTAATATAAAGTACATATTTACACTATTTTTTTTTTTTCAAATCTGAGCACAACCATCAACAATAATGAACACAATTTTCCACCTTGTATAAGACCAGTGAATGCCCCTCATTCATTTCTCTTTTAGTTTTTTTTAAGTTTTTGGTTTAAATTCACCATGAAGAAAAGTATAAATCAGACATTTAGACTGGCCTTCTGCATGGCCAAACAATGGCTTGTGGAGAGTAGAAGAAGAGGGTAACGCCATAATGTAAAATAGTTAAAAGCTTATTAGAACCATTGAAAGGCAGCGTGATTTCCACTTTGTTTCGGAACACCCTGAGCTCAGCCTTTCAAGTGATTGTGAAGGGGGCAATTCAAATCTCTTTGGGTCCATATGAATGAGGGCCTCTTAAAGCTCTTTTATAAGCCAGCAAATTCCCCACAGGCGTATGCCCTTTAGCTCCATTACTGATTTACCCAAAGCATTCATCTCTAGCCTTCTGCTTCTCCTCTCCCCATTGTTCCGCCTAGTTAGCCAAGCACCTGACAACTCTAGTACCAGGCTTTCGAAGCTGCTTAAAAAGTGCAGGCCTAAAATAACGGTGTATTTTCCTCTATGTCCCTTAAGTCACTAGAATTACTCTTTTAAACAAGCACACACTCTAGGGTAGAAGAGTAGAAGAGGAGTAAGGGCTGCGGTAACGTTACTGATTCCTTTTGCCCAACAGGGTATAAAAATGTATAATGTTAACATAAATAGTGGAACGAGGCGGACTTTTCTCTGAACAAAAAAGGAGGGGGGGGTGCTTGATCCTTTTCTTTCCTTTCGGCTAGAGAAAGAAGTGAAAAAATTCCAAGTGGGCCCATTGCCTCAATACTTAGATTAATTAGACCCCCCTTAAAAGCCATTCAGCTGCAGTTCTAAAATGGGTCCAAGTTACATTATGTAAAGTTTTCAGACTGATTTGCATTTGTTTGTGTGGATCAGGGCAGCGTTGAGAAGCACTCAGACAGACAGAAATAAAAACAAAGACAGGGTAAAATATTCTTTTAATAGGCTTTACAATGTCATCTGTTTTCTTTTACTTGTTGAAGTTAACAACTCTCCAAAAATGTGAATGGATTCAAAGAAATTAATATAATTGTAATGCGCTGCACACTAAGCAATATCAAGGTCTTAGCGGAAAATGTACATCATACCTCCAGCACCATACCCGCACCATCCCATAATCTTATAATGTGTTTCATATATAAACAATTCTTTGATGGAAAAAAAGAGAAAGCATTAAAAAAAAAAAATCTAAATTGTATTTTTGAAACCTCAAAAATACACTCAATACACTTCACATCAATTTGTTCAAATCAGTGAAAATTTTATTGCCAATTCTATTATATAATTCTATTTTAATAATTATAGATAAATATAGAACATAAATAGTGCATGCATTTTGGAAAAGTGTGAGAATACAGCTAGAACCTTATCATTCCAACGTCACAATATTGATAATAAATGAAACACACATGTCTAGGTAAATGGTACCCTGGAATGGAGTGATGTCCCATCCAGGGAGTAGGCGCCAGCTCCACTGTGATGCTGTACAGGGTAAAGTAGTTACCATTTTGCACTGGTTGACCATGAATATGGTTATATGATTTCTGCTACATATGCATCTCAGCTGTATTTCTGTGTGAGCTATATGTTACATTTGGTGTGAACTTTAGAATACACATATTAGAATCAGAATCAGAATCAGGTTTTATTCGCCAAGTATGTTGATTAAGTATGTTGATTAAATAAGGCGGGAGGATCCTGAGTATGTGCAGTAGAGTGTACATAAAGAGATTGTAAAGTAGGGCAAGTAGCCCTGTGTGCATCATATGTACTATACTAGGTAGTGCAAAAAATGTAGTATGCATATATGTTACTAAAATTTAAGCCTTGCAAGGCCCTTGGTTAAAAAGGACCCATTTATCATAAAAAAAAAAAGAAAAAAGAAAAAAAGATTTATTTATATCATCTGAAACGTTATGACCTTGGCATTTTTTTTCCTAAGAAATATACATTTACATCCTCCGTAAGGATGTGAGGTCATTTTGTTTTTTAAAAAAATGGTGTAAAAGAGTACTTGCAAACAGACGGATCATTGTAAATACGAAACTAAAACTTGGGTTTATTTAAAAATCACTTTTAATGTCAAACATCCAAGTATTTGGCAGGTGGCTTCTGCCACCCAAACTGCACAATCCAGACAGTTACTGCTGCAAGTGTCTAAAATAAGACTGAATGTCTTCTTTTTCCATCATCGATGTATGTGTATCTGCACACATGCAAATCTGAGAACAAAGCATTAGGTGTCAGATTTTAACAGAAATGTATGTAAAACATTGACAGAAATGAACAAACCAACACAATTTTCACCATTGTAGGTTGCAGCTGAACATTTTAGTGCACACACTGGGAGTGTAAGTTTGTTCATCGTGTGTTGTAGAGACAGACAGACGGGTGAACAGACAAACACATTCAAATGGTGGTATGGCCACCATGGTGGCAGACCATGACTGCTGAATGAGGCTATAAATCAGGTGAACAAAATATACATTAACGAGGCAGGAGACTCTGCACAAGGCTCCTGAGATGGTGCAATGTTGTTGTTTTTTGTGGTTGCAGAAAATAGACATTTATTCACATAGTTATTTGTGGCCAATTACAACTCTTCACAAGTCAGATTTTTCCAGTTTCCCTGGGAGTGTAAGGCCTACCACCTAAAGGGATCACATTGCTCGGTTCTTTGCATGAGTTTGCAGTGTCACATATTAAAAAAATATGTTATGTCATACAGTATATATCCTTTGATCAACACTTATTTTGAGTGTGAAGTTTTAGTTTGCAGACATCTTAAAAACATAGAATTTTATAATTTCATATTTTTATCGCAACAATAGCATATTACAATAGCAGCTAATTGTAATAATCAATATACAGTTTAGGGTGAGAATTGTTACCTTGAGTTCTCTGTTATTATGTACAAACTCCTTTGCTGCATTTTATGAGTTTTAAGATGTTTATCAGATTATTTTGGGATTGTAGGAAGATGCTGTAGTCCCTTCCCTGATATTTAGCCCACAGTTGGCAGTCTGCTTTGATTTGCTTGCCAAGATTAATCTCAAGATACTCCCAAGATGTTGTCTTTCCCTGCTATATGAATGGCAGAATCTCAGAGTATCACCTTATATGAGTTTGGAGCATCTGTAAGGTCTTGATACATCTCTAGTTGTGTACCAGCACACATTGACATTCAAAGGAAGAGATCTGGGGTAAGTACTATATGGTTCATTTTATTTTAACAATTGTCAGTGCAGAATAAAATTTGCCCAAAGCAAATCCTTTTCTGCTGTTCACAATAAATGTTGGCAGATTTAAGAAGTCATCTAAAATATTCTATTTGCTTTGCTTGTCAGTAACAGAAGTGTGACAGAAGTGTGACTCCTGGACAACAACCATAAGAAGAGAACCATTTCAGGAGATTTTGTTCAGCATCAGGTCCTCTTCTCAGTGTATGCTGGTACACATGGCACGTGAACTAACATGGGTTGAGCTACGAAAGAGGGCCTTAAAAAGACAACAGAGGGATAGTGTGCGGCTCCTGTGCTGGAGGCAACAGAGGGGATGAGGCCTAGCTGTAACAAAGCGCCATGGCTGAGTTTTAGTAAGGGGATTGGGCTGCCAACACTGCTTAATACCAAAGAACGATTAAGAACACAAAGAAGCAGGATGAAGCGGTGTGAATGGAAGCCGTGTGTCCTAGATCACATAAAGGTCTTAGAGCTAGGGGTTTGGATTAAGCCTCAAGTGAAAGTGTCTGGTACAGCGTAAGAGAATCCAGTGTCCTTTAATTGCATTTTGTATTCAGTCACAGCCATGCCAGAGATGAGCATCTGAAAGTAAAGGTTAAGTCAAAGATAAGAAGAGATGGATCACAAGATGTTTTTTTTCTCTCTCTCGTTTTAGTCAGATTTACCACTATTGGATCTGGAATTTTCTTTTGTACACACTTACGACTTTGTGTCCTGCTAGTGTCTTCCCCTGCTGGGTATATAATGAAAATTGTGTAACACCTGCTTCCATCCAACTATGAGTGTTCAAAGCCAGCAAGGGTTCTGATATGTGCCGAACAGTATTTTGCACTGTGAGTTTAATATTTATACACTTGTAATCAATACTTAATATACTTAATACTCAAAAATATATTCATGTTCTACACCCCAAATCAGAACATGAATTATTAAATTAAGTAATATATGAATTATTTATGGCAGCAAGAATTCAAAGCTAGCGTTTACTACCATCATCAGTTCATGACTGCAATGATGTTTATCTGTGTCAACCAACTAAATGACAAAATTTTTGTCATTTTTACCTATTCAATTTATGCAATTTCCCTGGAGATATCATCAAGCAAAAATGGTGAACTAACCTGATTTTAGTGCTGATTTATTAAAAAACCCAATCTATACAACAAAACCAAAATCCAACCACAAATTTCCCCTAAACATGTGATGTTATTTTAAAAAAGTTACGATTTTTTTCAATTTGTCTTTAAAATTAAAATTTGCGCACTTTTCTGCTGCCTGATAAAAAAAAACCAGGTGTAGGACATTTGTTTGTATTCCTATGAAGTATGAATTAAACACTTTAAGAACAGGTAGTTCCTAAACGAAACTATCAAGGCAAGTTTTGTAACTGCAGTTTTTGCTTAGTTTAGCAAAATGTTCATGCAACTTAAAGCTAAGCTAAACAAATTAGACTGATTTGGGTGGATAAAAAAATTTCCATTGTTCCAGAATTACATAGCAGTAAAAACACTACTAATCGACATAGAGTTTAGATTTTGTGCTGGGATTCAGATTTCATAATTTTACACGTTATTTTGCTCTGAGAATGATACTGGCTATAAAACATAAATTTGCAATGTCACAGCATTAAAAGTTTAGAGGATCATCTATCATGTAATTTTTAGATTTTGAGTTTTGTTTTACAGGGGAGATGCAGTCGAACAAGCAGAAAAATGTAATGAAGATGGCCAATTAGAAGCAAGCATCATAAATCTAGAGAAGCTGTTGGCTATAATATATTACATGAGAAGGTCTTATGATATATATATATATATATATATATTTTTTTTTTTTTTACTTTTTGCTCTAACTGAAGCTGTATTTCTTTCACACACAGTGCAGAACAAATCTCTTTTGCATCAAATGTTTGGCCTTTTTTGTAAGGATTCTTCAAGAAACAACACCTAAAATGTGCAAAATATAAAACTAAGCAGTCACTTTTTTCCAGATATAATTTGGGCATAAAATGCAGGTGGAATTCTCCAAAGTTTTGTCATTGTTTGGACAGAGTACGATGGAAGGCAGGAGTTGGCCCTAAAGGGAAAGTAAGACAAAGACAAAGAGAGAATAGGCACTGTGTATTACAGCCTTGCAAAACAAGGAGGTCGTCTGTGGACATTAAATCTCTCCACATCTCTGCTTCTCTCGTGTGTCCGATGACGAATCTCCTGGTTCACCTTTGTGCTGGGTCTTCACCCTTATCGCTCCTTGGGGAATGCTGGTCATGTGCTTTTGAACCCTGCTTCCCCTGCACTACAATACAGCATGCCCAAGATCCCTCTCCATTTCCTTGAAGGGCTAAGCACGTCCATTCTAAGGTCAGAAGGGGCAACCCAAAGTGGATAACAAAGCTTTGAAAAGCTTTGCCACTTGAAGATTGCCTGACAGAGCTCTGGCCCCCTTTCCCCCTTCTCTCCTCATCCCTAAGACTCAAAGCTTGCTGTCAGATTTGCCCACCCTCAAATCAAGCCCTGGAGCGCTCTCTCTCATTCTTTCTGTCTCTGTGTGTTCTAGCTGTTTGAAACACAAAGGATCCCCTCACTGCAGAGTAAGCACTCATTTGTCAGTATACAGTATGTATTGTAACAGAGATGACAGCAGAGACTGTCAAGTCTGAACAATGACTGAACAAGTGTGTAATTCTGATACAGTAACTGAGAACAACAGTTGCAAACGAGCAAATTGACTGTATGTTTAATCCCAAATTTTATGGCTTCATGACTACATTTTAGAAATGGAAGCTTTAAAATCCCTAAAATATGGCCTATAACAAATACAACATTATTATTTATATTGACACTATATTTTATAAACATTTGATATCTATTGATGTTATAATTATTCAGAATGATTATATTGCCTATTAGAACTTTTTTCATGATAAATGTATTACATTTGCTCTATATAACATTTTTTTCTGATCAATTTGATCAAGATTTAAACGGTTTAAGCATTAAACAGCCTTTAAGCAAAAAAACAACAACAACAACTTCAGTTTATGCACAAAATGGCACTTAAATGGCACATCATAACATTACGACATCATATGACATTATGAATAACAGATTGTCCTAGTTGGACTTTATTTCATTTTTGTATTTGTCGCTAGACTATAGTAAATATTACTGAGTTTGAATTTCTCTATGCATTTCATAAACAGTTCACAACTCAATTTTAATGACATTTTCTTCTCATTAAATATCACCTGCAGAAGCATCTTCAGAAGCTGCTGCAGTGTGTGTGGAGTGCTCTCTGCGGGCAACCAGGAAATCTGTGGAGCCAAAGTGTGCCGGATGGCTGCAAAAGGACTGCCTGAATGAGCATGCAGGAGATCAATGCAAGCCCCTGAAAATCCTATTAGTTCCCAAAGGAACTTGCTGCCTTGGCTTAGACCTTTGCTGGCCATCCTGCCCTGGGCGACATCTTTCTCTCTTTTTTCCACCTTGCCTTTTTCTTTCATTTTATCACATTAGTTCCAGGATAAGTTAGCAAATGTTAAATAATTGCAAGCCCTGTGATGCCAGCAGGGGAACAAGGGAGGAGGCTGCCTAGTCCAACAGGGCAATTAATGAACGAGTCAATTGGTATTCATTTAAATTAAAAATGCATCTCTATGGATGATTTGACTGCAAAATGTAAACAACTTTTCAGACGTTCACTCATACTATTTTTCACAGGCACGCAATGATGTTTATAACAAAGTTTTTAACTAGCAAAGTGTTAAATGTCCTTCTTTTACAAACTTTGGACTTGGGCAAAACATGACAGTGAAGGACCTCATTTCAGCTGCAAAACAGACTGCATACACAAACTCAATCTCATCAATTCTTTTTTTTGCATGATCAGTCAAATGAAACTACCATCTTGACTTGAAAAAAGTGCTTGCTGTGAATGAAATAAATACATCCTATATATACAGCAAAATTAACATATACATCAAGTTTGTCATGAAGCTCATTTACAGGTTTGTGGAAGGGTGTCCACTCAGAAAACAAATAAAACATTCCCCTACCGGGGATTGGCATGAACCATGCTCTGGATGAACGTGAGGTCTGCTGTCTGCTTCCAGCATAAGACACTGCCTACAGGTTAGGAGACTGAGGGGCTTATGATGTGGCCATGACCATACTGGCGAATGGCATCTCCAAAGCCAAATACCAAAACATAAACAGTTAATTCATGGCACATGTGGCAAAGCGTTTAGGATATCACAGTCTTTAAACCACCCAGCACAATTTCTTCACCAATTTGGAAGCCCAGCTCTGATTTGCTGATGATTGTTTAGCATCATAATGCCTGTATGTAACTGGACCCTGAACTTTCAGTCAAACTGACTATGGCCTATCACATTAGACAAGTGCACACTGTCCTGTCTTACCCTCAATACCGGACTTCCTCAAGAATGCTTGTGGCTCCTTCTCCTGTACTCCCTCTTTACCCATAATTTCTTACCTCCACCTGTGAATGGCTCAACCACCAAATTATAGTTCACAAGTGACACCACTTGTGATAGCCCTGATCTGAGGTAAAAATGAGACCTATAAGTAGGAAATCTAATTTGGGTACATTTTGTGCAATGTAAACACTCTGTACTGATTAGTGTACCACTTAAAAATGTGGTCTCACATACGAAATTCACAGGCATGGTCTGAATCAAATATGAAAGCCAACCATACCTGAAAACGGAAGTGGTCTACTGTTTAAAATATGAAGCTATCTGTCTCTCCCAATACATCCATATGCATGTGTTAATCTCATCCTCTAAACGACTGAGAGAAAGGCATGCAAGAGGGTTGTTCTGAATTTAAGTTAAATTAAGCCTTTATTTGTCACATATACATTACAGCACAGTGAAATTCCTTCTTCGCATATCCCAGGGTAACTGGGTTCAGAGCGCAGGGTCAGCCATGATACAGCACCCCTGGAGAAGATAGGGTTAAGGGCCTTCCTCAAGGGCCCAACAGTGGCAACGTGGTGGAGCTGGGGCTTAAATCACCGACCTTCCGATCAGTAACACAGTTCCTTAACCCTCTGAGCTACCACTGCCCCTGAATATTTTTTTCTAAATATCACTCACTTTAGGAATAGTGTGAAAGTTGTTTTCCCTGTACTATTCTTCTCTTTGTGTTAATTAATGGCTCACAAATCAGCTAGATGCATACCTCCACCTGCTGAATTGGAGAATGTAAACATGCAAGTGTATTCAGGTACGGAACTACATTATAAATGTGAAAGTCGGCCAGTAAGGAGAAGAAAGGGGGGGTGGATGGGGTGAGGGCACACTGATGAACTTTAGGAGGATCTTAGGACCAAATCTTCACCAACTGCATCTCAGTGTGGTATGGAAACGATAATTGCAATAGAACATAAAGCACTGGTAACTAACTGCTCAATGAATATTAGCACTCAGCTGTACCTGTAGCCCATTGAGGGCATTTATAAGAAACTCCAGTAGGTGTAAGGAATTCTTAAAACCTTAATCATACACTATTTATCTTCATCCCATCAGGCAAGTGTTACAGGTATCTCAGTACTTACACAAATAGGATGAAAGCAGCTTTGTTTGTGTGGCTGTTACAGAACAGTTGACCATGGTTCAATAATCATTGCAGTACTGCACTGTTTCTTTACAATACTGGACTGTCTTTGCACTTATACGGCAATGTTTTATCAATTATGCAGTTTTGCACTGGCCATAACTGAAAATGGTGTTTTTGCACCACTCTGTGTTTTATCTGTATGTTCTGTATATAATATACTTTTGGAAATAAGTATGTACATTATGTTCAGCATTCTAATGTTTCTGTTTATCCTGTAAGAGATAGACATACAGGTGAAACTCGAAAAATTTGAATACCATGCAAAAGTTCATTTATTTCAGTAATGCAACTTAAAAGGTGGAACTAATATATGAGATAGACTCATTACATGCAAAGCAAGATAGTTCAAGCCGTGATTTGTCA
>JAOVVA010000037.1:15685571-15707957 GCA_028565275.1 Leiocassis micropogon | reverse complement strand
TTATACTGATAACAGATGCCATTAATACAGGTAACGAGTGGAGGACAGAGGAGCCTCTTAAAGAAGTTGTTACAGGTCTATGAGAGCCAGAAATATTGCTTGTTTGTAGGTGACCAAATATTTATTTTCCAACATAATTTGCAAATAAATTCTTTACAAATCCTACTGTATATCAAAATGTGATTTTCTGGATTTTTTTTTTCTTTTTGTCTCTCATAGTTGAGGTATACCTATGATGAAAATTACAGGCCTCTCTCATCTTTTTAAGGAGAACTTGCACAATTAGTGGCTGATTAAATACTTTTTTGCCCCTCTGTATGTCTTATAAGTTCTAACTGGATTCAGTTCTGTGTGCCTTTACAGTTTTTTTTTAGTTTTTTTATTTGAGTCTCTTTTCGAAAAAAGGAAAAAAAAAATCAACGCAAAATGTCAGTCAGGGCAGCCATTAGAAAACCCAATTTTGCCAGTGAAATTTAATCTGTGTGCATTGGTCCAGAATACTCTGCCTTGTTAGGATAAGGGTGCAGAGGTGCCACCTTAAAACCACCCCTTTGTGTGTTTGGTCGAAGGAAAGGATTATGTGCTGGTGTTTAAAGAAGCTCTAGAACCAACCCCCTTTTTTAATACATCAATGGCTGCCATACAACGCGATCTTGCTTTTTTCTGCTTGAGGAATCCCTGGGCTTCACCCATCAGGTTGCTCTAGTCACCTGGAGTCTATGCCACCCAGCAGGACACGCTTTCATCTTTTGTCGTGAAGCAGGGAAGGGGCGGCGTTTTTTTTTTTTTTTTGCCATGCAGCTGGCTTTGGCATCTAGCCTCCAAACCTCCTCTAAACCCCATGCAGCCATACCAACCCCCAAATGAAGGACGAACACAACCCACTGTTAAGGGTCAACCAGAATCCGAAATCCATGAAGATGATAAAAAAAAAATTACATGCAAAATCTCATTCAACTAAAGTACATATTTCTATCTATGTTACAATCTTGAGGTCAGTTCCCAGAAAAGAATGCAGCTATGGTCATGCTACGCAAGGTAACGTTATTGAAATCCAAAACCACAGTCTGTTAAATGGTACTCCCATGCCGCTTTTTCTGAGGGCATGCAGCATCAGGGTGCAGAGTGCTGGACCCTTTTTATTGGATAAGTGGAGTGCCTTTGTGCTTTTGAACTGGCGATAGCCCGTCAGGCTCTTAATCACTGCCTCTCCAAGGTAACCAGTGTTCTGAGAGCGGGGATAAAAAAGCCGCTCCCTATTCAAGAAGCTGTTGATCTAGACCTCATTGTGCTCATCACTATGGCTTGGGCAAGCAAGGTAAACAAATGGCAAACAAAAGGCAGTGCTTCACTGCAAAGCGGGCTCTGTGGGGGGTTCACATCCTGAGAGCAGGCCAGGCGCCCGGAACCCCATGACAATTGTGCTGGTGTCTCACCTATGTGAAGTGTGCAGTCACCTGCCAGACTGCCAGGGAATCCAGCAGCTTTGGCACAATTATCAAGGTGATCCTGTAATAATGACTCCCAGGAGAAGACAGCTGAGAAATAAATCCTTCTTATGATCTCATAACAGGAAAATTTATTTGGATATTTTTCGCATCAGTGATATCATTTTTGTTCACATCTAAAAATCCAATGATCTATCAAAAACAGGCCATATAATTTAATTCTCTTGCCAATGCACTGTAAAAATCTATACAGATAAGGTATGTACACTATGTTTAGACATGAAGGTAAGGACAAGGTAAAGCTTACTTGGCTTGCCTGACATGCAAAATAATTTGATGGAAAAAGGATAACTAGTCTCAAGTTTTCGGGGGGAATACAAGCAGCGCCACTTCTATTTTTCAGTGTCTTCGCCTTATTGAAGGAATTGCAAATTGCCACAATAATTAGTAAAACAAGAATGATGACAACATAGATGGAAAGAGTATGATATTAAACAGTGCAATCCGGTACACCAGATCAAACTCTTCACCGAATCCCAAAAGAAGGGTACTCAAATTGTTAGTTCATAGTTAGTTCACTTTTATTAATAAAGGGATTGGAAAATTCAATGTTTATTAACCTAGGAAATGTATTTCGTCAAAAACGTTTAGCCAAAAGGATTGGGGTATGTGACAAAACATTACTGTTATCCTGCGAATGCCATCTTTTATACCCATGAAAGCCCTCCCCAGATGGCAGCAAGAAATTTAGAAAAAAAGGCATTCACCTTTTTACAAAGCAGTGTAATTGAGAACAAACTGTCATTGAATTGGCGAGGAGCATGACGGCGGTCCATAGCGGGCTGCACTCCAGTTCTTGTGGGTGCTGCATTGAGAGATGGGTAACTAGGCGTGCTCTGGGCCCCTGATGCTGAGACACTCTGTGCTCTTCACGGCGGCTGAATGACATGAGAGGCTGCCACAGATAACATGCGAAACAGACATCCACAATGGCCTTTCACTGCCTTTAGCACACACAGTTCACAGTCAATGGACTGTTACGACTGACACAGACAGGGAGCAAATGTGTTCATCGTTTTTTTTACATCTTAGTTTTTCTACATTCTGAATTATTATCACATTATAAAGGTCATATTGGAAATGATGTTGGGATAAAATATACAAATGTTTACTTTTGAACACACTCTTCTACCTAAATCAAGTTTAATTATGTACATTTACTAAAATTAACATAAAGTGTAGCTAAAGTATATTTTACTGAAAAGTAGCTTTCCATTAGAGTCTTATTCACAAAACATTTATTATTTGCAATAAAAAATTGTTAATAGTCACTAATATCACCCATCAAATATTATCAGTAGTTCTGCAAGGTAGTCAGAAAATGTAGTAGGACAAAAAAAAAAAGGAAAAGAATGCAACTTGTGGATAAGTACACACATGAATTAACTTGAATGCTCATTGAGTCTTCCACAATGTAGGCTGGCGCGGGTGTCAGTGGCCTTACTCGTCTCACTGCCTTATTTTGGCCTGCAGACAAAGGCTTAAAAATAGAAAGAATTGGGATTGAGAGAACAAAAGTTACCCCTCCAAATTATGAAAATGAGCCAAAAAGAGGTTCTAGTGCCTTCCAATGCACCATCAATCATTTCTCAAACCACAGTCTCCAACCTAAAGCAATATAAAGGTATTTAAAATGCTTGAGACATCAATCCAAATGCCCATCCTGTTCATGTGTCACTTTAAGAGTAATGGCTGAATCCATCATGTTAGACTATGTCTGTATAAGAGTTTACAATTTCAGTTATATTTAAAAGAAAGATTTTTTTCCTTGTTTGTTTTTTTTTTCAAAGTTTTATTACTAAGGACAAAATATGATATGTATCGACATACAGTATATATCGTATGTAAGATGATTTTAATGTGTTCTTTTACACAGTAGAAGCTGACAGACCCTGAAGGTAGCCGTAGTCCATTCAAGAGATTCATGCTTGTGTATTTTATTTTGTTTTGTATAAACAGTGGTGAAACGCATTACCTTCATCGGGTGTGCTGCTGCCTGATTATTCCTCCCTAAAGTCCTCCCATCTGTCCTCTGATTCTGTGGCCTGAGCCTCTTTTCAGAATCCTGACAGGGAGTACTGCCGCAAACAGTAAACTGGTAGGGGGCCTTCGTTTCGCACCAATCCTCGATTGTGCCCTTCCAAACCAAAGCACTCTTCTATAGCTTTTTGATAGGCTTTCAATCCCAGCCCCACTGACAAGGTTTTCTTTTGGAGGAGTAGGAGTTGTGTTGTTTTTTTTTTTTTTCAGTGATTGGGCAGGAGGGGGTGAGGGGGGCGAGGAGGAGACACACTGCAGAGATTTAAGGGAGTGCCGAGGTGATTTTTTTGGTGGTCGTGATGGTGGGGGGGAGTTGGTGGTGGAAAGTAAAAACTGCAGCAGATGGGACTGATTGTGCTCTCTACGCAAATTAAGGAGCGAGACATCTGCAGCCACTACATACTGGTGGTCTGAGGCAATTAAGACAGGGTAATGGTGAAGGGGGGGTGGGGGGGGAGACTGCAGGACAGAGGAAAAGACAGTCCTGCCTGCCGGTGCATAGAGATAGAGTCAGGCTCACATTACAATGAGGCTGGCTACAATAGAGCGAGCCGGCCAAGAAGAGATGGGGCGCACTCTGTGTGTGTGTGTGTGGGGAGGCAGGGGGAGTCTAGAAGATTAATGTATGAAGAAGAAGCCACCAACAAAACTCTGCATAACCAAAATACAAGAAGGGGCCTTCCAAGCTCAAGTCTATCCTGAAATCTGAGTTATAAAGTGTATCCTTTTCTCCCGTCTTCCCCCATTTGAACCCTGAGGTCATTTACGGCAGTGACAGCTTAGATGTTCACTGTTGTGTATTTAATGTGGAGTGCTTCTCCCCGTTTTTTGGCGGTTTTGTCCTCAGTCCTTACCCCCCCCCATGCAGCTTCGTAGAGGTGACGTGACAAAGCAAGGTCATCCCTGGGATTAGACCCCTTTAACGTAGCCTTTATTTATGGACTGGGTGCTGGGGGGATATTTGGGACAGGAGAAGAATGCCTCCATGGTGTTTACAGGGGCACCTCTCCTGGGATATGTGTGCAACAATGCCAACCCATGGTAGATTTGCATAACTCAATCTCAACTAATCAGACCCAAGTTGTTTTAAATAATTGGGGCAACCAACAGGATGCAATTGTTGTCTAAGTGGGTATAACTGTTTGGGCAACTAACTAGGAACAAATCATACACTCATTAACACATGCAAAGGACAGAATAATAATCTGTGGATTTAGCTAAAACCACAACAGAAAAATGGAATGTGTAGTATTCAAACATCATATTTGAGTTTTTGAGGATATCCTTGGGGCTCGAACAGATCATATCTGAGATGAGCCATTCACATGAAATATTCTTGCTCAGTGTGTTCGTATTACACCATATGGCATTAACTCATATCATGCTTGTTTCAATAAATGTGCATTTGTGTTACCACAGTATCACTTGTCCTAAAGCTAAGTAACCCTACCTTATGATATCGGGTTAAGGAATGGACCAATCTTGATGACTCTCAACATGGCCAATCCAAAGCACAGTTATAATAAAGATTATCTGAAAGGGCGTCTTGTCTTTAAAGAAATGCTACTTAGACAGAATCCCGAGTACTCCCGTTTGGCCTCATCAAGCCTGAAACAAGATCTTGTTTGGTGTTAATCCTGTGGTTTCATCACCTTTTTGTAGGTCCCCATTGGATAGAGCACCTCGTGTGTGAGGCTCCCGACTCACATACAGTAGGATGGGTGTGGAGTGCTGCCGCTCAGGGAGTCCGCTTTCAAAGAGACACCAGCGGATCCTTTTAAAGAGAGGAAAGGCAGTTCACAAAGTGTGTAAGGTTACTCATCCATGGACTCAATGAAGCTTTTCAGAGCTGGGGTACTCATACACAGGCAGATTTAACAAGTGTTTGCTCACAAGAGGTTGCCTGGTATGATAAGGCCCAGCTTTGTGTCATCCCTTGACAACTGTCCATCGTCTCAACACGTGCTTTTGTAAAGTAATTCTGAAAGGAGTGAGAGACAAGGCAGGACAAGTACCACTTGTGTTCAGATACAATCACTTTAGACTTTTCTGTGGTCTCTAACTTCTTTCATAACAATTCACTTCCTACTGCCATATTATGAGACACTCTTCTTCTAAAGTATCAGAAGGTATGTAACATAAATACACCAATAGAATACAATCTGCCTTTACAAAGAGCTACAAATGTCAAAGTTCAGAATGCACTTATACAGTAGTTTTCAAGGGCGAGTGTACACTGTAGTGTTTTTATACTCAGTGTTCATCAGGAGCCAAATAGCTCACACACCATCTCATGATTTAGAGCTTTTTTGCCCTTGTTCTCCGTGAGCGAGTACAACCCTGAGGATATTTTTCCTGCTGCCTTTGGAGGAGTCGATGGTTCTTATAATTGTTCAGTGGCGTGAATCAGCCATCACAAAACACTGGAGCACATTGAGAGCCCTGGCAGAGGGCAGCAAGGAGGTGATGAAGTGGCAGTGAGAATGAACTTAATCCCCTAAGCTCTTGTTGGGGCTTGTCTTTGCTCTCCCGCCTTCCCTAGGACCCCAACCTCACAAAGAGACGCAAAGAGCACCCCCCAGTCTGTTTTTTAAAAGAAATTAAAAACAGAAAAGAAAAAGAAAAAAAAAACAGTCATCATAGAACATTTAAGGCATTTTTAACTTGCAGAGGGACAGATGGAATCTGGAAGTTTGGAAAAACTGAAATTACTAGCAAAGAATATTTTTTGGTTTAATTTAACTCTTTAACTCTAACAAAACTATTTGAAAAATTATTCAAGAATGCATTAATCATAGATGCATATGTTTTCTTTAGATGTATAAATATATCTATATTTCCTATTTATGCACCCTTTGCTTAAATATTTGACTGAAATAATAAGCATACATTATAAATAAGGTTATCTGATTACTATGCTTAATGTTGATAGAACTTAGTAATTCAAACATTTTTTTACTTGTTTATTAGTGACGATTTTCAAGCAGTTGATTACTGAGGACATTCACTGTGACATTGTTCTAACAACCTTATACAACATCACAACATTTATTTTTGTCCAGAGTTGCATTAAATTTTTGACTAAATCTTTTATTGATGACAGGAAAGTTGACCCATACTGGAAAGTCTTCACCAACACAAACCAAAGACTTTCATTGGGGTTAAGGTCAGCAGTCTGTGGTGGTCAATTCATGTGTGAAAATCACATATTTGAGCCATGTGAATCTTGGCATTGTTATCATGGAGTATAAAAAAAAGAAAAAGAAATGCATTGATATGACAACCTGGACTAACATAAACTCCATTCTCAAAAGCCCCAGCACAGGATGTACCTTCTGCGTCAAGTGTGGCAGACTGTACTTCCTCAGGAGCTGTTAATACAGTTCTACACTGCAGTCACTGAACCCGTCCTGTGTGCATCTGTCACCATCAAGCTCAGGGCAGCCACAAAAAAAAAAGAAGAAGAAAAAAAAAGACAGGAACAGACTGCAGCAAAAATGGCAGGAAAAAAAAATGGGATTCCAATGCCCACTCTCCATGACTTGTACACCACAAAAACCCACATAAAATCAACACAGACCTCTCACACTCTGGACATAACCTTTTTCACCTCCTTCCTTCTGGCAGGTTCTGTTTTCCAAAACTGCTAGACACAAGAACAGTTTCTTTCCTCAGGCCTTCAGCCTCGAACAGTTGACATTGATTACATGCTTTTTACAAACCTCTCACACTCTACTTCACTTCTACAAATAATGTATTGGAGACATTGCTTCATTGAGTTATTTGCACTACTCACACATCTTGTACTATATATTGCATATTGTACAGTCAAAAAAAACTTTCTTACCATATTCGATACACACCACTGTTTTTTGCACTACCATGCACACTTACACTTTGTGTACAGTACATTGCTATTGCGTAACATACTCTATATTTGCAGTCTTGATTTAATTCGTACAGATCTTGAATGTTGTGTCCTTCCTGTTGGTATTGTCTTGTCTATAAACAAAATGTCCAGTGTTGTTATGCACTTCTGTAATTTTGAGAGTCACCACCTGAAATCAAATTCCTTGAGTGTGTCAACATACTTGGCCAATAAATCTGATTCTGGTACCTCTACATTCAGGTAGTCATAATTTTGCAAAGCCTAGAACTGACCAACTAAAGCAACCACAGATCATAACATTGCCTCAAGAGGTTTGTACAGTGTCCACTATATATGATGGGTGCATCGCTTCATGCACCATCACTCTTCATGAACTTTTCACTAAAGTAAAACTAGACTCATCAGAACACATGAACTTTTTCCATTGCTCCAAAGGCAATCTTTATGCTCCCCAACACATTGAAATCCTTTTTTTCCAATTAGCCTCTCTAACATGTGGCTTTCTTATGGCCACAATCTTCTGGTTGGTCCCAATCCTGCGACATCTTATGACATTGTGCATGTGGAAATTCCACGACCATGACATACACACACACACATGTTTAGGAAATAAAAAGATACTCAGTACATTAGTTATAAGTCAAATAATTGTTGCCGGCTAAAACATATTAATCGCTGCAGTATTTATCCAGTCAAATCTCATTATTAAATTCAAACAGCAAAGTTGTTTTAGCCGGGGCAAACCAAGCCATGAAGTCCAAGGAATTGTCTGTAGACCTCCGAGACAGGATGGTATCGAGGCACAGATCTGGGGAAGGGTACAGAAAAATTTCTGCAGCATTGAAGGTCCAGCACAGTGGCCTCCATCATCCGTAAATGGAAGAAGTTAGAAACCACCAGAACTCTTCCTGGAGTGGTCATTGAGGTGACCAAGAACCCGATGGTTAGTCTGAAAAAGCTCCAGTGTTTCTCTGTGGACAGAGGAGAATCTTCCAGAAGAAAAACCATCTTGTAGCATCATACTCAAAAAAAACTTGAAGCTATAATTGGTGGCAAAGGTACTTCAACAAAACAAATTTTGTTTCTCATAATCTGAGAGTCCTCCAGGTGCCTTTAACAAACTCCAGGTGCCTGTCATGTGCCTTTTTACTGAGGAGTGGCTTCCATCTGGCCACTATACCATGTAGGCCTGATTGGTTGGAATGCTGCAGAGATGGTTTTTCTTCTGGATGGTTCTCCTCTCTCCAAAGAGAAACACTGGCGCTCTTTCAGAGTGACCATCGGGTTCTTGGTCACCTCCCTGTCTAAAGCCCTTCTCCCCCAGTCGCTAACTTTGGCCAGGCATAATGTAATAGTCCTGGTGGTAAAACCACCAAGCCAAGAGTCTTTGACCAGTCTGACATGCACTGTTACCTGTGGGACCTTATAAAGACAGGATGGTGTCTTTCCAAATCATGTCCAATCAACTGAATTAACCACAGGTGGACTCCAATCGAGTTGTAGAAACATCTCGAGGATGATCAGTGAAAAGTGGATGCACCTGAGCTCAATTTTGAGTGTCATGGCAAAGGCTGTGAATACTTATGTACATGTGATTCTTTCGTTTTTTTATTTGTAATAAATTTGCAAATATTTCAAACAGACTTGTTTCAGGTTGTCATTATGGGTATTGTTTGTAGAATTTTGAAAAAAATAATTAATTTAATCCATGTTGAAATAAGGCTGTAACTTAGCAAAATGTGGAAAAGGTGCACTTTCCGGTGCACTGAACTTTAAATGTAGAAACTTTTGTCAGTACGTCAGACCCATGATCGGACTGCCTGCTTCACGTCTGAAATGCTGGCCTCCCAAGAACTCGTTGAAATAGCCAAGTTCCAGTAATTTGCAAAGTGGTGTCAAGAATGATTGTGTGTATAGTTCCCACAGGCAACTGCATGGCGACAAGTTAGCCGTTGATTTTCAAGGATCAGGTATTCCACTTGCTGAACGTTCATAGGAACAACTGCAGTGGGCTCTGAGCCATCTCAGCTAGGATTGTCATTCATGGAGATACAGCCTTGCTTATAAGGTTTTTGTACCATTCAAATGTTTTACTGCAGCTAAGATTCTCATCACAATATTGCTCTTGGAGTCTTCTGCAAATGTCACAAGAAATTCATTCACAACAAGCCTCAGTTTAACTTAACTTGAAGAAGCCTCATATTTTTAAGCTAGACAAAACCTTTCAATTCTTTTGTCAGATTTGATGGTACTTTATTAGAGGCACCAGCTACTGAGAAAAAGTAAATCCTTAAAACTGGGGTTCTCAAATTCTTTAGCATATCGTAGGTACAGTCATCTTCTGTGGTTTGATTAATATTTTGTCACAGCTAATATATACAGTTGATAATAGAATTTTACATAAATCAACATGAAGGACCTGCAATATTGTGCTTGCAATTTATTATTTAAATTGTTTTTCTGCGGCAGAATGATTGTACAAATTCATCTTTAATAGAATATAACCCAAAATATGCATGAGTTTCATTTATTTTGGATTTTCTGAAAATAACACAGTGATTCATACAGGGTCAAAATGATGCTTTCAACACACCTAGTATATGGTTAAATGTCCGTTAGCAAGTTTCTTAGTTTGCAGATACTTTTGGTATATGTTTGGGGTTGTTGTCCTCAATTTTGTCCAAATTTCAAAAGTCCAGCTTATGATTTAAGGTATTCTAAAGATTCCTGAGTTAGTCTTCTTCCTTCATTATTCCAACCACAACTACCTCGTTTAAAAAGATGTTCTTGCAGTAGTCTGCCCGAACTTCATGCTTTCAAATCTATCCCCAGTCAAAACTTTATACAGACATCTTTTTCAGACTTCCTCCAGAAGTCTTTTTTTCTGTCAGCTGCTAACTTCAGTCAAGATTTCCGGTGTAAATTCCAGAAAAAAGGTTTTGTTTTTTTTTTGGACGGCAGCTTTACAGTCATTGGCGATGTAAAACTCACTTGAATGTAGACAGTGACACTGGTTTGGAACAACCCAGGAACCACGAAGGGACAGACCTGCCTTGAACTGGAAGCTTTAACACCAGTCATACTAAATTCTTCTCAGCTGAGGATAACAGTTTGGACACTTCTCCCAGATGTTGACCCAGTGGCTATACCTCCAAATATACATTCACACAATTGTTTAAACAATTGTTTAATCTGCAGTTGTTTAGGAAATGCTTCAAGAGACATTCCTGACTTTTATAAATCTACAATCTTCTATCTCAGATCTGCCCTGAGCTCCTTGGTCTTTACTATTGTACTGTGTTTTGGTCAATACGGTGAGAGCTATAAAACAAAACCTTTAGATGTTGGGCAGAGAAGCTACAATGATTACTAACAGAAAGTTCGTGAGGCCTTAGACTTGACCAATAAAATGACATTTTGCGACTTTTGGGGACTAAAAATATAAGTGGGTATGTATATATTTTTGTCCTTATGCATAATTTAGACTGTGTTGATATCAGAAACCCCAAAATAAATAGCATTTTGTCTTCCAAAATATTGGGATTTTCTTCTATTAAAGATGTATGTTGTATAATCATTCTGCCCCAGAAAATGGCCACTTCAAAGAAAGCATGTGCTATCATATTCATATTTATGATCATTTCTGACTGTAACTGTATCAAGCCCAAATAAAGCTTATATGCAAATGTTTTGATTTGAATTATTTCATGTATTTAATAACGAAATGTACCCAATTTATCTTTAATGTAGCCATTGTAATTAAATTATTTCCTTACATTGCCTATTGAGCATGCCTCGAAGCAGTCATTGTTTTATAGAACAAACCGAGTCAGTTTTCAAAAACCACTCATATATTTCAACATCCTCATTCAGTGTCAGTGAAGAAGTTCAGGGGGGGAAAAGGCTATTTTTCAGATATTATTTAACATTTACAGTGTATGGAAGTATGTAACAATGCTATAAGTTATGTAATACTGAGTAAGCTGCACATTGTAACGTTCCATAGCAAATAACAGGTGTCAAACAAAAGTGCTTGCATACAAGAAAAATTACAGTTACAGAGTAGCATAAATGTTTAATTAAGCCTGGAGGTTACGGTTCAAAATTAGTAAATCTCTCTAGAAAAGTGGAATATATTTTATGATTGTCAAGCCATTATATGCTTAGCTTGCACTGCCCTCTACTGTCCCAGAAAGCTGGACAACAATTCCTACATTAGCTGCTCAAATATCATCGCTATTAATTCCTCCAGTATCTGAATGCTGAGAAATGCTGGAAGACATCAATAAATTAATAAATACAACAAACTGTACTTGTGAAAAAAAAACCAGAGCTTGTACATGAAAGAAGTAAACTACACATTAATTCATTTGCCATATAAAAAAAAAAGTAATTTTAGGAAATTATTTTTAAAAGCAGTCTGTTACATTAATTGGGATTTAATTGGGAACAAAAGCTTTTTTTCACACACACAAAAAAAATGTTAAAAAATTTTTTTTTTAAATCAGCAGGATGCCAAGTTTGTAAGTTTTAAAAAGCTTAATTATGAACAACTAAAATGAGGTGTTTCAGTTTGGTCTTTCAAAACTACTCAAAATTAATCTGGTTTGTTGACACATACAGGTCATATATCATACAATATTACATACAAGTTATATACAAAGCAGATAAAAGAGTTATACTGTAGATATTAGAAATATGAAAATGTCCAATATTCATTATACTAGTGAATTTTAAGTATGTAAAATAACACAATCATATGACCACCAACCATGCTAAAAATGTTTATAATAAAAAAAAATAATAATAAAATCTTTTGAGCAGAACTGTGCCTCCACACAGAAGGATACAATACCAGTTTCTGATTCAGGATGTGTGACAGAGGTGCAGCTCATAATCTTAGGGCAGACTCCCAGCAAATCACTGTTCATCATCTTCTGGTTTTTTAAAAAGTGTTGAGAGTTCATGTAAAAGCAGCTCTTCTGAAGGACTACAGGATTTCCGCTCTAAAGAGTTCTGTGGTTCCTTGTGTCTCAGTGTGTCCAGAGATCCCTCTCCTCCAAAAGAACGGGTCAGTTTTGGGACAACTGTGCGCTCCAAAGACCTGCTCTTTCCTGGGCTGAGGCTCTCGGAGCGTGGAGGCACCTCCAGACTCTTGGAATGACCACTGGACAGAAAGCTGTTCTCCAGGGACTTCAGCACCTGCAAGCCAAAGTCACCAACCTCCTCGTACAGTGGTTCTGGGCTTTCATCTTGTTCCTCCAATAAGTCCTGCTGCACCTTCATGGGCTGAAAAAGAGGTCAATTCGTTGTTTAAGTACTGCATGTTACAGTTCTAAAAAAAGACTTTAAAATTGAAACATTAAAAATGTTTAATTTCCATAAACATATGTAGTAGACGTGTTGGGTTTATTCCTTGGGCCCCCTGATCTCCACATTTGCTCATGTATCTAAAGCCTTATAGATATTTTAGCATTTTGCTAAATGTTTTGCAGGGATGCAAAATTAAAATGATACTTTCTGTGATTTTTCGAGGATTTTCAAGAACCACAGAAACTACCAGGAACATGCATTTCAGAGCCAGACGCAACATCTCTCCGATTACTTTATCTTAAACATTACAATCCTTTCTGGAAAAGTCTAGAAATCTGTTTAGACTGATTTAGGCTTTTCCACTTCAATTTCACATCTGTAGGGTACACGCTTTGGAACTCTTTTCCACAGAGCCTCCATTAAGCATCGTCTGTCTCCACTTTCAAAAACACAGCTTAAAGCTCTCTTTTTAGAGTGTTTTACTGATATGCAGATTACATGACTTTGTACATCATAGATTACAAACATCTGCTTTAAAAAGTACAATAAAATCACCACAAGTGACATATTATTTGCTATTTATTTTTACATTTATATTTTACATATAGAAATATGTGGATTTGTCTAAAGGGCTAATGAGTATAACACGTTCCACACTATAATCTGAAGAGGAAACGTATTTGAGACTACACCCTAGATTAAAAACACACTTGGGGGAAGTTCTCAAAAGCAACCATCTATCTACAAGATTATCTCCAATTATCAGATACTGTTTGTGGTTATCTCAATGTTCATTAAATGCAGTCAGCCTTTACTGGCAAATCAAAGTGATTCCATGAGACTTCCTTCGCTGACTTTAACCACTGTTTTAGTATCACTCGGACAACCTCGAGATAACTGCTGAATACACTGAGGACAAAAGAAAAAAGCTAGCAATCAATTTGCTTGCAAATGCTTTAGGCAGCAGGAGTCACTAGTAGCTACAAGAGGCTACATGATTCCCTCCTACCCCTCCACCCCAGTTCCAAAGCACAACAGTTTTGGACTGAGGCCCCAGCCTACCCTCAAGGCTACAGTCACAAAACAATGCATTGGAGCAAATCTTCCACCCTGTGCATCCTGTTATCTTCACTGAGTCAGTTCAACATCCTGATGGTATCGTATCAGGAAACGTCAGGTTCTAACAGGAACTAGGAGGGTCGAGGAAATCTGATAGAATTCCTCAATTAAGGAAACACTGTTTTGTAGGGGCGAAAAAGGCTTTCTCCACCATGAGAGATGACGTTTGATAGGATTAGTTAGTTAGACTATGTCATTACAATCAATATTCAAACACAAGTTTTAAAAAAACTTAAGAAAATTAATTGCAAAATATATAAACTGCATGTATGCAATAATTCAATAAATGTCAAAATGATGTTGCATGCAAGCAGCGAAATAATATAATCTAAGACTCACAAAGTACATCGACAGTGTCCTCCTATCATGAAGCTTTCTCTGTAAACACCAAAAAAAAAAAACAATTGCTGAGTATAAAATCTTATAGAGGATTCAATATATTTGACACTAGATGGTGCCAAAGCAGAAAGACAGTGTTTTTTTGTTTTCTGTTACCAGCGTCTGATTAGCAGAAACCATGGTTGAATTGGGTTTGCTCTCTTCTCCACGAATTGGAACTAAGGGCATGGTGCCAAAATTTTGCTTGCAGATGTCAGATGACGAGTGCCGTCTCATCACAGGAGGCCGTAAGTCATCGTTCTGGGAAATTGATTAAACCATATGAGCCAAGAACTGATAAGTTTCAATTTACCAGTGAACAATTACCAAATGATATCCAATGAACATGACTTAGCAACTGATATCCAAATACCTAAGAAACAATACCCATGTAAAGGGTGATACCTGTGCTTTCAGGAGACTCGTCATCCAGTCCCAAAGCTCTGTTTCACTGGAACAACTGAGATACCTGTCAAGGTAAGGAAACTGATTACTACTTATTATCCAAGCATTTTAACATGATCCTTATACATCCCTAACATGATCCCTATATTAATAAATAAATTACCTATTTAATCTAAAGAAAATACTTACATCTGATGTTTGTCTACTATCACAGTAAAACCCCACCTGCAATTTGACACAAGATGATGCGAATGTCATGGAATATCAGAAAATATGTTATAGAGATGTAAAAAGGTAATATAATCTTACTTTGTTGGGGGTTTCAACTTCTTTTTTATTCCAATATAAATCTTCATAGTTTTTAGTGGCCATTCTTTTTCTGGTTTGTTGGTCTACAGTTGTTAGAACACAGAAAACATTTTGATTCACTGGCCTCCAATTTTCTGTAAATTTTTTTCAATCCAATAAAATATGGAAAAGCTGCTAAAGACAAGCAAAACATACTTTCTTATCTTTCAGAAGTAATTTGTGATCCTGTATTTGGAAAAGACGCTCCTGGAATTTGGTCCCTTGCAGAAGTTTGGGTGTCTCCTCTCGACACTTCAGAACCCCAGATTTCACAATTTCACTCTTATAGGCTTTAAACCAAAAACATATAGAGTGCATTCACTTACTATGGTTTTAATTATCTGTAAATTACTGGGGTTTACTTTTACTGATACTTTTTTTTATTCATATATTTACCTGATTATTTATTTAATTTACAAGTAAGTTAATAATCATCCAGAATTACCTGTAAAGATGTCAATCACCTCTACTCGAGGCACCTTCTTTACCAACAAATATGCAGAACTAGGATCAGCCATGGTGCACCACTGCAGTGCTTGTTCCAGAACCTTCTCTTTTGGGTGAAGGGGCCGTTCTATAAATGACATATTCCCAAAACAATTACAATTATTAACAGTGTCCTAAAACACTACAAAGTTTTGTAATTATTAACAATGCCCTGAAACACTACAGTTTTGTGTTAACTTGTTGCTCAATATTAAACACAAAATAACATCAATTAACTTCCCTAAACATTTGATTCAGTTTGACTTAAGGTAAAAGTGTCCTTCGCTTGAGTAGACTGGTACGGATCTATTTACCAAGTTCTCCATCTTCAATGGCTTCAAAGGTCATCCACACATCCTTTTCACCTGCAGGGACATTTCTCATATACAGCACCTGGTTAGTAAGTTCCTCGGCGCACATAGTGGGTGAAACCTAGGGACAGACAGCGGACAAAATGAACACAAACTGAATAAAGCAGGAGTTGTTGGCTTGTTCGATTAACTTGTGCCACCATGTGGTCATAATGCAAAACTGCATCTTTTACGCATAGAGCAAATTTACAGATTAGATCAATCTGTACTTACTTTTAGAGTAATGCAGCAGTCTGGCGTTTTCTCCTCCAGATACACCTCAATAATCAGGTCTCCTGCCTGAGAGAGCTGAATACAAAAATACAAGCCGTTTTAAGGCCAAGCATGCTACTTCAACTTCTATTAATACTGTAAGTTTGTTTCCAATGGTAGTGGTGAGTGTCAGAAATATTATTGTACCTGTGTGTCCTTCCAGGTTGTGATGAGACTGATTTCCAATTCAATCTGAGTCTTGTGTTCCTCATCAATCTTTTAAGGAAAGATTAGGAAATAAGGAAATTTATTTAAACATACATAGACAAAGTACTCTGACACAAATGACACTTAAAAGATAACACATAACATCCTGAAATGTAGCATCTTAGAGTAAAATTAAAATTAAATACTGCAAAGACAACATTAAAGAAAATCAAAGAACGTTACAGAACTTAGCTGTCATTTCTTTGAAGGAAGTTTATTAATTAAAAATATGTTCACTAGTACATGGCAAATTTGAGACTAACAATTTAAACAAACTAACATTACAATTATGACAGATTGTATTCTCTGTAACAGTCGTTAGTCTGTTCTGTGAGATCGTCTTTTGTCTCCACTGCCTCATGCACTGACTGCTTTAACACTGCACACTGTTACATCTTTTACACAGGGGAGTCTAAAAGAACTGCAGACAACTGGATCAAAGTTTTTTCTACTTACATCAAACACATAGTTTTTTCTACTTACATCAAACACATAGAGATAGTTGTCAATGAGGTCCTCTACGATCTTGACTTCATGCTCTCCTTTCCCATCTGTCTGAAAGAGGCTTGGGGCGAACAGGAGAGACAAGTTCTTTGTGCACATTTGGTTCAGGTCGGCACATTTTTGTACCCTGAGAGCGGGGAATATACAAAGAAAATGACATTTTTAAGAAGAGAAACAAACTGAAATATTAAAAAGCCATTAATGCTCTGCATGATTATAGCTTAAGTCTGAAATAGTATATTTTGAAATTGCCAACCTGTAGAGGTGACTGATGAGAGCAGCCAAAGTGGTGCGGTTGACTCGAGGCAAACCACGGATAAGCTCTTTATATCTATCCAATCTCTGTGTCTTATTAGATATCTCTGCAGATTAGGAGAAATCAGTGCATGCACATATGACTCTACATGCAGTAAAATGGTATGTCCATAACATTAAAATGTGTGCAAAAACAAAAAAAATAAAAACATGAGCATGATAAACTACTTACTGGCAGCCTCCTTCCAGTATGGGTGTAGATCTGCCATAAAGATGGGGTCATCGATCTCACGAAAGAACCGCTTCAGTACATCCGTCACATCCTCAATAAAATTATCTCCAATACGGAGTTTCACGTTGCGGGCGTCTTTTCGGAACTCCTCCATCAGAAGCTTGATTCTGGACTTGGCACCATTTTTCCTGTAAATCCCTTCATGGCCTAGACCTACAAATATGAGACAATTATCAGAATAACTTTTCAAATGCACATTTTGTTTGGCTTAAATATCTTAAAGGGCACTGACTGTGCAAAATTCGTTTTTTTTTAAATATATTTTTGGACATTTACATAGGTCTCCAGTGTGTATATACAAAACAAAATATGAGAGAGAACCATCAAGGAACTTATTTGCATTGTTTACAGCAGTAAACAGAAGGAATTTCAGGGGTGCCAAAACTGTGCAAAAACAAAGGGTCATATCCACATAGCAGTAAAATAAAGGGTCACATCCACAGACCAGTGAAATAAATGTTTAACATCAGAGTTCTCTGCCTTGGGTAATATATATATTAAAAAAAAAATCTCATGGATAAAATTTACAAGCCTAACATAATGTGCCTTAACATTTACTTGAAATCCAGTTGTACTTGTAACAATTCAACCTTGGCTGTAATTTAGCCCTGTACATGGGCTAAATTCAAAGTTGCATTTGAAAAAAAAAATACATTCCTACAGTATGTATGCTTTCTGTGTCCTCACCATATTGTGTAATAAAAGCGATGCAGCTGTCCACAATGATAGGGATGTCATTCCTGCTCAGCTGTTGGTCCTTCAGTGTGTTGGCTTTGCCTCCTGCTGCCTTCTGAATGTCTGCGTACCACAAAGAAAAGTCTGTACGCCCCATGCCCTGCAAGTGCAATGTCCTAAAAATAAAAATACACATCATTTCGATCAAGCTTTTTCTCTGGATCCATTTGTTTGTCTGGATTTGTACATTTGTAAATCCCCAGAAATTTCAAAAGTTAAAACTTACCTTCCCTTTTCCACTAGAACCAAAATATCCTTCTTTTCATGGTTTTCTATCTCTGATGCTATACCTTTACCAATTAAAACAGACAAAAACAACCAGAAATTAGCCAGTGGTAACTGCACGGAACATAAAAACAAACCAGCTACATGTGTAGTAGAGTAGGCATGAGAGTCTCACTGAGCTCCTGCAGGCGTTTCAGGTTAATAATGTCCTCAGCAGCTCCATCATTCCTAGGGCAAATGAAAAGGTTGGACTTCTGCAGAACAAAGAAGCCCTCTTTCCACTGCCGTGGGTCCAGCATGGCCTTATAGCGCAACATGCCCACTCGCTCAAACTCCCTCGTCAGTAAGCAGTGGCAGCTCAGAGGCGTGGTGGCCTGAATAGACAAGAGCTCTTCAGAACCCCTCAGTTATGGTCATATAGAGTATAGAGTACACTTTGTTGCTTTTTTATGCTTACCTTTCCAATAGCTTTTGCCCAACTATGTAGTGCATCTGGTGTTTCTAACCCAAACTGGACAAGCTTTTCTGATGTTAAGTAGAGTTCGAAGGTGTATCGAAATCTTAACAAAAAGAGCGAAAAAGACTTGCTCAAAAATTTGCAGTGCAACAATTTATAACACAGAACAATAAAAAGTTACCTTCCTTCAATATCGGGAGGAATCACATAGCTTCCAATGAATGAGAAATGAAGTATAATGTAGACATTGTGGAGTGTTTAGCGCCCACTAAAATGTGTTTTTTATGCAAAGCTATGTGGTTTTAACCTGAATCCTGTTGCTCAATGTATCCAGTAAACGTGGCATAAAAATTTTACTACAAAAACTTGTATATTTAAAAATAGGAACAACCTGACAAAATTATAAAACTACATGCTGTTTGTTGGCACGCCAGTGGTTTAAAATTTGTGAAAAATAAAGCTTTTAAATATAATGGGTGTATAAGGTTAAGGGAAAACCAGTATGTAAAGTGTTCACTAGCTAAAGTTTAGTGTGCATGTGTGGAAAAGTCAGATGTTTATGGGATTATTGTATGTTAATTTACATGTACTGAAATAATGGTATTTTGGATATGCATGCTATAGATGTTTTTGATATACCTGTCAATGAAGCCATTGTTGTTGGTGCATGATTCTGGCCTGCTAACCCCTAAACAGATGATGTCTTTGACCTCTATCTTCATGTTGGGTTCCTGGCACCTGTCCGACTCATAAAACAGGAGAGACTTCTCCACTGAACACCAATACTTTTGAAAATCTAAAAAAATAATAATAATAATAAATATTAAATAAAAGCAGGACAGAGATGGCAAAACAAAATAATATCAAACTGCATCTTATAATACAGTATAATCACTGGTGGCTCAGTCTTGTGCTCACCAAGACGTCTGAATACATTTAAATAACATGACTGTCAGTAAAGTTAGCCCTGAAAGGCCCTTGTGAAGCATATTCTGCTCCTAAGCCTTTGCCAACTGTTTTGTTTGTCACATTGTTGCCTACCTTCTCTGGTTCTGCGAGATAAAGTGCCTTTGTTCATGGAGCCAGACTTGTAGAGGTAGCCAGAATACAGGACTGGCTGCATTATCTCATCATACACACTGGAATCTACAACAAACAGAACTGAATGTAGCATTGCAGATTATCACCACTATGGGGTTGTATATGCTGATTTTACATGCTCAGAATGGTTAAGGCTTAGTGATTAGTGAAATACAGTCATGTTCAAACAATAGTACCCCCTCTAATATGGTGTTTTTGTGTCAAAACATGCTCTGTGTCTTAGTATTCGGCAAATACAACCGCAGACAAACAACTTATAACTTTTTTTCAAAGTGCAATTATTTATTTAACCAGATTGAAAACAAAAAGAAAAAACATGCGCAATAATAAGTACCCCATTACTGCTTCCACAGGATTTAGGAGGGCAAGTTGCAGTCAAATGATGCTAATCATCACCCTTTATTAAATGATCAGCAGCAGGTGTGCAGACCTCTATGCTAGCCGGAGTTTTGGTAGTTTGCTGATGTGGAGCATTCAGATGTCTGTCAACATAGGCACATAAGCAATGATCTTAGAGAAGCAATTTTTATTGCAGGTCATTCTGAAAAGACTCATAAAACCATTTTTCAGAGAATTTGGAGTTCAGTGTTCTACAGTGAGAAAGATTATTCACAAGTGGAAAGCATTCAAGACAGCTGCCAATCTTCACAAGAATTGACATCCCAGCACATTCACCCCAAGGTCAGACTGTATAATGCTCAGAGAAATAGAAAAAAAAACAAGAGCTACATCTCAGACCATACGGCCTCACTGTGCATGTTAAATATTAAAGTCTATGACAGCACAATTAGAAAAAGTCTGAACAAATACTGTATGGTTTGTTTGGAAGGGTGGCCAGGAAAAAGCCTCTTCTGTCTAAAAAGAACATGGAATCACAACACATACTTACTATGTTATATACTTAATATATTATGGCACCTGAACAAAGCACAAGCACAAGACTTCTGAAACTATGTCCTATGGACAGACGAGACCGAAGTGGACTTGTTTGGCTTTAATGCCCAGTGCCTTGTTTGGGGAAAAGCAAACAGCATTTCAGCAGAATCACCTCATACCCACAGTCAGGTATGGCAGTGAAGCTAAGATGATTTGGGCTTATTGTGCCGCCACAGGACCGGGATACCATGCACTCAATAGGTTGACCACAAATTCCTCTGTATGCCAGAGTATTCTAGAGTCAAATGTGAATCCATCTGTCTGACAGCAAAAGCTTTGTCTAAATTGGGTCGTGCAACAGGACAATGTCCCGAAGCACACCAGTAAATCTTCATCAGAAGTGTGGAAAAATAAAAGAATCAGGGTTTTGGAATGGCCTAGTCAAAAGTCCAGACCGCAACTCGTAATGAAATGCCATGGTGGGACCGTAAAAGAGCTGTGCATATGTGAATGCCTAAAAAACTCAATGAACTGAAGCAATGTTGTGAAGAAGAATGGGCCAAAATTCCTCCACAATGATGTGAGAGACTAATTAAGTCATACAGGAAATGATTCCTTAAGGTTATTGCTGCTAAAGGTGGATTTACTAGCTATTAAATCATGTGTGGTACTTGGTATTGTCCACATTTTTTTTTCTTTTTGGCTTCATTCTTGTTAAATAAATAATGGCACGCTGAAAAAGTTAATTACGTTTGTCTGTCTGGGGTTGTATTTGCCTCATACTAAAACCCACTACGATCAGATAATTTTTATGATGTTTTAACATGAAAATACGTAGAATTAAAAAAGGGGGAACAGTGTTAGATTAGTGGTATTATGGTGGATAACAACAAGTGCAGAGTTAGTGGTTATGGTGCAGTAGAAATGGTTTGTGTGTGCTGCAGTGTTTGTGGGTAAGTAAATTCTGAGAACCTGCGGCCTGAGTGCAAGAGTAATGAGAGAGATGCTTGTCATGTCCATTAGAGTCTGAGAGCCGAGCCGCTTCAGCTTCTGCAAATAACTGCGTGACTGTCTTCAAGAGGTTCTGTTCGGTCACAGCTGTGCACAGTGTCTGCAGAATCAAAAACCAAAATGAATTAATACAAAACATGTTAACTTTTATGAAATTCCACATCCTGTCTCCTAATTTTTCTTCATTTAGTACTGTCTGTTTATTGGTCACCTGTATACTGCAGTTAAGACCACATCCTCATTTTATTCTTTGCAGACGGCAGTGCATAAAAATGTGCGCCATGGCTAAGCATAATGCAAGTTAGTCAAGACAATCCAATCCATGGTTTTGGATCTTATCATATAGTTTTTGATTATGGATCAGATTGTTTTACAGATTAGCCAAAAAAAATGGGGCGGGGGAGTATAATTTTATTCCCCGTTTATTACTCATAGAATTTAAAGAACACTTAAAGCAAGGGACTTAAAAGGAAACAACATGAAATTCAATGTTTAAATAAAAATATTTAATTGTTCAAAGCCAAAGTGATGTACGATACTTCTTTTTAACTGACCTTTCTGAATAACCGTGAATGTTATAATAATTTTAGAAAATTTTAATGAAACAAACATAG
>JAOVVA010000037.1:15665426-15685471 GCA_028565275.1 Leiocassis micropogon | reverse complement strand
GTCTAAGTTTCTGTACAGATATTACTGGCAACCCTGATGCACAAAACATTTGAGAGAGTATGACTGAGTGAAATTACAGTTAATTAGTTGGAGCACAAGCGAGTTTGAGCACATAAAAATATGTAAAATATATATGTTTTTCACTTAGAAATGGACTCAAGCATAACGTCATACAGAGGCAGGAAAATTTAACTTTGCATTATGTTGGTCAATCAATTGCATGTATGCTGAAACCCTGGGCAGAGATCTGTAGAAAGTTAAGAGTTTCTCAAAGGGAGGACTATAACTCACAGCAGAGACAACATACAAAGTGTTTCTTGACCTAATCATCTACAGAATAACCACACAGAGTCATCTCCATTTTGTGTGTTACAAAAAAAGGACAGACATAAAACTAAAGGACAGTTTTTACAGCAGTTAAAAAATATAAATAGTAATACAATAATACAGCATAATGTTGTACAAACGTAACAACTTTTGATTCTAAAATATATATTTGTATATTAATCTCCTTTTAGAAGGCAACTTACAGTGGTGGTTTACACACTGGATGTCAGTTTACAGTAAATCAATAATTGATAACAAAACTTTAAGTAAAGCATACGTAAACTACATTACTTACTTAACTGAAATTTCATTGCATTGCTAATGTGATGAATGACTGGATTAAGCTTGACATCAATATATTCGGTGAGACTCTCTCCTTTTACTGATAGAAGGTTACTGACAGCTAAAATGTGTATTATAAAGAAGCATATATTACTGGGCACAATATTTACTGGGCACCATTGTGCCTAGTAAATATTGAATGAAGCAAAATAAATTAAATGTTGACACCTGTGACAGAGAAACAGTGTGTTTCCCTTTAAAGCTACACTCCTTATTATATTTGATTTTTTTAAATTAAAACTAACAAAGCTACAGTATTTGAATGTGTTGTGAAATATCCTTGATTAAAACATTAGAACAAGTCCAATAATCAAGACCTATTACTCAAAGACATTTAGCATTAATGATAAAACTGTCAGCTCTCTTTTTTTTTCCAATCATCACTTAGTTTTAGTGCCTGTTTTTTTCCCCCTCACCTTAAGTAATTCTTCCTGCGTGCCAAAGCTGGGGTGTGGGTGGCGGAAACGGCCTTCTCTGTATTTCTGGGTTATGAACTCCCTCCGCTGTTCTGGAGAGGCATCACAGTCTAGTTCATCAGCTGCTGGCAGCCTGGCAGCCCAGAACTCATTGGCTCTGTCATTACCCAGCATTATGAAGAGCTAAATCATACAAAACAACACAAACTTCACTGCACATTCTCAGGATTATATACACAGAATACTTACTGTATGTGCCCTATCAATTAATTCTTTATCTGTTAACAATTCTTAACCTGAATGAAACCTGATATAATCTCTAGTGAAATACTGTTTAAGTGAGAAGCAAGTATCCATGATTGTTGATGATTGTTCATTTAGCAACAAATGTTTTAAAAGTCTGGTAAAGTTTCCACAGAAGAAGTATGCCAAGATCTTCAAAGGCTAAGGCCAGTGTCATGACCCGTGTCCTCTGCCTGCAACCCCCACCTGAACAATTTCATTGCTCCAAACGCTGGTGTCCAGTTTCAGACTTTGCACTTTGGACACCATTGTGCCCAGTCCTCTGTGCTGGCCTGCAGGCAGAAACAACAAAAGAGTCACTACACCACTTGACACGCTTCATTCACACTCTTTGCCTGCAGTGGCTTCCCAATATGCTGCCTCCGAGCCACTTTTTATCTTTAGTGTTTGACACAGAGGACCCAATGGGATGAACAATCTAAAGCTCTTAAAACCAACGTCAATTTTCCAAGCCACTACACTATCTAACCACTGGGTTACAAGATACAACAGCATAATGCCAAAAGGCATCACATTTGCAAATTTACATTTACATAACCTATTAACTGCACAGGTTGCAAAAGACATAATAATTAAGACAATCAGGCACTGTCAGACAATCCATTAGGTCGATGAGACACCTGGGATTTAGAGGCATGCCATCAGCTTGACGTACCTGCGCAGTTCTTGCAAATGACCACACAAAGATTGATAGAGGCCCAGTCGGGATTGATGGCTTTGCAGTCTGCACACACCCTATTTGAGCGGTTAGACCAGATTTTCTCAGCCACCTCGTAATCAGAGAGCGTCTCCGCAATTGACTCCTGTAGAGCTTCCATCCACTCCCGTTTCTCTCGCTCTGACTCAGCCGTGAAGCTGAAGGGACAAAAAGGTTAAATACCAGTTAAAAAACAGTTCACATTAATGCATTGATTAGTTGAATGCACACTTTGGGCTGAAATATACTTTAGATACTAGTATAACTTTCGTTATATTAATCAGCCTTTCCAGTCTTGGAGCAATGATCCACCACTGACATTGTGTTTATTTTGGTATCTTTGATGTCAAAATATGTGTATGAGTTATCCCAAGATATTGTAGAACACTGTAGTAAAAATCTACAAAATATTTTTCATATTTTAATTTTTCATTTCAAAATTTCATTATTTTTGGTGAAGAATTGAGATCATAATTTTTTAATAATTCTGTAAGAAACAAAGTGTACATTTATTGATTTGGTAAAATTTTAATGGTATAGTCAGAGATGTAATAAATAAAAGTGCAATATGAGGTATAACCATTCTTGTTTTTTTACACCATCAAAGAAGTTAAAGAAAATTAATAAATAAAACAAATTGTTTAACTTGGTAAGATTTTTTGACTAAAGAGGGTTTTTAGCACTGTATATGAGGGTAGGTCAGTGAAGTCTGTCAACCCAGGAAGTCACAGAGCAAATGAGCAAGATACAGTTTGAGGGAGAAAAAATTTCATTTGTGCGCATGCAAAAAACACCAGTTGTTTCCATTTAGTAATGATGCCATAGTACAACATTACATTTTACAATTAATTCACGGTTCACCTGCTGAACCATGTACAAGGTTCTGTATGGATCATAAATCAACTACAGTCTGTAACACAACTAGGCACAAAGTAATGGTGTGCAGTTACCTGAAACCCTTGTAAGGAGTTATGAGGTCAAAGCTTTTGTTCTTTCCATCTCGAATTGTAGCACCTCTGGCCTCAATAATAGTGATTCCAATGCCATTTTTAAAACACTGCAAATAATCAGTAAAAAGAAATTAGGCTACTAAAGATTACATAAACCTGGGTATAGAAAGCCACTTTCTACAGCCTTCAAGTAACTAACAAAATAGAACAGCATGTGCCTTTACTGGGCTAAGCACTGCACTGAAAATGTGATGAACTGTAAATCACCTGCTCATTCTTGTACAGCCAAATCTGCTCAGTTAAAATTGCAGTATAGATTTTTGACTTTATCCCTTTAAGTTCTAAGAAGCCATTCTTCTGGCAGTGAGTTCCCGGGCCAAAACGTGGCCGGCCAAACACCATTTGCTCCTTCACCCATTCCTGCAGCACACTGCACCACTTAGTCCTCTGCACTGTGGAGAGTGATGAAAGAGCCCCATACAAAGTATTTGTTAATACAGTACAAAAGGAAACAAACATTAACCTTATCAGCATGCATGTTTCCAAGCCAGTCTTGCTTCACATAAGATTGTTGTGGTGATATAAAAAGAGTTACATGCCCCAAATAGAAGTATGAAAGAGGGATTTCCTGCAATGTGTACACTGGCTATTAGAGGAAAAGGATGACTGTCTAGAGGATGACGTGCTTACCTTCATTGTCCGCACGAAAAACAAATGTCCTCTGATTCGTCACAATTTCAAATTTGTTGTCTTTGGCTGCTCTGGCCATTTGTATAGCACCAAGAGGAATGACACCTTTTGGGTATGTGTCCTGGGAAAGACATAGAGGAAAGCCATTTGAGCAAGGAATAAAAACAAACATACATCAATATGTTTTCAGTTAGGGACTTCACAGGTTATTAAAGTGTCAGATATTACTAATTTATCCTTAAGCAACATTGTCCAAACTCAGATGAGTTAATCTTTGAAAACATTTTGAACATATTTTTGACCAAAAAAATAAATAAAAAATCACAACTATGCAACATACCTTTTCACTGCCATAATACATCAGATTTTTCCCATCAAATTTTACATAGCGCTTCTGGAACACGTAATTCCTAAAACAAATAAACACTTATTTCATCTGGATACATTTAAATAAAACAAACATGGAAACAACAGCCTATTTTGTGTGGCAACTCTTACAGCAAAAAAAATACAGCAATTTTATGAATGCTAATAAAAATTATGAAGAAAAAAGGAAATAAAGGCTTTTGGAAAGATTTATAAGGTCTAGACAAACCGGCAAAAAAGGATGGACAGGAGGCAGAGACAGCCCTCAAGAAGGGAGGAAATACAAAGACAGGAGGAGAGCAGGAGCCCAGACAGGGCATACCCTTGGGGAGAAAGTTTGTCCAACCACCCACTGAGGATGGGTGCAGGCCTCTCGGAGAGTGAGGTGAAACTAGCATATGGGGAGATGAATTGGTCGTCATCCAGTTCACTGGGGTAAAGACTGTGTGGGGGCATAGAGAAGCAGCGTGAGGCATGGGAGGGTTCGCCAACTGTGCTGTATCCTGGGGAGTCACCAGGACTCCCACGAGAATGCCGCTTGAGACTGGATTGGCTCTGATGCCTGGAGAGGCAGAAACAGGAAAATATGTGAAAATAAACTAACTGTAGTTTGTTATTCAACAGAATAAAGAGTGTCCTGGACCAGATAATAAATGAGTATAATTACAGCACATGTGTTTTTGGTATTGGTCAATACTAATGGCAAGATGGGCAACCTACGAAGGGCATCAAACCGGGACTTTTGATTGCGGAAAAAAGAATACAGTTCAAAGAGTAAAAACTACCTTTATTCTTCTATATAATCCCTGTCTACACTAATGCACTTATCCCAACATTTCACTAGTGCTTGGATACCATCAAAGTGGAAAGTTTTTCAGTATGCCGGAGCTATGATCAGACTGCCTGCTCTACGTCTGAAATGCTGGCCTTATAGGAACTCCTTTAAAGGTCCAAACATGCAGAAATGTCTTGGAATGAGGTCAAGTCTGTACAGGGGGATGTGGCGATAACTACCAGTTCAGTTCATGTAATCTGCAAATGGTGTTCGTGAATGATTGTGAGTGACAGATACATCTCTTCCACAAGTTGGTGACAAGTGGTGGATTGGGTGCTCTACTCATTAAATGTTCACGGAACGACTGCTGTGGGCTCTGTGCCATCTCGTTCAGGATCATCATTCACAGAGTTACGGCCTTCTTTAAAATATTTGCACCATTCAAATGTTTTACTGCAGCTAAGAGTCTCATCACTGTACTGTGCTTTAAGTCTGTAAATGTCAATCAGTTTTACGGCTTCATTCATGAGAAATTTCATCATAAGTCTCGTACTTTTTTTTTTTTTTAGTATTTACTGCAGAACAGATAATTTTATTTAGCTTTGTTTATGCACTGTTTGCGGTCTAGTTTGCTATGATTACCATCTTTAGTCATGAAATACTTCCAGATCACTGTCACAGGAAATCTTTTCATTCGTATTCATATCTTCATGGTATCAGATATTAGAATCAGAGCATTGTCTATCAGTACAAATAAAAAGAACACAGTATGACACCAATTCCAGTATAAATATTAAAGAATCCCTATTCATATTAAGAAGTTGAAATTAATTACATGTAAATTATTTAAAATCAATTATTTGAAACTGTTTGTTATTCTGAGAGCTTATAGATGGTCTGGCCAAAACAGTTTAGATTTAAATGAGTAAACAATTAAGAGCCTTTGAGTGGATAATTAATGCAGTAATCATTATGTTTTCACTGGCAACAATTCTTTAAAGCCTAGCTGATTAAGTGATTAGCTTCTAATTTCCTAAACAACCATGTCAGAAAACGAGGTTATGGAAAAGACGTGGCTCAGAATGGTAAAATTTTTTGCCTGCTTCAAGCAAAGAAAACAACTAATTAGATGAGGTTAAAATTGGCCTAAGATTTGCCTATTGCATTATTAAAACCTAGAATGCCGCGGCATGAAGCGGCACCGTAGTTGAAGAAATGTCGCGACCATTTAAGCACTTGGTGAAGGTGCACAATAAAAAAATAACAGTAGCATAGCAACATACCTACTGTACAGTATGTTTAATACAAATTATGTAATATATATAAATTATAAAAACATTTCCACTCACACACAATACAATGAGATTTGGGTGTGTTGCCACAGGAAAACAATTTGTTAGTGAGGCTAATCAAAAAAAGTTTTCAATTTGCCAAGGAGAATAAAGATTTTAAAAAGACTTTTAAAAATGTAAATTGCAGTCAGACATTTAGTCCAGAAGTCCAGATGTTAGAAGTTGCGTGTACGTCCGAGAGCTGTTCAAAGCTTGTTTGCGTCAATGAAAAGCCAAGTGAAACAAGTTTACAAATTTTTATTGTTTTTTTTTTTTTTTCATTTTGTGCAAGATTCAGTGAAGACATAGCACCATGGGTCCCATGAATGTTAGCAAGGACAATATCAAGAAGGAAATTGAGCCACTTTCAGTCTTGTTTTTAAAGCATCCAATGCCAATAGGAATCGTAAATTAAGGTTAGGTGAGATTTAATGTCTGTTTATTTCAAACGTTCAAACACTTTTAAATGTTTTAATTGTTTTTCTATGCAGAAATATGATTATAGTGCTGTAAACTGGCAATACTGGTAATATTTTTAGGTGGCTGGAACAGATTATCTGCATTTACATTATTTTCTATGGGAAAATGCGTTTTGATTTTTGCCTTAAGAACTCGACTCCGGAATGGATTACCTTACATATGCCGAGGTACCACGGTACTCTTTTTTGCACTGCATGAAACTCACAAGAAACCTCTTTACCTCTGATCATCTCCCAGCTTATTATCTTTGGTTCCAGTCCTATCGCCACTTTTGGGTGACCTTTCATCCTTATTTAAAAAAAAAAACAAAACTTGTTAACAGTAAAACTTAATAGCATTTGTTATGTTTCGACAGCACTTGTTCTCAACACTTACCTCAATATGCTGATTTTGCCATTTGGCACGGAAAGTAGTTTCACAGTATGGACTAATCATTTCAACTTGGTCTTCGGCAGTAGCTATGTTAAACAAAATCGCTAATTACTAATGAACAGTAAATTTGCAACATGGATAGACAGGGACAGTTATACATTTATGATTTATTAACAGGACTAAGAAATCTAATGAACCTACCAAATGTAGGTTTAGACAGGTCGGAAGAGGTGTGGTTTAAAGTGCTGTAGACATACAAATATGAGGGTTAGCAAACCTGACACATGGTTCATAAAAATTTCAATAGTAATGCTGATAAGCCTACCTATTGCTGTCAGCAGATGTGTTGAACTCTTGACGTGGTGGGGGCATAGGTATAGAGCGGCTCCAGATGGGTGGGGTGCCCGGTAAAGTGCCACTGTAAATTTCATTGGAGACCATCTCTATTCCAGAGCATGGAGGGCTAGGAGGAGAACCAGGCACACTGGTAAAAGGAGAACACTGATAACTAGAAGGGGAGTCAGGAAAAGGAGGCAGTGGAGGGGGGCTTTGCTGGGCCTGGCTTGACATGCCACTGACTGGGGATAAGGAAACCCCACGGTTGATTCTTGGTGGTACTGGAGGTAGTGGTCCACTAATGTCTGGGAATGACATACTTTTATTTAACTTTTCTGCGCTCAAGCTTTGTTTTGGGTCCATCAACCTTACACTAGGTGGTTCAGCAGAAGAACCTTCCAGAATAGCAGAATCCTGGGAGGACCTTCTGCAGATCTGTGTTTCCTGTTGTACAGGAAAAGAAGGCTGCTTCACTCTCTGTTTGTTAAAGACAGTTCTAGGTTTTGGAACAGGCTTCATAATGGTAGCACAACGCTCTGAGTGGGAACGTTTCACTAGTGCAGACAAATTTGGCTCTAACGAGTTGCGCTGAGCTTCAAAAGACATGTCTGCATTTCCTTGAGGTGAAAGATGCCCATCAGGAGTCACTTCATGAATAGCCGACTCAGAGTTACAGCGGTCCAATGCAGAGTCCTTCCTACGATGCTGGCAGATCAGCTGAATGTGCTCAACCAGTTTGAGGATCCGCTTCCTGTGGCCAGTTGCATTTACTCCAAGTCTGTTGAGAGCAGCATTGTCCACATGACAGAAGTCCCGAGCCAGCAGAAAGCCTGCCTGCCTAAAGTGGTTCAAATATTTCTCAAGGTGAATGGAAGCCAACAGGTCTTGTGCATCTGAGGCTGCATCAATTGTTGCCATAGTGTACATAGACTATGGGATTAGCCTGCATGCAAAGCAGCAGAAAACACTGGCCAAGAAGGGATGAGGATGCCAGCTCCTCATCTAAGAATGGAAACAAAAAGTCTATTAATGTTTTTGTGCCTTTCTATACACTACCCTCTTTAATTTGTAGTAATCTCAGAACTGCTATAAGGACAATTTTCCTTCATTCGATTGCAGCATATGTTTTCAATATCACTTATTACCCACTTTACCCTACATTATGTTTAATCTGACACTGAGACATTTTCCTTCAGACTGAGATCGTGCAGCACAATGGCATTTATATGAGGTCTTTCTTGAAGACCTCTCAAAACCGCTATACGAATAAGACTGATGTCATCTCTCAAACAAAGAAGCATCTTGTAAATGGCAAGTCTGAGTGGCACATGTAAGAATATTGCACAAATACAAACCCACAAGTACTGAATAGCTATTAAATCACAAGTGACATAAACAAGAGGTCTTAACTCTTTTGTCCTGTACAGGAAAGCCCCTTTACAGAAATGCTGTACATTAAAAACATATTAGGGATTGTATGCAGATTGCCTGGCACCCCAGTTCACAATTTACCACTTAAAAATCAAGATGAACAATTTACTTATTTGCACAATTTAAAGACAGTTTAAGGACAATACAGAAGGATATATTATTAGCTGTGCAGTAAGGAACTGCTTGCTGGCAGTGAAGCTCAAAATCTCATCTCATAGTGAGTTTTTTAAGGGATTTCACAGAAAACACCATAAACAAGCTTCATTTTCAGTTCCTAGAAAATACATTAAAGTAATATTAACTATATATTTTACCTGTCTAATGTTTATGTCAAACATCAGACTGTATTTCACATAAATGAACTCAAATACCCTCTTTGTGTTTTGACAAGGTGAGCTCATCCTATAAGTCTACGTGCAAGGCATGAGAGATGAGTGGAAGGGAAATAGGGCTTCCTGGCAAAGTCTGTTAATTTTAGAGAGCTTTATACACCCTTTCAAGTCATTTCTGGTTTTAGCTCCTGCTATCGTACGCTGATGTTAAATTGCTCCAATGGAATTAAGTAAAGGTTGCAGGCCTGGTAATGTAACGTAATTGCAGTAAATATTACTGGGTATCTTTGTAGTATAAATTCAAGCAAGGGTGATGAAATTTTTATATAACGCAAGCCTAATCATACAACATAGATTTTAGAGGTGCATTAACTCTACCCAGGCTATTCGAAAAGAGGCTGTGCCATGGGTGGGAAAAACTATGTGATGAGGTGGGCATGATTTAAAAAGGCCCCCTGTGCAAACACTTCCTGCAAACAATTTGAATGGGTTCAGCAGTATAGAAAGACACTCTTCTGAGTTCTGTATGCCAAAGGTTGTGGGTGTTTGAGAACACCACCCTTAAAGAATCTCAAGGTTGGACAGGTGGCTCAATGCCAACCATGAGCAGGGGAAAAAAAACAAAGCATGTGCATTCCATCTTAGCCAAGAGGTGGAGTCTGCTATAGTGGTCAAGTTCTCTCTAATCGAAGGGTGGAGGCCTTGAACCCCCATCAGATGTGTCATACTACAAACAAAGGATGTGCATTACTCTTGAATGAATCCCAAATGAGAAGTTCAAGTTCAGTAAGCCCACATATTCTTAAAAAAAAAAAGAAAAAGAAAAAAAAGAGGGAGTTACTCCATTACACTTCTCTCGAAAAACTTCTCTTAGGACAAAAACGGCAGATAAGGGCAAAAACAGACTTTATGGGACAGATCTTTCTGTGCTACTGGATAGTACTGAGGTTGAGTGAGAAAGCAGACGGTAGAGGGCTGTTGAAAAGAGCCATGAGTCATATCCTAGGTTTCCTTTGTCTGCACTCTGGACGCTAACCTTTGGCTCTGGAACACTGATACACCGGATCCTGCGCAGAGCAACCAGGCCGGAAGCTCATGAAACGAGCAGATAAAGCCTGACCTGGGAAAAGCCACTGGTAGGGTGTTGTCTTATTTCTGTCTTACTAGCAGTGCACAAGTTTCCCTTTTGCAAGTCTGTCATCAGAGGCAGATATCGGTCATACATGTGGTGTCCTTTTCATGTGAAATACATTAGAGACTGAGAAACGTGCTTCAGGATTAAAGTGAGACCTGATACATCTCAGTAACAAACTGCCTAAAGGAATTTATCCAGATCAAAAGTGGTTAGGTGCAAAGATTCTTAGTTGCCGAGAAGGTCTGATGACTTTCAGCCGCTAGAGCATGAACCAGACAGTCACATGGTTTTCTGTTTTGTCCATTCACCAAACCTTGACCACATCATTCAGCTGATTCACTGCCCAGGCCTGTTAGTACTAGGCTACATGTTGTGTCCATCCGACAACTGAAATATCCCTTTCATACAAAGGCACTGGAAAATGTTTTTGAGGTGCAGACCACCAATGCTTTGGTTAAAAAAAAAATTATTTTTTTAAAACACACACAACTTGACATCACTAAAACCCAAAACCACAACTTCTGCCCGGAGAGCATGATACTGTACACAGTTCTCTGTATTTGCTAAATGCTCAGATGTCATATTACAAGATATGGTATAAAAGCTAGTATAGTGGAAAGTCTTCATTTAATACACTGCAAATTAATGCTGTCTAGTTGCTGCACATCTAGCGTCCATATATTTAAGTACATTTTAGTCAGGTGTATACAAAAGCCTGTGTTCATTTTTATTCCATTTTTTTTTATTATTATTGTTCAGGATATTGATTTATAATTGCAGGAGTTTTTTTTATTTTTATTAACAGTGCTAGTGATATGTAAATGTAGATACAGCAGTCTAAAAATGGCCATTCTTAGACAGACAGCCAACAGGGAACAAAAGGGGAGGCCCATTCAGAAAAACGGAAAGCAAACTCTAACCTACTGGTGAAAGTAAACAGAACTCCACATATCAGATTGATAAAAGCTCACATGACAACAATCCAACAGCATCAACCTTATTTCTGACATTCTAACCCACCATCCTCACACCGCCCACCAAGACCTTTCCGTGTAATGGCCGTAAACACCAAATCCCATTTGATATTTTGATTTACTAGAGGATAAACACTTAAATTGGATCCTGATGAAACATTCTCCTCTTGACCCACCCATATTTATCTTAACATGCAATCTGTTTTTTTTCTCAGCATTGTGGAAAACACAGGATACAGCTGTCCCTCAAAGAGACCAAGCCCGTCCTTTCCCGCTACATTGAAGGAGAGATAACACCCACATGTGCAGTTACATTGGGAATCAACACACCCTAACACTATAAAGCAAGCATGACACCTTAAAATGTGTTATAATAGGAAACCAGACAAGTCCGAGAAAAAAAAAAGAACAATGAACCCATGTTATTAAGACAAAAAAAGCAACAGAAAGCTCAACTCAGGAACATTACAAGGCATTGCTGTGTGCAAGCCAGCTTCACACATGTCCCATGGCAAAATATTTAATGCTGTTTTCAGCTTAAAATATTTTAAAATAAAATAAAATCCAGTACAGGCATGAACTGAATTGTTAAGAGAAACTGCTACATGTGACACTGAACAAACACTTAACACTGTCTCACTTTTTTTTTTAATCGGAACTGCTATTTACACGATGTTGAGCAATGTTTGTGCGAAATAACTTGTGATAGAGGAAATGTAGAAAGCCCCCATGCTTCACACCAGTCACCACTGTTTTGCAAATTAAAGCCACTGTACCATACTTAATAAGAGCCTTTTGCTGAGACACGGGACTCACTCAAAGTCGTTGCTGCAGTATGTCTACATGCCTGCAAACACAGATTCTTCCTTTTTGTTTGCAGTGTACACATCTGCTTACAAAATCGCATCTTATCTTAGCACAGCAAATGAGCAGTGAAATAATTTGCATATGAATGATAATACTATCTTCAGGTAAATAGCAATGTTTGAAATAGAAGAGCTGAGTAGAAATTCTATAATCTGGATGTTTATTACATTGCTATGAAAGGAGCATTGGATCTACATGGGATTATATTTATGGACAATGAGAAACACCCACACTGTGCTAATGACTCTGTAATAATTTGCCTTATTAAAAGAGTGAATTTAATTCCTGTGAGATATTTCCAAAACTTTAAACACTTTTCTAAACAAATGTTTAAATTGCAAAGGATTATCCTTCTAGCCAAAATCTCTTACTACTTACTGCATGTGTGTTTAGTTTTAGAAACAACCAGGATAAAAAAAAAAAAGGTAAAAAAAATATGAAATATGAATTGAAAAATATGCTATGAAGAACATTTAGCTGGTCCCCTAAGAGGTATGCATGACTCAATGAATACACAGGTATTCTGATCACCATCTACAGTATCATCATGGGTGTGGTCTCTTTTTGGATGATAATGAGGACTTTCTAAATTGTTTGATGAGATTTTTTTCACAGGACACTTCAGACCAGGAGTATCATCCGAAAGGGGTTTGGGGAAATTAAGGATCAGTTATGCGTTCAAGGCTTCATCTACTTAAAAAAATATTTTCACATTCTTTTGGTAATAGTTTTACTTTACATTTTAAAAGATGCCATTAAATGCTTTGAACTAGGATATCTTTTAAAACGGATGTCCTTCAGACACTACATAAACATTATTGCATGATTTTAAGAAAACGTTGGATCATAACGAACCAAAGTACAAAGTCATTAGAAAGTCAAACTGCAGTTTAAACAATACTGTACCCCTTAATTATGACCCCTTCACAGTCACCAGATCGCAACACAAATGAGTATTTACAGTATGTAAAACTTTCCACTTACATATTTTCCACAATCTTCATCAACACATCAGCTGAGGAAATGTCTTTGTCCAAAGTTCTTTAAAACTGATGGCCCATAGCGACCCAAACCATCCCAAGACTAATGATTCCTTTATCTTGTCTGAAACTAATCATGTCCTTGTATTATTAAAAATCATGTCCTTGTATTATATAAATTCATATACTTTTCTGCTAATGATATTATTCCCATAACTGCAGAAATATTTATCTACCACAGCAACATGGCAAGACTACTGTGTTTATACAAAATGTTTCGTCACAGATCTAACTGGAAACACGTATGTCAAATACAGTAGATCGTGGTGATGCTTCTTTGCAGCAGACCTCACAAAACACTTGGTAACAACATACTCCAGCATTTCAGTCACAGACAGACATGAGGCATTCTCTTCCTGTGTTTTAAAAATGAGTCAAGCTCACATGCTACACATGGCATACACTATATAACCTGAAGCTGCTGCCTTGTCAGTGCTGAAGTAACCAAAAAAAGAAAAACATCCATAAACACCTTCCTCTTGCACATCCTATTCAAACATTGCAGGGCTTCCAGAGGGAACAATTAGTGGAAGCTGTAGAGTCCAAAGCTGTTGCTGAAACGGAGAACTGAAGGAGGCGTTAGGGATGCAGGGTGCTGGGGGTGTGTGTATATGAATAACAGTGAAGCACTATTGTGCGACACAATATGTCATTGTTCAGATCCGGCCAAAGCAGCGCTGCTGAGATGACAGAACACACTTGTGTGTGGTAACGCGCTAGCCTTCAAGCAATGTAATACTGAACATTAGACTAAACTGAATATATACTTTGCTTTCACTATTACAGAAAATCCTGCTAGCATTTTGCTAAAACAGAAGACAAATGTAAAATTCCACAAAATAACCCGAAGTGTGATTTTCACACAAGCACAAGTGTGAAAAAAAAAGCACAAAAAAATTTCTATGAGCATTTTCACTGTTGAATAATCAAATAGTCAAGATTTAAAGCACAAGTTTCTTTTTAACATCCGAGTGAAAGAACATCAGCAGAGGATATAAATAGACACTGTGGAATGCAACTTAATTAAGTAAATATGTTCAAGCTACATAATGCTTACAGTAATAATAAGAACTCATCAAAAACTTCAAATCATGAACAAAATCTTCAGTTAAACATATTCCTGTTTTGATGTTACAAATTTTAAAAAAGTCATCTCATCCCTAAAGCCAGATACAAAATGTCCTAGATAACATGCCTACTTGCCTTTGTTTCTCTTACTGGAAAAGGGAGCAAGCTTTTTAACCGTACTTTTTAATTATTCAGATAATTAAATATTTATTGCAGCTCCAGTATCAACCTTCTGTCCATGCACTAATACTAATGACTAAAGGATATCACAAGCAAAACAGAATTACAAGCCATCTCATATGATTACATAATGCTGTTTAAACAGTACAGTGTTGACAGGAAGAGAAAGAAAACAGCTCCTAAAAATAATAGCTTGGGAAGATTTTTTTTCACAGGACACTTCAGACCAGGAGTGTCATCCCATTGGGGTTTGGGGAAATTAAGGATCAGTTATGCGATCAAGGCTTCATCTACTATAAAAAAATAAGATTAGATAGATAGATGGATAGATAGATAGATAATGAAACTGCATTTTAAACAATACTGAACCCCTTAATTATGTGAACTTTGTGTAGCCCCTATTGAATGGCTCTTTATATGACAATATCATTAAAACACTTATGGCAGCATAAAACCAAAAGGAAATTGTTTTTTAAAAAAATCAGTCTTCTTTCATTTTTTTGAAACAAGTTCCTGAATCAAATATAAGAAGTTATTACTGATTGTAGTAGTTCATAATTCATTAACATTAAATTTAAAGTGAACAGGTGATCGTTTTCTTTCTCCTTGCCCTGTCTCAAAGCTCATTCTGACACTTAAAATACAAAACCTCTGTCAAAGTACAATAGAATTAGCTTATGTTTTTTAAGAGGACTAAAATTATTGTGTTGTACAGTATCATGTTATTTTTTTTGTATTTGTTTATTAATAAATCTTCGGAAACCCCTTTATCCTCGCCAAGGTTACTTCGGGTCGCCCTTTTGGGAACAACTAGGATGAGGTGGGAATACACCTTGGAAGGGGTACCAGTTCAATGCAATACACTGTGCATACACAAACGCATACTCATTCACACCTAGTTACAATTTTGCATAGGCAATCCACCTACTGAATTGCTTTTTAAAGAGGGGAAACAACCAAAGAACCTGGAGGGAACGCACACAGGCACAAGAAGAAACTCGGGCCTTCGGCTCTAACCTGGCAATTCTATGTACAATAAGTTATATATAACATACTTTTTCTCATATATTATTAGTTAAAAACTCAAAGCATTTTAATGGCAATGCATTCTTGGGTTGTATTATGTTGTTATGTAGTGGGCCTCTGCTGGGTGTTATGCTGGGCTACAGCCCTGATAGCCTGTGGTTTAATGTCCCCTTGCTCATATCTACCTAAAAAAAAAAATCTTAATTGTAGCAGTTGAAATTTGTCTATTATCTGGTTAGCTTGTTAATTAACATGGTTCAACTGCATATTGATATATACAGTTGTCTTAATAAGGGCATGGTTTTAGAAATGTTCTTTTATGGAGCGTGTCCCAAAGTCTCCATATGGAGGGGAAATGAGCACATTTTAGCAAAATGAATCTTTATATACAAAACATTCTCTATGTGATTGGCATTTCTGACAATGAGTCATCTCTCCCACTCATGATGAACTCATATGAACACATCTGGTGTTATGAATCATGAACGTAACTGCTAAATTATGTCAATGTCACCTATGTCTTGAAACTTTTGGGACAATTTTGTTATTCGACATACAAAATTTTTGGCGGTTTATTATTACATACATCATCTATACCTCTTATCCTGTCTCCTGGAGCCTAGTCCAGGAGACTTTGGGCATGAGGCAGATTATACAATCCATGTCAGGGCACTTTGGGAATGTCAGTTAACCTAATCTGCTTGTCTTTGGACGAAATCCGGAGTACCTGGAGAAAACCCACAGGGAGAACATGCAATTTTCACACACACAAATTCAAGGCGGGAATTGAACCCTCGACCCTGGAGGTGCGAGTCTACAGTGCTAACCACTATGCCACCATGCCACATTTAGTCCTTTATGTAAGATTGTTTGTTTGCATTGCCTGTATTGGTAAAATTAAACACTAATAGCCTTAGACCGCCTTATTAGATTATACCACTACACTAGAATTTCATCTGAACCCACTATAGATCAAGTGCCTTGCATATTTTATAAGAAACTGGTTCTCAAACAGGAATTTATTGAAACCACCAAAACCTCAGTTGAAGTTAAAGACTTCACAAACAACTTGTCAAAACACATGGTTTATGAATCTATCAACACAACATGACCGGCAACCAAACCCTCGACTGTAAACACTGAAAATTATTTCAGGAAAAATTAAACACTGACTTCTAATGAATTAGACTGAATGTTCTAAAATCCCACAAACTGGACAAGATTTTAAAAATACAAAAATACAATATTAAATACAATATTAAAGACGCTTCCACTGTGTACATTTAAAGGCAAAACTGTGCGTGTTTCAGGAACGCACCCTGACACAAACTCTTGTTGTGACATGTCACAAACACGGCATTCAAACATAAGTCAAGATGACAAATAATGATTAGGATTCTTTGAGCTAAAGTTTGAAAGTGTGTGTTTTCCCCCCCACTGAGACCAACACATCAGTCCGTTCGACGCAGACCCTTATCATGGGGGAAACCATTCGTGGTGATCCATTGTGAGAGTCGTATCTCAGCAGGATCTGAAAACATTCTTCGTCCCTCGGTTCCCACTCTGTGCAGTGGGAGAATTACACACCAAACTGTACACCAAGAGACAGCCTAGTCAATCGTATTTACTCTAAATTTGTAATGCGCTCTATGCTTTTTTTTTTTTTTTTTTTTAAGTGCAGGAACTACACAGTAACTTGCATTTCAAGATAAAGTGGTTGATAAATGATTATCACCCAGACAGTGTTTATATACTGGCCAATGACTTATAAAATAAGTCTCTTGAAAGGATTAGTGCATTTTCAAGAATAAGAGATGTGCATAAAGATTGAGCTGTGCAACAAATATAGGTTAAGTTGATTTTGGCCTGCTTGTAGATCATTGTGCTGTCTTTGCTGTTAATCTATTTCAATAGATTTCCAGGCAGTAACTTACAGCAACTAAGTAGAAAACATTCCAGTCTTTATTGCAATTTTCAGAACTATTTCTAATCATTTGCACAATTAATATTAGTCATAAAAATTTTAGATAAAGCCCATATTTATGTTACTAGCGTGAGAAAATCTCAGATTTCAGGGACAGGAACAGTTGCTTTTTATCAAACGCTCACGCGCCTAACACTATCAACACAGCCGCCTCACTAAGCTCGAGTTATCTCTCTATTTCTCCTGTTGTCATTTAAAAGTAGCTCCCGGACAGACGCTTCATCTTCCTTACCTTATTTTCTGTACCCGGTTTACATTTTCATGGCTGAGCTTGTGTAGAGCGTGACAAAATCCAGTAAGTAAAGTCGCCCTGCAGAAAGAAATATCACGTAAAGTCGGTTGCTGTTCCTGAAACTTAGTGTCACTGAGGGGACGAGTCGCTGGTAGCTCGCACGCGCCAGAGCGAACCGCGCATGCGCAAACACTCCACATCCACAACAACTAGCACAGTTAATACTGTACAGTCATAAGCCTGGAATGTTCTTGTAGTTAGATTTATAATTTACATATGAAGTTCTTAACACTGATAGAATGGAGTTAGTGTTTAAAATAAGAGTTTCATATGTTTCTGTGTAGTTTGGTGACCAGACATTAAAGGAAAACTCCACCCTAAAACACATTCCATCCATCCAGGAACTTCTGTACTCCAACTAGGGACTGTAGAGGCCAATGGTGACCATTGTATTTATTCCCATTTTTATGACTGTGGTAGACACTACAGACAATTCGGAAACACATATTAGCCTAATCTTCATATCTTTGGACTGCATGAGGAAACAGGAGTACCCGGATCTTGTGTACAGGGTCGCAGGGGGCCTGGAGCCTATCCCAGAAGGCTTAGGACACAAGGCAGGGTACACCCTGGACAGGGGGCCAAGCCATCACAGCGCACACTCAGACACACACTCACACGTACATTTACACACTCACGCGTGTATTCACACACAACGGGCAACTTGGGAATGCCAGTTAGCTTTCTTTGGACCGTGGGGGGGTGGGGGGGTGACCGGAATACCTAAAGGAAACCCAGCAAGCACAGACCCCAAGGCAGAAATCGAACCCACACACTAGAGGTGCAAGGTGACAGTGCTAACCACTAAGCCCCTGCCGCCCAAAACACATGTTAACATTGAAATATTTGTGATCTCCTTATGCTTAGAAATCTCTGTGCTAATTTAATGGCTGTTTTTTTCCTGTAAGAAGTCAGTGGTTGTCAGCTTCACTGAGTGAAACTGCACATATTCAACTGATCTTTAGTGCAGGCTTATCCCACTTGGCAAACTCCTCCGATATCAGCACCAATGTAAGAACTTAACTTATTTCAACACTGCTGTCACTTTCATTTAAGCTACAGCAATTTGGTCGTCCATCATACTGACTGGTGATTCCCAACCAAAATTGTGAATTTGGCTTACAAAAATTTGGTAAAATAATGGAACCATCCATCCATCTAGGAACATCTGTAGTCCAACTAGGGACCATGGAGACCAATGTGAACCACTGTATTTATTTTAAAGGTAACAAAATAAAGTATTTTATCTCAAGCTAGAGATAATCCTCAGGTTTTGCTGTAAGCCCCTAAAATTGAACTGCAAAAGGTTATTTACCTCTATTTACTTACCATCTTTCAGCAATGCCATATTAAAAAAAACACAAAAGTTAGACTCAAACTTTCAGAATGCAGTGCATCTATACAACACAGTACTGTAGTGCTGAGTTTAAGCAGCAAATCAACTTGTTAGGTGTCCACAAGTTGACAAGCACTATGACATTTACAGTAGCACTTTGAAACTTATATGTTCATCAGATTGTACAGGTGATTAGGTGAAGAAGCTGGACAGACTAAAAGACTACAGCACAGCTGCAACAGTCTCTTTAGTTGGAAGTAAAGCAAGGGCTAAATTCCACTGACACCACTGTCATCATGGAGTTAAATGGCATTGTGAGCATCATAGGAAAACATTTATGGCCAGTAGAGCATACAGGTGAAAATAGACCACCAAGTCTTGGATGCAATTGAAGATTATATCTTAATTATAAAAGATTAACATATAAGAGTCTTATCTGCCATTTTTGGCCTTAAATAAATATTAAGTTTTAAAATAACAAAATGTACATATTACTATAGTCTAAATATGTGTAATTATTATTATTATCTGCATTATACATTGCTTGGATTACATTTAAATTACGTGTTTTATGTTGGTCTGTAGTTTGAGATTCTGATTCTAATTCTGATACATACTGACCTAGAGCTGATGCCAATGTATCACTACCAGAAACCACTCTGGTGCAAAAAGTAGTATATTTAAAAGAATTTCATTAATCCATAATGTTAGATACTATGTAGTAGGACAATCTGGAGTTAATAGATACTCCAGATTGTGGATAAAGATTTTTAAAGTTAAACAGTATAATTTGGTAAGCTGTACATTTTAATAATTTACATTTTGCAAAGGTAGACTGGAAAATTAAAAGTTTTTTTTTTATTCCACAAATCTGACTTTATGTCAACAGTGAGAAGTGTTGTAGTGCATTATATACTGTATATATATATATATATATATATATATATATACACTACTGTTCAAAAGTTTGGGGTCACTTGCAAATTTCTTTGTTT
>JAOVVA010000037.1:15642391-15653174 GCA_028565275.1 Leiocassis micropogon | reverse complement strand
AGTCACATAATGTATAAGGTGAATGTATATTTAGTGTAGAGTGCAAGCAGGGACTCCGGCAGGACTAACTATGACAGAATAACTAAAAGGGAGAGCCAGAAGGAAACAGACATGAGGGCTCCCTGAGATGTAAAGCAACCAATCATCTCACCGTCAAGACGGTCACAATCAAACACAGCCCCTGGAGATGCGTGTTTTTTCAGGTGTTAAAGCTTCTTCCCTACAGTCTGTGTTGTTTCCTTCTACCTAACGCATGTCAGTATGCACTTTAAGTATATCTCAAAAATATGCACAGATCTGACATCATACCTGTATGAGCTTGTTAGACATTCCATTCCAAATCCACAGACACTTATTTGAAGTTGCCTTCATGCTACTTGTTCGAGAGATTTGAAATTGACATTCCAGTTGATCCGAAGGTAAAATCCAGTGTGATTAAGGTCAGGGCCACTGAAGTTCCTCCACATCAAATTCATGTCATTATGGAGCTTGCTTTGTGCACATAAACAATCACGCTAGGTTAGCAAGTCTGTCCCAAATTGCTGCCACAGAGCTGAATGTGTACAATTGTCTAAAATGTCTGTGTAAGCTGTAGCATTAACATTACTCTTAACAGGAATTTTGGGGCCCGACCTCAAACCATATAAAACAGCCCTAGACCATTATCTACTTCTACCAAACTTTGCTTTGGCACTGTGCATTCTGGTAGGTGACATTTTCCTGTCATTTGCTAAAGCCGAATTTGTCCATTGGACTTCGAAAAGTGTGATTCATCACTCCAGAAAACATATTTTGACTACTCCTGTGTCCAGTGGTGGTGTGCATTACACTACTCCTGCCAGCACTTGGCATTGTGCACAGCGATCTTAAGATTGTGAGCAGCAGCTTGGCCATGAAATTCATTTCAGAAAGCTCCTGACACATAGTTCTTGCATTAATGTTGCTTCCAGAGACAGTTTGGAGCTACAATATATAGAAGGAGAGCATGTTGTGAAACCTTTCATGGCACATCTGTCTGGGAACTATTGGTTGTAATCTATTTTCATAAAATTAACTTTTTTATTTGCATAATATTAAACCATTGTAGTGGCAAGTCTGTTTAATATTTTTGTCCCCAGCTTGCAACTTGAAAGGTCTGCTGCTAATGTGGTTTTATACCAATCAGCTATAATGTTAACATTATAACAGTGTAAGGTTTTAGTTTCCCCATGTGCTACCTCGGAGGCTCTGGCTTCTTGGGGCATGGCTCCACAGTTGGTGTCTGCTGTGGTGTCTGACACCAGAATGCTGGAAGCAAATCCGGGTGCTGTGAGTGGTCAGCAGTTTTGGACTCTTTGCCAGCTGGGACCCATGCACAGCGGTCTTTGATGCACTGAGTGTTCTGGTACCTTACTTTTGTTGCCAGCATTAACTTTTTTGGTGATTTGTGCTGCATTGGGATTGGACTAGAAAGGCTGGCCTTTGATCCCCACAAGCATTGGTGAGATACATACATACACACACACTACAGGTCAGTGGTTTGAACTTTCTAATTCCATGGTAAACAATGCTAAGGGAATTCAAAACTCTTATGCTCTCTAAAGTCGTCACAATAGCTTTAATGTGAGGTTGGTTGCTGGTTTTATGTTTTATATATAAAAAACAAAGTTTCTGAATATTTTTTATATTTCACCTTACTTAAACATGTTGAAATTTGCACCTCCTAGCTGCAACTACTGCCAGAGTCATGCTATTAGAGAAAATCAATCACAATCAAGAATTCATTTTGGCGTAGGAATTATTCAACAACTTGGAAGACAAAGAGAGGTTCTACCAATCAGAAAAAGGGACTGGATTCTCCAAATATTTTAATTGTAGCACATTACTAATAGACTGTTAAATAGATTTAACAGAAACTAGCATAGAATACTTCTGCAGCTGTGTCTCATATGTCTGACATGGACAGGATTTTGGATTCAAATGCAGAAGAAACTACAAAGTAGACTAATCTAAAGTAGCCACCTTGATATCGGCAAAAGGCCTTTATCAAGCACCTTTAGCAATCAGCAAACTGCCAGAACTAAGCAAGAATGATCTCACAGTGCATTGTTCATTGAAGATAGGTTTGAATTCTTCCCATGGTGCATTATGGTGTCATCTCTTCCAGATAGGCAATTCACACTCCCTTTACACAATGTAAAAGAACACATTAATGTTAATCTAACCAGGTCACCTTCTTCCATTCGTCCATGGTTCAGTTCTCAGACTCGTGTGCCCATTATACACAGTTTTGGCTATGGAGGGATCAGCATGGGCTGCAGCCAAAAAAGTCCCATTTGCAGTAAGCTGGAATGCACTGTGTTCTGACACTGACAACTTTTTTTTAGCAACACAGTAGCTACTTCTAGAGTAGCTCTCTATGGGACCTTGTAGCCTTGGGAACCTACAGTATAAGTTAAGCCTTTATTTGTCACATATACATTACAGCACAGTGAATGTACAAGTGCTAACCTAACCACTACATACTGGAAACGCCCTACACCTATTGTTTTAAAAATTATCTGACACAATCATCTACTCATAGCAATTTTTTGGCCCTTGTCAAAGTCATTCAGATTCTTATGATGCTGGATTTCTGATTAATAATAATTCAATTATTTGTCACATGTACCTTACAGCACATTTAAATGATATTTTTTTTTACATATTCCAGTTAGGGAGGTGGGGTCCAAGATCAGGGTCAGCCAGGATACAACATCCCTGGAGCAGATAGGGTTAAAGGCCTTGCTCATGTGCTCAACAGTAGCAACTTGGCAGTGCTACTAACTTCCTGTCAGTTCGTGTCAGTAAGCCAGTAACCCACAGCCTTAACCGATTGAGCCACCACTGATTAATAAAACTGGTAACCAATAAAGGGCCACATGTAAGCCACTAGCGGTACTACTCCTATTAATCGGTGCAGGATGAGAGAGACAAAAGCAACCACTTTATATAGACTACTGCCACCTCCTGGGGATGTGAGTTATTTCACTTAATGCTGGCACAGAGCTGTTCCACCGAAAACAGAAGGCAATCCTCAGTCATACTTTGTTGGCATTCTTTCTTTATTGTTGACTTGGTATATCAGGGCCCTAAGGAAATATGAAATTATTTTATCGTTAATACATTTGACTTTTTCAATTAACTGCTCAGTAGAAAAATAACAGGCCTCATCCATGTATTTTGACCCCTATCACCTATTTTGTATTAGTAACCTTATCCTATGTTAGCAACAAATTATACTGTTCATGCTTTTAGGGGAGCATCATTTATGCTGTTTCTTACACATGTTTAAAGTACACATGCTGCAACCTCCAGTTGGTTGGGATACACGCAAATGAATTTCAATACTCACAGCCAAATAACATCTGCCTCACATACTTTATCATCTGCAGTAAAGAGCCATTGTTCCAAATGATGAGGTCATGTTAACAAGAAAAATACCATTTGAGTAACTGTATTGTACCGCTGTACAAGTCTAGTTTTTTTTACTCACCTAGAAAACTGTATTTGATGCATTACATCTGATAATGGATTGTATTAAAAGGTTCTTCTCAGCTGCCAAATCCAAGGGCTCAGATAAACACTGACAATAAATGAAATGATACCTTCCATGAAAAATGCTCGGAAAAAAATATCAAGGTTTTCTGGTTGCAACAGAAAATAATTAATCTTATACAAAAATAGTCCTAATTTGTCCTTGCAGATCTTCCATAGACAGCTGCCCAATGTTTGATTAATATGCATACTTTATCTTTTCAGTAAATACGTGTGATGTGCTTTCATGGGTTCAACACATTCCTGTATTTTATTTAGTCTTGTCTTGGTCATGTAAACGTAACATTTATGTTTATGGCATTTGACAGACCAACTCTGACCAATCTCATTTTATACAGCTGAGAAGTTGTTGGTTAAGGGCTTGTTTAAGTACATAGTCGTTGCAACTTGGTAGTGCTGAGTTTTGAATTCACAACCTTTCAATCAGAAGTCCAATGTCTTATACACTGAGCTCTCACTGCCCCAAGTTAATTATTCTTTGGCTCCAGTTGACCTATACATGGATGCAGAAAGGAACAATACACAATAAAGGAGACCTCCATTATCCCTGGAAAAACTGGAAAAGCCTTTAAGGTAACACATTTTGGTAACCCTTGGCTATGGAAAATAAAAAAAGTCACAATGAAGCACATATTTAAAGTGGAACTTATAGAAAATTAAATTATACTCATTTCACTGTAGTTTCAAAAAATGACAGGTGAGGTACAAAATTCAGTGGAAAAATGATCATACCATTCCTGCACTTGGAGGATTTTAAGAGGAGGAATGTGGGCTTCTGTGGCTGAAGCTGAGTTAAACATTAAACATAGGGCCCCATTGTAACGTCCGTTGGACATGGCCATAAAAACTAATAGGAGAAACAGACCTCAACAGGGTAACATCATATTTCATCTCTGACTATAAGACCAAGTAGATCAGATTGTCAGTTTACAACTACTTTGAGTCTCATTTACTCAAGGTGAAATGTGATTCATCAGTTTGAACTTTCTGGAGTATAGGTTGTCCCAAACGTCTTCCTGCATAGGCAAAACAGCATGTTTGTTATGCGTGTAGAATAGTGTATTTTGTGAACAGAAATTTGAAATTGGCCTGGAATTGTTCTTGGAGCATTTTGTGTAATGTAAGAATAGAAAAATACAATCAGAGAAAGCAAAAGAGACAATCACAGAGTAAGCTTGCAAAGGTACTTATATGGGATATTCTGAACTAGAATAGAAAACATTGCAGCATGACTATTGTCTAGGGACATATGGAGGGGTTGGAAATGGTGAGGAATTACCATTCCTTAATTTCTATCTGGTGAAGAGAAAAGAGATTCAATTGCTGTTCTGTATGATCATTATATAGTTGACGTGGCAGACATGTGTATCCCAGGAGTTTATCACCATGCAGCATCCTGCGATCTTGCCAGGGTTTTCATCTGTCTGCACTCATTCAACAAGAGCTTTACTTATAACATTGTAATGGTACAGTTATAATTATCAGAGCAATGTAAAAGCTTTATACATTGAGGAGTATCTACTGGAACTCACATTTTGTGAATATCTGCCAGATGGAAGGAGAACCCCAGAAGAAGATGCCATATAGGTAATGAACCATTATAAATGTACAGAGGGAGCTAAAGAGAAGCCTTTTGCCACTACCGTTGTAGATTTGTAGGTTTACCCATGAGAAAGAGTTTTGTACTTGTCTTGTAGAAATTCATGTGAGAAAAAAATTTATTTAAAAAATTAGCCAGACCTGACATATATACAGTTTCATGTTCAATTAAAGGCCACCCTGCTTTTCAAAGTATCTTCTAGTTTCTTTGGCACTTTATCCTCAGTCGGCAAATACTTGGTGGCTGACTTGAGTCAACATTCATTTAATTATTACTGTCAGTTTCTTCGTGAGCCTCTTAGGTTTATGTATTTGGTTACAGCAGTGGGTTTTTGGGCTGTTTGTTGCATGCATCGTGTGAATGCCATGTGGCATTTTAAAAATTCTGCTTTAAAAGAAAAATCAAGAAAATATTTTTACTTCATTTCCTTTAATGTGATCTAACTGAGTATGAAATCTGTTGCAGTGTTGCCAAACTGAAAAATCCAATTACAGTCCTTTTTCTTTTCTTTTATAAATAAATTTAAGCAAAGGGTATAAGACAATGTGACTTTTTTCCACTAATGAGGAAACCTTTTATAAGAAATATGCATTGTCAGTGTGCCAATTTAGTTATATAATATATTTAATACTGTATATCACCACTATTAATAAATAAAGATTGTTGTCATTTTGGTGTGAATTATTAATAAAAAAAAGAAATAGTGTTGTAAAATAATATGGAGAAATTCCCTTTGTAGCTGAAATTCCAAAATGTGCTTTTGCTTTCAACTCACAAAGAGAACTTTATATCGCCTCTGTGAAAGACGGAGGAGGAGAGATTACTGGCTCTATGAATCTGCTCAAATAATCTGAGATCTCAGCTGGTGACATTTTAAAAAGGCAATGTGGAAGTGGACGTTTCTCAAATAGCCATGGAATACACATATCTGCATCAAATCTGGAACTAGATAGTTGTTTTATTAGAACAGAAGCTAAGGGTATACGTATCTGGTGTGTTTTTACAGAACGGATTTGAAGGGATTTTTCCTGAGGTTAATTAGTGAACATCAGTGTTTAGAATGTTTATAAGGGATCATGACCCAGTCTGTGTACTGAAATGAAGTGTTAAGAAAAATTTGCTGATGCCTTGATAACTGCAATGCGTGAACCAACATCTGGTTCCTGTCATTCTATCTTTATACAGATATAATTGAAAGGTGATGAAATATGAAGTCATTTAGTTTGGTATGTGATTAATTTTAACTTATGTAATGCTAGATTGGGGATTCACGCCCCTGTTGGCAGTTAGATGTGATTTGAGTTACTGTTGCCTTTCTATCAGCTCAAACCAGTCTGGCCATTCTCAGTTGACCTCTTGCATAAACAAGGTATCTTTGCCTAGAGAACTGCCACTCATTGGATATTTTCTCTTTTTCAGACCATTCTCTTTAAACCCTAAAAATGGTTGTGCATGGAAATCCCAGGAGATCAGCAGTTTCTGAAATTCTCAGACCAACCCATCTTGGCACCAACATCCATGCCACGTTCAATGTCACTTAAATCACCTTTCTTCCTTATTCTCATGTTCAGGTTTCTGCCATCTGATTGGTCGATTAGATATTTCTTTACAATGGCAAACATTCCATTCCAATGTCTGTTGAATTTCAACACAAGCACACCTGATTCTGCTTTATGACTTACTGATGATCCTTGCATCAAATCCTATTTAATAAGGAAAATTAGAAGAAGAAAAAAACACTGCTGTGATCATCACTCTTGCAATGTGACCAGTTACTGTATATGTCAAAAACAGTGCTAATAGTACCTCAAAGGTAATTGGACTTAATAACCACTGACCATGCCAAAAGAATTTAAAAGAAAAGTTGGCTTTGTTGACACAGGGATACAGTAAGCATTGGGTTGCTTCCATCCTTCAATCCTTCAAGAACAAGGTCAAGCAGTAAACACTGGGGACAGCAAATCTACACACTGGTAGAGGCTAAAAACAAATCTCTACTGAGAGATCTCAATGAGTGTAGGATAACATCAACTGATCTTTAAACACAATGGCTAACTTAACCCGGGGTGAAGTGCATGGTGAGAATGGTTCGAAACAGGCTTCTAGAGTAGGGCTGAAATCATAAAAAAAGCCAGAACAATGCCTTTCATCAATGACAAGCAAGGGAGAACCAGACATAAGGCTGAAATCAGAGGCAGATTTGTCACAGGAAGATTTTGGAGATATTAGATCTTCAATATTAGATCTACAAACACTGCAACTTTTTCTTATTTTGCTATGTTGTCTGTTTTTTTTTTTAAATAAATGCTCTAAAGAACAAAGTTTTTATTTGGAATTTTGGGGGGAAATGTTGTCAATCAGTTATAGAATGAAACTAAAGGGATAATTTTTACTAAAATAACATACTTATAAAAAGTAAAACCTGAGAAACTGATCATTTTTCTGTGGTCTCTTCTTTTTGTCCAGTGCTGTACACATTATATATTAATAGTGTAAATAAAGAGATGGAGCAGCAATGGAGCACCTAGTGGTAAAGAAACTAAATTGAAAAATAAATTATGTTAAATAGATGAATAAACAATATTTCTACTCAAGTAACTAGCAGGAATATTAATATGTATTTAAATAATGAGGCTAATATTTGCCTGGATGAAAGACAGCAATTGAAGATTTAATTTAATTATTTACCAATTATTTTCTTATTTTAAGGATTATCAAGATACCATTAATATTAAATATTGCACTTTACATGTAATGAATTTTATTTTTTGAATTCAATCTCTCACTCACTCTCACGCCTATCCCAGGAGGCTTAGCGCACCCTGGACAGGGTGCCAATCCATCGCAGGGCACACACACATACACTCACTCACACACATACTATGGGCAATTTTTTGGGAACGCCAATTAGCCTAATCTGCATGTCTTTGGACTGTGGGAGGAAACTGGAGTACCTGGAGGTACTCCATGCACACAGAGACAGGAATTAAGCCTGGCTGGGAATCAAATCCGGACCCTGGAGGTGCGAGGTGACAGTGCTAACCACTACACCACTACACGCCTTGAATTCAATTACAAAATAAAAATAATTTTTCCACGATATTAAATTTCTTTTTCAAGATACATTATATACACTGCAGGTCAAAAGCTTGGACACATCTTCTAATTCCATGCTCTTTCCTGAATTTAATTTCTTTCTACATTGTTAAACCATGCTGAAGGCATGCAAAATATGCAATCATCTCCTTTAAACAGTTGATATTGAGATGTTTCTGCTACTCGTGCTCTGTAAAGCCTTCATAAACTCCTCTAATCTGAGGTACTGTTATTTGATCTTTAAGACCAGTAAACAATGAACTTCTTCTCTGCACCAGAGCTAAGTTTTGGTCTTGCTTTCCTGGGAAGGTCTTCATGAGAGCCCGGTTCATCATGGTGCTTGATGGGTTTTGCAGATGCACTTGACAATAGGGTTCTTGCAAGAACTATTCCAGAACAGCTGACCTTCATGTCTTAAAATAACAACTGACTGTTGTTGCTGCTTAATGACCTAATACCATATGTTTATATACCACTGGTGAAATACTGGTATACCACAGTTAGTGTAGACCGAAGTTCTTGAAAAAGTTGAATATCATGGATAAGTAAGTTTTCTTTCTTTTCTGTATATACACTAATGTGTGTGTGTGTGTGTGTGCGTGTGTGTGTGTGTGTGTGTGTGTGTAAATATATAAAGAGAGAGACAGAGACACGCACATACTGTACATTAGTGTATTAACAGGAATATATACATATACACACACAGTATGCCCTCTTTTTGAGAGTTTACAATAGGGGTTTATCGCTGCAAAAACTTTGAGAACCCCAGCTTTATCGTCTCACGTAGACGTTGACGTTAAGCCCCGCCCATAACCCAGGCGCTTCTCTGGGTATTTATGGGGAGCGCGTGCTTTCGGACGCAGTGTGGCGGAAATCGCGGGAACATGAAGCGGCTGACTCTGTGTGCGCTTACTGTCACTTTCATCGCCGCGGTGTTCGCCGCAAAATCTCCTTATCAGTCTGTTCTTCAACACAGCAGGATAAGAGGAAGACAGCATGGGTAAGAAGGTTTTAAGACAGACTTTCTTCCTATTTTGCAGTGTTGCTATTTTGGGTATCACTGGCACATTGATCAGTTTTATTCTTACCATTAAAAATAAAAACTTTTATTAGCCCGTTAAACGTGTTATATTGTTAAGTTACTCAGCAGGTGATTTGGAAGTGCGCCTTTATCTGGGATAAGATTCGAGGCTTGGACACTTCTTTTTTTTTTTTTTTTAAAGTTCTCTCTTTTCTAAAGTGTTTATTATTATTTATTGATGCAAAAATACGTCTAGTAAGGCTTCGATTCTAGTCAATATTCTGATGTGTGTTTATTGCAGCCCCAACGTTTGCGCTATGCAGAAGATTCAAGGAACCAATAAGAAGTACTTTACCAACTGCAAGCAGTGGTACCGACGCAAAATATGCGGCAAACCAACGTGAGTCCGCACGAATCTTACATTCTGCAAAGCATTTTCATTTTACAAACAATATGCTATACAGTGTCAAAAAATCTGATCATGCATATAACTTGGTTGCCTTTATCCTGGTCGTTGATTAATGTATTTATCCTTAGTCTAGTAAACTGTAGTTTATCTTACAAGTCCCCAAAAAAAGAAGAAAGAAGTCCTCTCTTTGTCTGTGAAAAATCTACCCCATACCTAACAGTCCTGGAAGAAGCATTGTTAGTCATAAACTTAATTGCAATGACTCCAAACCGTGAGGCAGGAAGTTCAGGAATGGCATTAGTATTTCTTTTTCCAGAATCTCGCAAAAAAAAATTAAAAATTAGATCAATCACTTTTAGATTAAGTTCCGTATATTAGGTCTGGTTTCTGTTAGAAGAACTCATTATGGTTGTATCAACATACCCAACAGTTTAGTCAACTACATAGCATGAAAGGGCATAAAATGAGTCTTCATTACCTCATGGGATCATTCAGGGACAACGCAACATGGGTTAGGAATTTTCCCTAGGGACTGAATTAAAATGAGCTTGCATATAGAATTTTGTTGCATTATACATCAACAAGCAACATGTTATGACGGATTTGTTCAATGCTATTGCACTAGAAAGGCAGTTAAATTATTCTTGTATCCATAGGTGCATTTTAAATGCCTTTTTATCAAAATGTGGCACATGTTTAAATCCTTAGCAATAGCTTCTCAGTACTGAGTAGGGGTCTAGTCGATTTTCCCAGTCGTTCCTCAAGGAGCAATAGTGATAAACGTTAACAGACGCCATGTCCTCAAGAGATGAAAATTCTTGTCCCTGCTTAAGTCTGTGGCTTATGTTCATCTAAAGGACCACTGGTTTTAAGTGACTAAAATTTTACACCAGTGAAAGAGGGTTTTTCTTTGTTTGTCTGCTAATGTCTGTTAACATTTATCACTATTTTTCTTTTTTTTTTAATAACTGATGGTTTTTTATGTTCCTAGGGATCCAAGAAGTATGCAACTGTCTTTCTAGTGCAAAAGCATTGCACAACTCTTTCATAATATTTCACTTGTTAATGGTTTTATCAAACA
>JAOVVA010000037.1:15622474-15639206 GCA_028565275.1 Leiocassis micropogon | reverse complement strand
CGATTCGATAAAAATTGCGATTCTATAAGTATCGTGATTTTATAAATATCCTTATTCAATATTATTTATATAATTAATATTTTTCCCAGATTTGTTGCAATTTTAAAGCTTTAAAAATTGTTTCCAAAGAGGAAAGGAGAGTTGGTGTGTGTGTTCAGATATCTTTAGGAAATGACTGCTTGCACTGACTCCGGGCAAGAGCTCTAACATACCCCAAACACACACAAATCATTCATGACTAACCCCTCATCCTGTGTGTGTGTCTGTGCATGAACTCTGTCGAGTCAGGCTGTGAAAGGACACAACCTGACTTGTGAAAACAAAATTTAAGTTATCAGCTTGAACCTGATTCTCTTTGGGGTGTCGAAGCTTATGGTTGTTTGCATTTCGATGAAACAATCTCTTTCTTTGTAGGAAGAAAGATTTTTGCAGGTTAGTTGAGGAGAGACTAGACGGTTTGTAAAAGATGTGAAACCCATCGCAGTTGTTCCTTATCAGAGTATTAGAATGGAATGGAAATGCTAAATCCAGTGCATACCTATGACACTTTTAGTCTGGCTTCGTGTCATTTAAACTTGCAACTTTTGATGTAACTAATTTGTTTACATTAGTTAAATTTGACATTTAATATTTAGCAAATCCCACAGCCAGTGAAATTTTGTTTCAAATACTTGGAATATGGTTATCACACATGCTTATGTAACACGTGACTACTAGTGATGGGAAGTTTGAATCATTTTATTGACTCGGTTCTTTTAATCTCGTTCATTAAAATGAACAAATCTTTTTTTGAGTCATTTAGGTCATTTTGTTCTTTTGATCAGAATTAAAATAAAATGTTACATTTTCAATAAACAGACCCCCATCACGTCTACATACGCAAATTTTGCCTATAGTTCCAGTACTGAAAATATTACAATCCAGCTAAGGACATACGATAAACAGAATGAGCAGTATCTCATATCTTCTGGTCCGAGTTGTTCGTTCGTTATTGCACTGCATAGCGTCTATGGGAGTCACACGATAAAAGAACGAACGACTCAGACTAGAAGTCTCATGAGAAGAACCGCTCAATTCTGTTTCCTGTGTACTGCACTGCATAGCGTCTATGTGTGTAACGCGATAAAAGAATGAACGACTCGGACTAGAAGACTCATGAGATGAACCGCCCATTTCTGTTTCCTGTACTTAATCTACTGATATTTTGCGACGCTTTGCGCATGTGCGCCCAGTAGAAAATAAACGAATCACTCTCTGGGCCTACTCGTTCTTCTGAGTCACGTTAACGACTTGTTCAAAAAGAACGAATCGTTAATGAACCACCCATCACTAGTGACTACTAAGGGCTTTATTTCTAAATCCTTTATCCCTGAGCTTCAAAATATAAATAGCCATACAAATCCTATTTCCTATACTGTATTAGGTCCTAATACAGGCCTTGAGGCTTCATTTCTGAACTGAAAAAATGAAAGGGACCTAATACAGAATATGAAAAATTATTAGTAGGGCTATGGTATGGTATTAGGTCCCTAGAGGCCTGGTGGAGCTCTATGTTATGTACTCTCGACATAGAATTACAGGGTTACCCTTAACAGATCTTCAAACGGCATGAAAATGTCTTTTAATAGGCCCAGGTTGAGAAGGTCATGAATCAGTTGATGTCTGATCATTTTCAAAGAAATTTGTGTATTAGGTCAATTGTGAACTCAGTCCTCTCTAGATTTTGACCTGGTACAGATTGATACATTTTGGGTCCCTTGGCCAAAACTTCAGCAGGGCTCTCTCCCCATCTTGCTATGCATGAACCAATGTGTTTATCCCTGAACACCCTGCCCCATTATTCAACATACGTAAACACATACAATCATACATTACCCATCCATTGTGTGCATTTGGGCATTTTGTGTGTCTTTGTGCTTGTCGTAAGGCCGTTTTATTTGAAGCCTTTTTTTCACCATCAAGTTTCAGCTCCAAGTATACAGAAATGACATATACTCAATCATATTTAGTTTGGAGGTAATTTCAAAACTGCTCCAATCAGAAAAATGAATGCTATGTGGCTTCTGGAATTTCTTTCAGGGTCAATAAAGTATCTATGTACCTATTTATCCATCCATTTCTATGTTTGTTAAGGTTCTCATACTAGTCAGTCACTTTAGTGTGGACCCAGTATGCCTTCTTGATCATTTTAACCCCTTTCAGTTAGATTTCCATGTGTGAAAGAGGTTATGCAGTGTCATCCTGAGTATCCACCCTATGTATTTTCTGTGCTGTAGCAGTTACTAATGTTGGTCAAAAGACATTAAAAAGTGAGAGAGCACTGTCATTTATTTAGGCTTATTTTAAAAAGGTGGTGAATAATTACAGACTGTTTCCAAGGGAATAGTCTTGTTTGTTTTAAAATCCATGCCATTTCAGGAACTGATCATTTAGCAAGAGAAAAAAAAAACACAATATGACTCAACTGGACTTGGCTCTAAATCTGATGACAAGGCATATACTAAATATAGTAAAGATTTCCTATGTGCATTTCTGGTAGAAAACTTTTTGTGGTATTTGAAAATTTAATATATTCTCTGCTTTAACTATCCAGCCATGCTGTTTATTTATCCGAAGTCCATGGCTACCATCATTGTTTATGCTGGCAGAAAACAAATAAGTGTTGTGTTACCATCTGTTATAATAATCGGTTCAGTCTGCTTTCTACTTTTAAAAGTGTACGGTATTCCTTAATCTCAGGATTTACCTCTTTACCTAACTAAAGTTTTGAGATGTTCCATACTTGGAGTTAATTAATGAAGTATCTATATTATTTGAAATGAATACAGAATTTAGGATATTATAATAACAATGCAAATGAAGTGAGACATTGCTGTTAAGAAAATAGATCGTAAGAACACCTTGACCTAGATTCTACAAGTCTTTGGGAATGAAAACTGCAAGAAACACCATTGCCAAAAGAGATCTTCTAACCCTAGTGGAGGTTTTCTAACATGTCACACCAAACTCTCCCATACTGTAGGTGTTCGGTTGGGCTGAGATCTTCTGACTGTGAATAATACTATATTTTTTATGTCATCTAGTGAGCCCTCATCCTCAATCTATATGTGGAATAATCTCTTAAATTTAGAAATATTTCATCATAGGATAAAAGGTGCTCGGGACAATATAAGTTTGCAAACAACAATTCGCAGTATTATTCAGTCGAATGGGACCCAAAACCTACAAGTAAAAATATTCCACCACATAACAGAGCTACTTATCTTTCCTTGGGCTTTTTCCATTTCTCGGGATCGACACATTGCATCTTTTGATCTGCAAGTTTTTGGAGGAAGTTTTACACCAGATGCCCTTCCTGCCGCATCCCACCCATTTCTCCAGGCTTGGGACTGGCATTGAGAACGGAATTTCTAGTGGCTGGGTATTTTAAATTTCTTTAAAGAAAATTTTAATATTTAGGCTTGAATATTTAGATTTTGGCTTGAAAAATTAAATGTGTCCTGTAGGTACATCAAATGTATGTGCGATTTCATGAAAGATTTTAGCGTACATTCTTTTTTATTTGATGTATTTTAATCAGGTTTGACTAGGGTTTTATTTATCATTTAAATCTAGCTGGATTTAACACAGTTGAAATTAATTCCAGAGTAATAATAATATATGTTTAACAATAAATATAGATAGATAGATAGATAGATAGATAGATAGATAAAAAAAGACAACCTAATGTTCCTCAAAATTCATGAGCCTATGTTTGTATCTTAGCTTAGCAGTTTCTAAGGAAGTCTCTATTTGTACTGGCAGGAGTTGTTAATTCTGAACGCATCTCTAAACTCATTCTCTGGAGGTTCCGCTGACTGGCGATGTGTCACTGGATTTTCCCTAAACAAATTGCATTTGAGGGCCTTCCAGGGCCAAATGAAGCCTCAGAGGGCATTTATTGGAAACACATCTAGATGGAAACAATGTGGAATAGTCCAGTCTGCTGAGTGTGTGTATACACTGAAGTGTGAACAATTGAAGCTGGTGTGGCAGTAGGATTCATAGGAATAATACACAAGAAAAAAAAAGATTTTTTTCAGATAATATATTACTTTTCTGTATCCCAGCAGAAACATTTGTTGGGTTGGATTTATTTTAATTTACTTTACTCTATATGGCCCTATACCAATGTTGAACCGGAAAAATATTGTATGTAATATAAATACTTATGTTACAATATAATTCTGATGCTCTTTATTTTGTAATAAACATGTAAAAAAAGAAAGATGATACTTTTCTACTATTATTGTAAGTAATAATGTGCCTCACTGTGATAACTTTAGTAAAAACTCCAACAAATATACCTTTAAGCAAAAAGAGTAAATTGGTATAAATTTTGCAAAAGTCACAGAACAATAATTTTTTCCCTGTTCCTTCAATCCATAAATCCACATTGATGCAAGTACCTGTAACTGCTAGTGAATTATACAGTATATAGGGTTATTGATGCATTGTAAAATTTAAGTGGATTACCCTCTTGATCTTTTCCCCTATAGTGTGGTTACCTATGAATGTTGCCCTGGTTATGAAAAGGTGCTAGGAGAGAAAGGCTGTCCTGCAGGTTTGGTTTTTTTGTTTTAATAATTTTACCCAATGCTTTTTTCAGATTTTCTCCAAGTACTTTACTAACTGAGATTATTCATAGCAAAATTTATCTATAATGTTCTTGGTTTCTACCAGCTCTTCCTTTGGTGAATATATACAACACCCTGGGGGTGGTTGGAGCCACAACTACTAAGATGTACTCTGACAGAGCCAAACTGAGGGAGGAAATTGAGGGACCTGGCAGTTTTACATTCTTTGCCCCAAGTAACGAAGCCTGGGCTGCTCTTCCTGTTGTGAGTTCACTACAGTACACATTTAACTGTTTTTAAAACAGCTGTATACCCCAACTCAAGCCTACTTCAACTACATAATTCACACATTATACATTTCAATTAATGCACTTCTTAAGGTCTTTTGGAAAAACTGAAAATGTCACTGTTGCTTTAGGAAATTCTGGATGCCTTGGTGAGCAACGTGAACATTGAGCTCCTCAATGCATTGCATTACCACATGATTAATAAACGCTTGACTTCAGATGATCTCAAGCATGGGTCCTCCTTCTCCTCAATGTACCAGGATTTTGATGTTCATATCCAGCATTATTCCAATGGTGTAAGTGATTTCTTACATCTATGACAGCTATGATTAAACCACAGAAGGCCTGAGCGTTCATGTTTATAGAAGTGCCTCCAGTGCTATGCTGTTTACTTTATCGCCTCTTTGCCCAAGCTACTTAACATTGCACTGTGGAGTCTGTCTGTGCCAAGCTACTTAGCCTTAAACTATTTTTATACTTATGTTTTGAGTATTGTGTATATATTTGTGTGTACCATTTCCATAAAATTTGTTGTTTTTATCAACAGTACTAACTACTCAGTACTACCTTTAGAAGAGATGAGCAAATATCATATGTGTTAAACCCACTGATATTACTATGAAAATTCTTTCTCTAGATTGTGACTGTTAACTGCGCAAGGCTGGTGAAGACTGACCAGCATGCCACTAATGGAATAGTACACGTTGTCGACAGAGTTATCACAGCTATCACCAACAATATCCAGTCTTTTCTTGACACTGATGAAGAACTCACAACACTCCAGGTATGATGTTATTTTCCAGCTAAAATTGTGTTAAGATGTTTTAATGAGATGTATTGATAAAGTCCGGAATTGTGCATTTTTATTATGTGGGTCTCATATTTTAAGTTTCCTATTGCTTTCATGCACAGAATTCATTTATCTTTCATTTTAGAAAGCTGTTGATGATGCTGGTCTTAACTCATTGATGGAGAATGAGGGATCCTATACACTATTTGCACCAACAAATGAGGCGTTTGAGAAGATTCCTAAAGAAATGCTCGACAGAATCATAAATGATCCAGTCTCACTTAAAGGTAAGTCTGAATATCAGTATGAACCTTATATTTGAACAGTTTGACATTAGAATGTGATATCTCCCTGTCAGCAGTTTAGAGGGGGAAAAAGGTTTTATATAATACCTATAACAGCAGATCCCTGTGACAATATACAGTACAGTTGCTGTATATTGCATTATTAGGGCAGCATTTATTATACAATATGTATGTGTGGATGTAGACAAGATTCATTAGACTAAGTTCTTATGCTCAGTGAAAGTTTGAAGGTATCTCTCTCTCTCCTGCCTGGATGTTCTTGGCTACCCACTGGGGAATAGCTGTAGTGATAATGCTTGTGGTGAACTTCAGTGCCCTCTGGTCTGTCGTGTCTGAGTTGGTAACCTGAGATCCTCCACATAAATAGAGAGCAACTTGAGTGTTTGGGCGGTCTTTAAGAATGGCCCCTGCTTTGTTCCAGCAATGGTAGGTGAGTAGGGTGTCTTTGGAGGGGAGCTGAGATCCTAGGAGTCTCTGGGCAGTCCAGATAATCCTCTTAAGGGGCTTCTTCCACTTTTATGGTGCTTTTGGGCTTTCTTGATGATGACACTGGGGTTTGTCACCAAGTTTAATGCCATGTACCTGCTCCAATTCAAGAGTTGGATAAATAGTGGCATGGAAAAGGACTACAGTTTGTGTATTTGTATTTTTGTACATCATCACAATGAATTTAAAATAAAGCAATCAAATAGTATTAAATTGTAGATCTACAGCTTTAATTCAAGGGCAATTAAATACATTTATATTGCATTAACTGTTCAAGAATTTTTTACAGAGCATCTCCGTGTTCATAGGCTCACAAGTTTCACGGTATTATAGTTATGTATTCCCATCTTCATTTCTTCCATTGTCTTCCTGCTCATTTTTAAACCATGGATCCATGTCCAATACCACATGATTGCTTGGACTTCCACATCGGGTTGCGAATGATGGACAGTTTATAGTCTGATTTAAGCATGTAGAGCGTCCAGAATGAGACACATCTTTAAGAATCTGATTTGAATCTGGTGTCAAACCACGTCTGGATGTGGTTCAGATTGGTTTTGCAGAAATCAGATTTAATAGAATTTTTTTTTGTTTTTTACTGTTCTATTGCAGTCTGATTCTAAATGCATCCAATCTGGATATGCCAAAAAATTAGATTTGGGCTGACAGTCTGAACAAGGCCCTACTTCACAGTTAAGTGTGTGGAGTGTGTTTGAATAGGAGGTGATTGATTATGAACAGGTGTGTCTAATTAGAATTCCAGGGGTTTTGCTGGTGGAGAGTTGTGTTCAGTATTATAATTTACAATATCAATGTATGTAGTTTGCCATTAATTCTTGGAACTGCAGTACTGATACAGCTGATACAGGGTGTGAGTCAGGTAGTGATGTAACAAAAGTAATTGGAAAAAGCAACATAATCCTAAGTATTAGGATTAGTTATTATAAGTATTATTATTTTTTTTATAATTGGATTTAAAATCTTTGCAGTCTAAGATAGCCTTAAATATGAAACTCATGGAAATGCTGAGTTTACTTCCTTGAGATGCTTTGACAAGCCTATTTGTTTTTGGGTCTTTATGCCTTCAGTTTTGTCTTCGGTAAGTGAAGCGAATATTTAGTTAGGATGAATATGAGCAGCAAAGTGTAACTTTACAGTAAACTTCATGCCATACCACTGCCTCCAGCATGTTACAGTACATGAGGATGCTTTGGAACATGAGCCATATTCGATTCTTCCAATAATTTTGGTACAAGTTAATCTTGTATCAAAGATAGGCAGGTTTCTTTTTATTTAATAGCAAAGTCTAACCTGGACTTTCCATTATTGAGTGTTACTAGTGGTTTGCACTTTGAAGAAAAGGTGTCTCTTGATTGTAAACTTTAATAATGATGCGCCTACCTCCTCCACAGTATTCTTGATGTGAGTAGAATTTACAAGAAGGGGTTTCACCACAAAGAAAGAGTCCTGTCGTCATTCATTTTAACTGTCTTACATTCCTTTTAATATTGCTCCTTTGGCCACTTCTAAAAGTTTATGATATCTTTTTTTTTTTTTTTTTTTGGTCCTTTCACTCCCCCATCACTTTCAGTAGTACCTCTTTAGACTGCATTCTCATAAACAGCTACAAAATGCAGATTTAATACCTGCAATCAATAACTATATTTTACATCAATAATGTGTCATAACTAAGAAACAGGCCATGACTGTCCATCTTCTCGGATGGAGCTGCTGTCTGAATACTTTTGAGCCTGTGAAAATGGAGGGATTTATATATAAAATAGCTGTAACTGCTGTGAATTAAAGCTGAAAGTCCACACTTAAATCACAAAGAGATTTTTACATTTCAAATCCACTGTGGTATCCACTAGATATACCTTGAAATCAATTATTTGTCTGCATTTAAGCCCCAAACAACTGAATTTATATTCACTGTTATGTCCCAGAATTGCTGAATTACCACATCCTGAAGAGTATGCACTGTGCCGAGTCCATTGTGGCAGGGACTCCACTGGAGACGCTTCAGGGCACAGTGTTGGAGGTGGGCTGCGATGGTGAAGAGATGACCCTCAATGGCAAAAACATTGTCACATCCACAGACAAGCTGGGCACCAACGGAGTTGTCCATTATATCAATGAGCTTCTCATCCCTGACTCAGGTACCATCACAAGTGGTCATATTCATTCTCATCTTCACAGTATCATGTAACATTAACATTTTACTTTGTATTATAGTTAAGACCTTAAAGGAACTTGCTGAAAGTGTTCCCCAAGTTTCCACGGCTACTAAGCTTTTCACAGACGCTGGTCTAAATCCTCAGCTTTCAGGCTCAGAAGCATTTACCTTGATGGCACCTCAAAATGATGCTTTTAAAGGTGGGGTTACAGGCATTTCCAACAATGCAACAATTACATTCATAAATCTTTTCAGCCTTACTAAATTCACATTATACTTGTAAACAGGTACTTTTTCAATGACACCTGAGACGAGAAAACTGATGAGGAAGCATGTTCTGAAGGGGAGACTCTCCTCCAAGAGTCTGTACCATGGACAGGAGCTGGAAACCCTTGATGGAACTAAGCTTAGAGTATTTGTGTATAGAAATGTAAGTTATCTTAATGCAGTTTCAAGAAAACAAAGAAGTGTTAAAATGGGATAAAAATGTTTATATTTTACGAACTGTTAGAATAGTGCTGGGAAATTATGTTAGCTGTTTTCTTTTCCACACACGTTCAAATTAACTCGTCATCCCTCTTTCAATCTGACCCATTACATAAGCATTATGGAATTCATGAGACATTGTTTTGCCTCTATGACTTTGTACAGATTGTTTGATCATTTATCATGTGCATAATTTTAAGGATAAGATGAAAGTCCAGACAACCCAATAATTGTCACACTGGTTTCAAGTCTTTAATTTCCACTCATGTTCTTGGTACTGGTGATGCATCTCCAGCTTTTGAAGTCTCTCATTACTTCTGCGTAATGGAGTTTACAGATCACCGGAAACCTCTCCTTTGGATCACCCTAACGTTTTCCACAGCTGACTTGCACACCATAAGTCATCCAAGAACCACAAAATCAACATCCCATGTGGATAATGCAAACCACCATCAACTTACCGCCGCTCTATCCTTTGCAGAACCTTTGTATCGAGAATGCCTGTATTGCTGCCCATGACAAAAATGGCCGCCACGGCACTATGTTTATCGTGGATAAGGTTCTGGCTCCCCCCATGGGCACTGTCATGGATGTTCTCAAGGCAGACAATCGTTTCAGGTAAGCAGCAGATCACAGCAAAAACCTAAATCATGCCTAACTGTGACTGAGAAGGCAATGCTAAGAAATAAGCACATACACAAAGCCCATTATCTCGTGGACTATGTAGGACTAGTTGTGTTTTCAGCAGAACTCTTTGAAGCGCCGAACCTCCATAAATTCCCAAGCAGGAAAAAAATCCCCTGAAAAGGGGTGTAATGGTGTTAGCAGAGTTACAGGGATGAAAGACTACACACAGCTGTTTCCTTTCCACACACAGCACATCCATTCTGTCAGTGTCAGCCCACTCAATGCTTTATGACTTATAGTATTATAAATCTAAATTTGACATCCAATTTTTACACTGCATCTAGAAAAAACTTTCCATATCTATATTTTCAGATCCACAAGGTCTGCATGTAATTTTTTTAATGTAAGATTTTTAAAATACTAGATAATTAAAGAGTATTTTAATGTTTCTCAATACAGTGCGATATTATACAATTATACAGTATGTCTCCAACTTCACTGGGGAAGGAACACATATCGGTGTGGTAGTCAAATACTGACAAAACTTTGGCTGTATTGTGTAGAACATTTGGAGCTTTCTTTTTTTTTTTAAGAAAACCAAAAGTAAATTCCAAAATAAAAAAATATATATTAATAATTCCAAATGAGACAGAAAGGTGGCTTAGTGGTTAGCATTGTTGCTTCTCTCCTTCAGGGTTAAGGGGTTCAAATCTCACGTCTTGTTTAGTGACTCTTCCAAATATCACATGCATAATTTGGTGAGTGATTGTGCCATACAATCGGTTGTCACCCCATCCAGAGTGTACCCTGCCTTGTACTCTTAGTCCCCTTGTACACTAGTTCTCCGGGATAGGCTCCAGGTCCTCTGTGACCTTTTGCAGGATAAGTGGTATAGACAATAGATAGATGGATAGAATTCAGCAGGAGTAGAAAGTATCTCTCTCTTTTTTTTTTTACAGAATTTCCAGCACATAATGTATTTGAGTGTACTTCATAAATGTGATAAACTTGGTGGAGATTGGATTCTAAATGATTGATTACTATCCTGTGTACTTATAGCACCCTAGTTGGAAACATACAGCGGGCAGGTATAACTGAGCTGCTGAACAAGAAAGGCACCTACACCATCTTTGCCCCCACCACTGAAGCTTTCCGTGCCATGCCCGCAGCTGATGTCAACAAAATTACAAGTATCGTGTTTCCCTTTCTACTACTGGCTTACATATTTGAAGCACACAATCAGTCATTCAATTCATTTCCTTGAAAGTTCTTTCACGTGACCGTTACTCAGATTACTCATAGCTTTGTGTAATGGTCTATGCAGGAGATCCAAGAGAACTTGCCAATCTTCTGAAGTTCCACATAGGCGAGGAGTTTCTTGTGAGTGGTGGAGTGACCTCTCATACCAGAATGAAGCCTATGTCAGGAGAGACGCTTGAACTAGGCTTGGTGAGAACATAACAACTCCATGTAAAACTGCTAAAACGCAGTCAGAAATTTGATTTTGCAAGCTTTTGTATACCGTGGTGTAAATTTATAATTGTTTCGGTGATAATCAACACATTTATACTATAGGTAAACAGTTTTTTTTCTTCTTCTTCTTTTTTTTCTAGAGGAACTCCACTATGTATGTCAACAGGGTGGCAGTTGTTGATGCTGACATTATGGCTACTAACGGAGTTGTACATGCCATTAATTCAGTCATAAAGCCTCTCCGTAAGATTCTTGCTCCTGCTCTTCTTAATTACAAGCTTATTTAATCCTCGTGCAAAGTTCAAGCCTTTCTTACAATTTATGAATCTTTTGTTTGTTTGTTTTGTAGCTCCCAAGGCTGTGAGTGACCAAGCAGGGGACACTTTATTGAAGCGTACCTCTGCAGTGAGGGTGAGTTATATTTTTGGCTAAATGCTTAAGAAAGGTAGTTAAAATTCATTTTAGATTAGCAAACTGTAACATGTTTTTTTTTTCCACACAGGCTGGTCCACAAATTCTAAAAAACGGTAAATATTCTTTAACTATTATTAAAGAGTAAAATAAATACATTTGATAGATTTCTAAAGCTGATTTGCAAATGACTGCCAATATTATTATATTTCAGAGGATCTATTCAGGAAGGTTGTGAACAGCCGCTCCAGCAGAACGATGGCCAAAGTCCAATAAACTCATTGATTTTAAGTTAATCCCAACCTCCACTGCTCTTGGAAAACTCACATGCACAATTAGTAATCTTTCTGTAAGCAGTGAGGAGGTAACAAACTTCAACAACCCAGGGAAAACGAATGGGTTAAAAATCTAAGCATTTCAGAATTCTGTGTGAATACCAAAGACCATGTTGATGGTGATTAGTTATTTGTTTAATTGACTTGTATCTCAATTTATGTCAAATTTAGTGATCTAGAGCAAATTCTTAATGAGAAAAGCTCAAAAGTTTTATTTGTTTTCTATTCTTTTTTGTGTGTGTTTTTTTTTTATATACATGTAGCATGTTTGCATGGTTTATGTTGGAACAAAAAATGCTATTCAGGCACAAGCAGTGCAGGTCAGGTTTACTTTCTTTATGGTGCAAAAGCTGTTCCTATGCAAAAAAAAAGATGCAATTCATTTAGAATTTACTGTACATGTGTTTGATAAAAATGCCATTTCTATACACCTACTCAGCAGCCTCCACAGCCAAAAATCTTATCGACAAAGCGCCTCCACAAGTCCAAGCTAACCACAGTGAAGAAAAAAAAAAAAAACATACAAAAAAATTTCTCATTAAAATCTTTGGATGCTCTCATGCCATAAAAAGCAATACTGTATGAGTTGATGAGTTGCATACTGTATTTTTAAATTCAGATTTTTGTTTTTTCAAGAACCTGGGAAAAAACTCTTCTTCAGCCGAGTGACTCACTGTGGTGAGCATTTTGTCTGTTTAATCTTGGTAGAGCTGTTTAATTTGTGGATGAACAAACGCTTTCTGGTGATGACATCTGCCAAATTTTAATAGGAATAGATACTACACGCTGTACTGTACAATTGTAGTGTCGAACCAAAGGACAGTTTTTACAAAGTTCACAATAAAATTACCATTTTTAACCAGTGTTTTGACTTAGATGATTATTTAATTATTCCAGTGCTTGTAAGTGCTTTCTGTTGTACTGAATATAAAAATCATCATCCTTGCAGCTGGATTGAACAGAAGCCCTCGAAAATATCTGACTTCCATGGAAAGCATTGTTCATAATAGACACTATGTAATGGGAAAAAAAGGTGGGTCCAAAAATTGCTTACAAATGAACAAAGCATAATTAAAGTAGGTTAAAAGGATGCAGACACCCAATCTTAAAAGTTCCATTAAGGAACATTTATGGGATTTTGAACTAGCTTCATATCTTTTCTCTGATTCATTCTGGAATTTGGTGTGCCATAGTAGCCCAAGGGAGGGTATATCTAATGGAATCAGGGAATAAAACGTGTGCACAGTAGCTCTCTCTCAGCTGGCAGCCTTTCTGTCAGCAGGCTTTTAGTCTCAAAACCAGACAGCGGCCGGCTGTTTTGAGCTGGAAGAGAGCAGTGCCAGACACACTTGCTGAAAGGTCACTGTTAAGAGATGAGCATGAGGATAGACCATCTCATGTGCTCGGCCTGCTTTCATCTTAAGGAGTGCTCTTACAGCATACTATTAAATTCTATCATACTCTATTTAATGTCATTCAAGAGAATTAGCTTTGATCGAGTCCATGCTGCTTGTGAAATGTTCCATTATACAATGCAGTGCTAGGAAATGATTTGTGGACAATCTGATCTAAATTAGGAAATATATAAAAAGATACAGTTTACTTCACATTAAACATTCAACTAAAACCTTTTAGTCATCAAGGGTCGGAAAAGAAATGACTCCTCACTCTTGCACACTAGTCTATTTATGTGTGCATGTTTTGGCCTGACCCTTTATGAAATATGATTAATTATGAAATCTAGATAAATGGGTGAAGTTATCTATAATATAAAACATATGTGGAGTTGTTAAAACTCACTGTATGTATTTGCCATATGTCAAAGCCCACATCACTGCTGCAGGGGGATATACAGTAGGAACAAAAGGTCACAGGAAGCATTTGTTAAACAGTGGGAACACAGCAGTAATTACAAAAAGCTATCCTTAGAAATACAAAGCTCAAAATTCATTTATGTGAAACACGTTTACTCTGAAGTGCCTTCCTCTGAAATCTCTTTTCAGTATTGTTTAGCTGTATATCATGGCCAGCTCTAGCCAGTCTAGAAAATACAAGTTTACACTAAGCATGACTGGGCCGTGTTTAGTTTTCCTGGAAGTAAACTGTGACATAATGAAGGTGATAAATGAATTCTGTCAAGCATCAAAGCGTAATCCTCTTCTTTGTGCTTACAGTCTAGGCAGCCCTGTTACAGACAGAGGCAGATGTTTTGGTATAGGGCCCGAGAACTTCTCTAGCATGCATGACCTGTGCTACAGCTGTTGCCCTCTGCCCCAGCCTTTTACTGGGTGGCTACAATGGCTCCCTTATATTACACACAGAACACCCAGTGAGAATACACTTTTAAACCAAATCACCCATGTTTCCAACCCTGACACTTTCTGACCACTACCACATTCTGCTTGAGTGGAAAAGAAGCAGCGTGTTAGATTGGGCGTGTCTACGATGTATACAATTCAAGTTTTTTGTTTTTTTTTCAGTTCATTGTATAAATAGACATATTAAAAAAAGAAAGAAGAAAAAAAACAATGGTGAGAAGGCAATGTTAAGAAAAAAACATGCACAGAGAAAGTTCTGAAAAATTCTTAGAGCTGAGGTAGTTAGTGTGTGTGAACTGAACAGAGGTTCCAGTTAACAAATGATGTATAGGCAGACGTCTCCCCCTGCTGGTCACATTTAGAATATCATAATTATGTCTCAATGTCTCTCATTCAATCTTTAGTGGCAGTATATTAATAGGGCTGTAATTGTCTACTCTGGGGCGACCCTTAATATTTAGCAATGTTGAACTTTTAAAAAGAGCATTTTATACTGTAAGCTTTGAGTCATTAGTCATTTGGAGCACCTTTGTGGAAACCTTGCAAACTATCACACCGTGACTAATTGTGACTAATAAACCGGATTCTTGTACAGGTCTGGAAAGTGTGTAAAATATGGAATCTTTGAGGCATGAGCCTCTTATTTTCTGCACACAACCTCTCAACCTTTTAAAGTACATCAATAAGTCATCAATACGATATATTACAAGAAAAACACATTGTGTGTGGGAGACTGTGTGTGTGTGTGTGTGTGTGTGTGTGTGAGAGAGAGAGAGAGAGAGTCCACAGATTAATAGATTTCAAAATTGAACTCTAGTCTGACACCACAGCAGTCAGATAACAACAGATCTCACCAGTCAGTACTTATCATTGCCTCCAAATTCTGGCTAAATATAAATAAATCAATCAATGAAAGTGAACAGCGAGTTCGTGTGTGTGTGTCTGTTTGAGAGAGAGAGAGAGAGAGCAGTCCGGAACTCCTCGCCATTGGTTGTCTGCTTGTTGAGTTTTCAAAGCCAGACAGAGTGGAGCCAAAGCCCGTGACGTCACACAGCTGCAGAACACCTCACACAGTCAATTGGAAAGAGTGCAGCAGAAAACGTGTTCTTCCGCCAGGCTGCTCTCGACTATACTATTGTTGTACCTACATGCAGCGTGGACTGTCAATCTCACACAATTATTCTAAAGCATGTACATTATTAAAATTACTCTAAATAAACAACTTACACAGCAAGACGAAGTTTTATCTCATAGTTATTAAGCCAAGTGAACCATAGCAACACATTAACTGTATTAAACGTTACACTAATCCCAATACTTGCTTTATATCCACTGCTTCTTAATCCAGAACAGGGAATGAGAATGAAACTGGATCACTACGCACTGATCCCTGAAGTCCTGAAAAAGCTTGCACCCAATCAGAGCTCAAAACACATACACAGAGCTCACATGCACAAACACTCACTTCCAGACCATGAGTGTATTGAAAACTTTATTTTAAACAGCCTCCCTAATGCACATCACTACTAGTGAGGTAAATAATCTACTTTTATATATACATTCTGATGCAAGTGTGATAAAAGAAATGCTGTAACACGAAATCCTCAAAGATTATTAGATGAAAGATTTTGTAACATAAAAATATACTATAAAGTATAAAGAAATACGGTAAAGATACTTCTTAGTGTCTTAATTAGTCGCTTAACTAGCCACCCCCCCCCCAAATAAAAAAATTCCCAACAGTGTGTGACTGATGGTAATTCTAGTTAGTAATTTAGTGAACCAATGTAAGGATATATTTAATGACTGAAACTCCAAAGCAAGGTGGCATGGTGGTGTCTCGGGTCTGTGTGCGTGGAGCTTGCAGTTTCCCCCGTGGGTTTCCTCCGGATGCTCTGGTTTACTTCCACAGTCCAAAGACCTGCAGATTAGGCTAATTAGTGTTTCCAAATTGCCTGTAGTGTGTGAATGAGTGTGTGAGTGAGTGAGTGTATGTGTGTGTGCCCTGCGATGGATTGGCACCCTGTCCAGGGTGTACCCTGCCTCGTTCCCTAAGTATCCTAGGATAGGCTCTAGGCCCCCATGACCCTGAATACAGGATAAAGCGGTATAGACGATGAGTGAGTGAGTGAGTGAGTTTGTGTGTGCCATGTAATGGATTGGCACCCTGTCCAGGGTGTACCACTCTTGTGCATTACGTCTCCTGGGATAGGCTCCAGGCCCCTGTGACACAGTACAGGATAAGGGGTATAAAGGATGGATGAATGAAAAATAGATACTTCTTAGGTGTTTGGGTTAACTTCTCCCATACACAACCCGTCGCTCATTGTGAATGGCCCAAAATACCAAAAAATACCACACACAATACACATGCAAAAAAACAAAAAATCCTTCTCAATAGTGTTTGAGTGATGCTACTATT
>JAOVVA010000037.1:15587568-15608973 GCA_028565275.1 Leiocassis micropogon | reverse complement strand
GGAGGGATGAGAGGTACTCGGTGCTCCCACATTAATGACGGCTCTACAAGCCAATCAGGGGCGTCTGTGAGCTCGCGGAGGGAGCGGATAGCGCCGTTCCTCCGAGTGTATTACGCCGCCCCCAGCGATGCGGGAGCGAGCAGTTTGAAAAGATGGTCGGTGACGCCACGTGGATCGGTCTGCGGCCCTCTCGACTGATTGGCAGTAGAAGCTTAATGTGGGAGCCTCCAGTGACTAGACACTACTAAATTACTAAAAAAATCGGAAAAAGGGGGGGTAAATTTATTTAAAAAATAAAAAAAAAAGTAAATAAAACTAGGGCTGCAACAACGAATTGATAAAATCGATTACTAAAAGCGTTGGCAATGAATTTCATAATCGATTCGTTGTGTCGCGCGACACGGAGACATTTGATTATTTAAAAAAAAAATTTTGTTGAGCGCGGAGCGGAGTGAACACACTCGGTCTCGCGCACTGATGCTACCAGAGTTCGGCGCCTCATAGACAGGGCGGAGCAAAAATTTTAAACAAGCGGAGGTAGAGGAAAGATACATAGCGGAGGCTGCTGGGTCTTAGTGCGCGTCTCTTACTGGTATAATCAACATTCAAACATATTTTATTTTGTGTGTACAGCGCGCTTGTAAAGCAAAAGAAAGTCTCATTAGCGCGTCATTGGACACCGTGCCTCACACACACAGACCCCTCCTACTTTCATGTTCACAGACACACACACACTCTTTCTCTCTGCTTTACACAGAAACACTGCTCTGTCGCGATTCCTTTTCTTCAGACCAATGTTTAAACAACACTTTAAAAGCAGTCTGCTTAATATTATTTTTTATTTTTAATCAAATTATAATAAGCTAATTAGCATGCAAATGCTATGTCCGTACAATTTAATTGGCCTATTGTTATAAGAATATGAAACTGTTTTTGATTTCTATAAAAAATAATAATTGTAAAAAAAAAAACTCTGCTTCGTCACTCCTTGCCCAGTATGGCATCCTGCTCATTTTTTTTTATCGTATGAATTAATATGAAAATTTAATCACCGCCTGTTTCAGATCGTTTCATACAGTGAAGTGGGTAATCGTACGATAGTTCTGGAGTTTGCACATTAGATTTAGGAGAGTCCTGATAACTGTATGCAGCATTGTAACATTTGAAACAGCTGTTTATTTTATGTGCTGTTTACTTGAATACTGTGGAATGGAACTAGATATCCTTGTAGAAAGTGTGATGACTGAAGGGTTGGTTTAAAATGGACATTTCATGTCAAGGACTAGTGAAATCAGACACTAAAAGCTGTCCATAAGATGAAGGAGGGAGAGAGCTTTCAGTGCAGATCCATTGAACCATTGACTCGAGGGTATTGGCTCTCCACTTCTAACAGCTCTTATTTTGGTGTCTTTATTTTCCCCAGCTGACACCCCTCCCCCTGCCTACATGCCTCCGGAGGAGTCAATGGGACAGGATGGATCTAATCCCATGGAAACTGGCAGCAGCATGGTGCCAAGAGGAGGTAAAGATGCCAGAGCAAATGAGCTAAATGTAGCCCAAGTTCCCAAAATCAGTATGTCTTTTGTACTCCAATGATTTTATTTATTTATTTTGTAGCATGAATTGATTTTGTTTATAGTCCATTAATGTTATTGTTTAGACGGTTGTTTTGCTTTCAGTAATATGAATCATTCTTACTTTTAATATCTTCTTTCAGATGTTCAGCCTGTAGAGTATGAAGAGCCAAGTCATTGGTGCTCTATTGTGTACTATGAGCTGAATAACCGTGTTGGCGAGGCTTACCACGCCTCCTCTACTAGCGTGCTGGTGGACGGCTTCACTGATCCGTCCAACAACAAAAATCGCTTTTGCCTGGGCCTTCTGTCCAATGTCAACCGCAACTCCACGATCGAGAACACTCGCCGCCATATTGGCAAAGGTATGGACTAAAAAGTGTTACATGTTAAATGTCAAAAAAGGCTTCTTGGTTTATTCACTTGTGCTAAGCTTTAAATGTACTATCACTAAATGGCAGAGGACCGTCCTATCTGGACCCTGGTGCTTTATTGATAAAGGACAATAATGAATGTACCAATAATCTAGTGCTTTCATAATTTAGAGCCAATCAGTGCAATAGTTTATCAAGTATAGATGGAGTGCTCAGAAGAAACAGAATCAAAAGTGTGGCTTACTCCAAAAAGGACAGCTCAATACATGCTTTTTCTTCCTGCGGGAAGTTTAAAGGCAGTTTGTCCTATGTTCTGAAACCATGACAATAATAAAAAGCAGTAATGTGAAGCAAGTCTAAAGACAAAACATGGGTTGTTGGGGTAAACGTATCCACCGCAGGATGTGGTGATGCCAATGTAAATGCAAATAAACATGATTAAAGATTGTTGGAAAACAAGGAAATGTATACAAGGCCATAAAACTGTCGACATGTTTAAGGTCATTACTGAAAATTGACAATGAATATTACTGAAATTCTGTGGAAAATTAAAATTGCTTACTTTTTAATAGACTTAAAATGAATCCTAGCATAAAATTCGGATATCAGCTCCGAGAGTTTTATTGACCGGACCTTATTAAATTTGAATTCACTGCCCCTATGAAAATGTACTTAACTTTTCTAGCTCACATTTTGTTTCGTCTCGAATTTTAGGTGTTCACCTGTATTATGTTGGAGGAGAGGTGTACGCCGAGTGTTTGAGCGACACCAGCATTTTCGTGCAGAGCAGGAACTGCAACTACCACCACGGGTTCCACCCCACTACTGTTTGCAAGATCCCCAGCGGCTGCAGTCTCAAGATCTTCAACAATCAGGAGTTTGCTCAGCTGCTCGCCCAGTCCGTCAACCACGGCTTTGAGGCTGTGTACGAGCTCACGAAAATGTGCACTATTCGCATGAGTTTTGTTAAGGTATTTGTCTTTGTTGGAGTGCATGCTGATGTTAAATTTTCAATTCTTTTCAGTCTCTGTATATTTTAAACAAAAATTTTATACTGTTGCTATCCTCAGGGTTGGGGGGCTGAATATCATCGACAGGATGTGACTAGCACCCCCTGCTGGATAGAAGTGCATCTGCATGGTCCTCTTCAGTGGCTGGACAAAGTACTAACACAAATGGGTTCACCAGTGAACCCCATCTCCTCAGTTTCCTAATGATGGGCCCTCCATGGGCTAGGAGGATCTTTTTACCTGGATTTTTTTTTAAATAATTTTTCTCCAATTTTGAAAGAAATGGAGGTCTTAAGGGCTGAACTGTTGACACTGTCTGAAAAATGGTCATGAAACTCTGAAGCAGTCAGGACGATGAGCAACAAACTGAGGCACATTTAGCAGAGGAAAATTTTAGGCGGTGGCATACCTTGGACTAACTACTGCTTTAGCAGTTGCCTTTGTGTCTGTTTTTAAAATGATGCTTCTATGTGTAATTTTTTTTTCTCTCTCTCTCTCTACCTGTAGATAATCTAGTAGATGAATAAAACTTAAACAATTTCACATATCTTTACTTCATCTTACACCAGTGAAAGTTGCAATATTTTGATTCTCTAAGAATCTTTGTACTTTCTATGTTGTCTATTCCCAGTTACTCTCAAGTAAGACACAGTCTCTTATGTTTACTATTAGACTCTGCTCACTATGGTTTTTCTTTTTTTATAGCTTTCATTTGCCGTAAGGCAAATCAAAAAGTTACTGCTTTTAAATAAAGTCTATTTGATGAAATTTTGGTGCATTCTTTTAGCGGATATGTTGTTGGCAAGGTGTTTAACAAATGAGCATTTCAGTTTTTACTGTTGACTACATGGGTAACTAAAGGTTAAGTAGCTTTTTTGTTTTTGGGTCTACTTCACCTATCTATTGTATTCATGAAATTCAACCTGGGTTCAGATAAAAGTAGCCATAAAATAGTCATTCTTTTGTGCTTATCAAATGAATATAATCCTGATGATTCTCACCCAGGAGTGCAACATAACCTGTCATTTGGTGCCCTCCACTGGTGACAATTGCAAGGTTGCGGCATGAACAAGCAAATCTTTTAGTTCCTGCTCTTTAATCATTTGCCTGGAAATAAAACCTGGACCTTGCCTCTTAGTGATGCAAACTACAGTACGTTCTGAGATTTGGTTCCTAAAAGTGTTTTTTAATTGAGATTTTTTTAAAAAAATGAGGTTTAGTGATCAATAGTGAGATGAGTGTTTCTGTTTGTAAAGCTACTTTACAGTGCTGCAAGTTTGGTTTGCTGTCTAATACTTTAAATGCTAAGATTTTATGTTGAGAAAACATTTATAGTAAGTATTGTTTTATAGTATAGCCTGTAATGTTTAAAATGAGTGTGAATGCAATACTGGGCATCACCATAAAGCTTATCAGTAGACACAAGCATAAAGTGCCCTAAAATATCAGGGAAGATGGCTGAATTGAATTTGAACATGGCACCGCGAATCATCACACTGGGCTTCAAAAAACTAAAAAGTCTGTACCTATCCACTCCTACTCCAGGCACTGGAACCTCGATTTCCAAATTTGCTAAATTTACTTTCATCAGAAAAGAGGACTTTGAGCATGGTCTTTTTCTCCTTAGCCCAGCTCCGATTATTCTAGAACAGGGTAAATGTGGACTTATCGTACCATGTTACCTTTTTCCAATGCTCCACAGTCCTTTCGTTATGCTTCCTAGAAAAGAAAAAAAAACTTTTACGGCCCCAGCTATACTCAGCATTCCAAAAAGATTTTAGATTTCAAAAGATTGATTGGAAACCTTGAGTACATCCCAATTAAAAGTTAGGTTTATCCCAAATATTGTGACTAAATAGTAGCTTTTTAGACCAAAAGGTACCACAAGTGAGGGACTTAAATTTCTCCTTCAACTGGAAGAGCCTGAATGATTAATCTTTGGGACAGGTGTAATAGAGAATCTACTGAGATTTTCCAAATTTTCTCCAAGACACTGAGCTTTTGAACCTCCATGAAATTTGCATATCTTTGTCCAATCAGTCTCTGAAATATTACTGCCAGTGTCTCTTACTCTTACCCATTTTGTCTAATATATCACTATCACAATAGTAATCCGTGCCATTTTTGTGTATTGTTTTCACCTTTTGAAATCCCCTAAAAGACTTGAAATTAGCCTACAGTCCACTTTATAGGTGCTAATAATTTTTTTTAATGGTGTTCCTGAAGAAATCTGAGATATTTGTTTTCCAGTCCATATGTTTTTTTTTTGGGTTTTTTTTTTAGGTCTGGAAATCACTTATTGTCTCCTGATTAAGAAGGTACAGTATAAAGTGAGGCCTCGATACACCCATCCCCTGTAGCTTACATCTAATTTACTAGGAGCGAAATCAAGATCATAAGAGCACCATCTTATTGGTGTCGTACCAATTGTACTGTCTAATCGTACCGTCTTTAGTAAATCATTTTTGCTGACAATGCTTAACCATATTTTAAGGGGGAGATTAATGCGTTAATTACCTTTTCCTCAAGTTTTTCGTCCATTTTTTTCTTCCCTTCATCCTTGAATTGGAATTGGCCTATATATTCTCTTCAACGTCTTTTCATCTTGCTTAATTATCAGAATTATACCACAAAGCAAGGTTCTTGGCTTCGCTACTATAGAACTAGTGTCTGGAATCTTATATTAACCTGTTCCGTTTTTTTATGTTTATTGCAAAGATCACTGATAGGGCTGGCTGTTAGCAGGGTTCAGTATCAAAGCATATTCATGGAAATGACTAGCAGGAAAAGTGTTGTAGGAAAAGGTGACTTCTTTTCAAATGAAAGTAAATTTTCATATTTTGTTTGGAAATCAAGCACACAGAGTCATGAGGAAAAGTGGGGAGGCACAGAATAAAGTTGCTTAGTTCAGTGTGAAGTTTCCCCAGGTGCCCTGGTGTTGGTCCACTCTGTTTTATTAAGTCCAGAGTCAACACAGGAGATTTTTAGAGCACTTCACAGCTGCCAGGTGATTGTTTAGAGTACTTTATGCTTCCGTCTGCTGCTAAGCCTTTTGGAGATGCTGATTTCCTTTTCCAGCAGGACATAGCTCATGTCAAAAGTGTAACTAACTGGTTTGGGATATTGTTATTCTTGATCGGCCAGTCAACTTGCCTGACCTGAACCCCATTTATGGGACATTGTAAAGAGAAAGATGAAAAACACTTGAACCAAAAATACAAGCGAGGTAAAATGTTGTGCTTGAACAGGGAGGACAAGAGGATGTTAAAAAATGCATCTGTGTGGAAAAGACATGTTTCACCATTTGGGATCTGCTAGTCAGAAAGTCAAAAATATATTGTGTGGATGGTTGCTAAATCCTAAGGCTTTGTGCTTGGTGAAGTGTTTGGATGGCGTAATGGTGTTAATGAGTGGTGGTGTTTTCAGTATAAGCGTTCTTATGTTTTTGTTATTTTGGGGGTTAAAAAGATTCAGCCTCCTTCGAGCCGGATTCGAACCAGCGACCTAAGGATCTCTGTTGTATCAACCTCTACAGTCCTCCGCTCTACCAACTGAGCTATCGAAGGGCCATGCGTCGTATGCGTTTCTTACGTCAGAAAACGGGTTCAACAAGTGATATGCACGTTTCGTATTAATATTCGAGTGACGTGGATTGTATTATTTGTATGGCCTGGTATATACATGGATTAATTGAGGTGGAGGAGGTAATGATATGCAGACTGTGGACACGTTTAGTTTGATTACCGTAAACATAATTCCTTCAGAGCTGGGATTACCTGGACCAATCGGATATAGCATTCTCATCCGGGTATTAACTCGCCACTCTTGCGTCAGAGCAAATTTCTCTTTTTTAACGTATGAATTATAAAATACCGTTATTACAGTCGTTTTGATTTCCGTAGACAATTATTCATGGATGCTGTGTCTATAGATTTATTATTCATGGATGCTGTGTCTGGTAAAACAATAAAAAAACAAATAAGTGTTTTTTTTTATCTTTTAGAAGGACCGGTGTTTTCTAATGTTTACGGTTGGTGGGATTTGTTTGTTACGTCACACAGGAGCGGCGGAAGTGAGGTGGCCTTTTGTAGAGCAAGCGAAAAATAAACACGTAATCCGCCCGACTGCTAGTGTGAACCTTATATGTGTTGGATGGGGAAATAGACGCGGGAGTAGTTTTTGTGTTGGCTTCGGCCCCGAGCTCCGCTATTTTGGCCCACAGTGCGGCGGTTTCTGCAGACTCTACGGTAAGAGCAGTTTCCGTCAATCCGCACTGCACGAGTTCATAGCTCGCGAGCTGTGTGCTATATGAGTAGCCTGGTTAGCTGTGTGGATAATTCACGCTCGGGTGGAACTAAAACACGTTCAACAATGTCTATGAGAAATTATATTTAGTTTATAATAATTTGTCAGTTTAACTATGCTAATCAATCAACATTTTGTTACTTCCAAAGCCCTATTGCAGTAGTTTAGCTTTCTACTTTGCAGCTGCTAGCTAGCTAGTAACGCTAGTTACAGTGAAAGCAGCTGGACCACCGCAGGAACTCAAAACCAAACTGAAGCTAGCTGACACGTCTGAACACATTCGTTTATATTTTATACTAAATATCTGGTTGAACTAGTGTCAGCAATTCTGTCTTAGATACTGAGCAACGATGATTATTTTTTTTTAATTATGTCAAACACAAAGTGGGTGTGGGTTTACTTAAGGTGAGACACTGGAAATGTTAAACTAATATTACAGCTTTCACAACCTTTCCCCCTGTCCCCCCTTTTTCCCAGTTGCTGGTCCTTTTACCGATAGACAGTACAACAACAGTCGTAGGTACCTATGATTCATTATTAAGTCAGTACCGAAAAATCATTCTAGCGTTAGTCTTACAGTAAAATATCTGAGTAAAGGTAAGAGAAAATATTATTTAAAAGTAAATTTTTCAGACAGAAAACGAAAGCGTCTTTGTTTTGCATGCGTGAAGAAGGACAGGTGCGACAAAGTCATCAGAAGGGGTCTGTCTGTCAGGTTTTGCAGGATGCTCAGTAAAACGAAGCAGTTTTAATAAAACTGCATAAATTGTACCTCAGACTATATTTTAAGCAAAGATTCACAACACCAATTACTAAATTTGTTTCAATTATTACTGTTTAATGTCTTTAGTTTTTTTCCCCACTTTCCCCCTGTAGATATCCTTGCTGGACTGCAGTTATTGGCATGTGCATAAGACCTTTGTGATCTTCTGTACTGGGGCATTTTGGAAAAAAAGGACAATTATTGCAAACATGTATACTTAAATTAAACGTTTATAAATCTGCATGCGTAATCTTGTAGTCTTTAAATTAAAGTTTTTGTTTCACTGTGAAGCTGAGAGAGAGACTTTCACAGAGACTGCTTAAAAAATAGTTTTTTTTTGTATTTAATCAAGAAAATGGCATGCAAATTTAGTCTAACTTATCTCCAGAAAAAATTCTTTATCTTAGAAGGAGAGTTCAGTGGGACCAGCTTGTACAGTGTGGCAAGTAATAGACTAGTAACAGCTTTAGAGATTAGAGAGCTGCTGCAGTGATAGTTTGTCTGTTTGTTCCTTTGTGTGTAAACAGTAAATAGACTCAGGTGTAAACAGTAAATAGACTCAGAGCAACTTTCATGTTAAAGGCTTGATTTAACAGAAACAATTGTGTAAACTTGCACTCATAAAAATGCAGCTGGAACCTGGAGCTTAATCTGGCTTACTTGTGTCTATGATCCATTAACTCTTGTATACATGTTATATGTCATATATGTTTTATAAATAATAAAGATAAATAAATTGTCATCAGTGCAGGTCATACAAATACTGCTTCTCAGTATAAGGGGAAGTATATTCAGTTCTATGCATATGGTCACAACTATTAAGGTGTAACACCTGAATGTGTTTCACTTTCTGATTTAAATCATTGATCACAAGTGGTTTAAGTTAAATAGATGTTTTCACTTATTGGGTCTGAACATCTGTAGGTTTCTTTCTGTATTTCACACTGAGTGGCTGATGACGTTTGAGGTAAATATGGTCTCACCATTAGTGATGTCACTAATGACCAGGTCAACTTGCTTTAAAATTTGTAAAGGATGAAATCTGTGTAGTTTTTACTGATGGATATATTTTTGTTGTTTTATTTTCTTATTTTTCCAGTGCAAACATGGTACGAGCAGCTTTGGTAACAGCTACTAGCCTGGCCTTGACCGGAGCGGTGGTGGCTCATGCCTATTTCCTCAAACATCAGTTCTATCCGACAGTGGTATACCTCACCAAAAGCAGTCCAAGCATGGCAGTAAGTGCAAATAAATCACTTGCTCACTTTTGCTTCATCACACTTTAGACTAAGTACTGCTTACTTTCACCAGCAGGTTGGATAAAGCATCAACACATGGAGAACTGACTTGTTCTTAATCTAGTTATAGTTAAGTTGGTCTGCTTTTGCTCTCACAAAGGAACCACTTGTATCATATGGTGCTGAGTTAAGACCAGAGATCTTAGAGTGTACAATGTGACACGCTTCTTGGCATTTGATTTAGTGCCATTAAGAGTGAAGAAGGATGATGAATCCCTGTCAGTACCGTAATTTTTTTCCAGGCAGTGACTGTTGCTATAATATTCCGCTAACTGCTACAGTAACAGTACAAATTCATTAGTAGCAGCCAAGAAACATAACGAAACATGCTAATAGACAAAAGATAAGATAATTCTGTGCATACACTGATATTAAAACATTCTCTTGACAGGTTTTATATATCCAGGCTTTTGTGTTGGTTTTTCTTCTGGGAAAGTTCATGCGCAAGGTCTTCTTTGGCCAGCTAAGGGCTGCAGAGATGGAGGTATGCATGTGTGCATTGGTGTAAAGTGGGTTCTGGTTTAGCGTGAGGTTTTTCTGCATTTCTCATCATGTCCTTCCATTTACAAGCACCTGATCGAGCGTTCCTGGTACGCCGTGACCGAGACCTGCTTAGCCTTTACAGTCTTCAGGGATGACTTTTCCCCCCGTTTCGTGGCCCTTTTCACTTTGCTGCTGTTCCTCAAGTGCTTCCATTGGCTGGCTGAAGACAGAGTGGACTTTGTACGTAAATCTTATTTAACTCTATTCGCGATCCTGAAGATCGTTTATTGCTGGATTTTGTTTTTGTTCAACAAACCTAAAGATCTGGAGTAGTGTGTTTTGTTTAGCTCTTTTTGTAATTCATAAAAATGTTGTAGATTGTTTACTGAATAGGCTTAATTGTTAATTCTCGATCCTTTTTTTTTAGGTAAGGTGCTGAATTTTTTATTTTTATTATTATTAGTTATTATTTGTAATACAATTGTTTGAGATTCTATCTTTTATTTGTTTATTTACTTTTTTGTAGATGGAAAGAAGTCCTAACATATCATGGGTCTTCCACTTCAGAGTTCTCTGTGAGTATAAATTGTATTGACAACAACTCTGCAAAGTTGAGTTTAGCTATGTGCTAATTTATATGATCATCACTATGCTTCATTAGAGCAAAACAACTTGTCCATCTTTTACCAGTTAAACCAACACCAGACCTGCATAAACCAGCTGACCCCGACACACTGACTAAGCATAGGGGTAGTTATAGTTGCAACATTGTAGTGCCACTTGCATCAGTAATCACACAAACAGAAACAGTGACAACCCGTTCCCAGATTGCAGAAGCATTTACATTTCTATTTTCAGCATTATGCAAAAATTGAGGCTGCACCTGCTTTTAGAATTTGAGGCATTGCTTTTTGACCTTATTTGGAAAGTGTGCCTGATATTGCATCATGTTTTTCTAAGCCTTTTTTACCCCCTCCTCTTGCACAGCTCTAATGGTGTTGCTAGGAGTACTAGACTTCTTATTCGTCAATCACGCCTGCCACAGCATCATCACCAGAGGAGCTTCAGTGCAGCTAGTCTTCGGATTTGAGGTGATCATAGTTTGTGCAAGCTTATACTATTTCATCTGAAGAACATTGATCACAGTGACACCTTTTGAAATAATCGGTTTAGTAATGTAGAGAGTTCAGTTGTGGTTTTAAATACAGTTTCCATACGTAGATCTCATATGACTGCATTCTACACAGGACATCTGTTTGGCAAGCTGCGACAAGCATTATATATACACAAGGTGCATTTTGTGAACTGAGTCAATCATTTGCGTCTTATAATTTTGTATACATCTTACTACATTATCCTTACAGATGTGGCTAGGTGGTTATGTCGCTCATTTACGGGAAAAGGCCTTATACAGCTAGTTAGTCTGTGACCTTGTTCAAATTCAATCCATATATGGATTCCGTGTTCAGAGTATGTGTGTACAGTTATCTGCATCCGGTCCATAGTCTGTCATTCATATTGCACCAAATACACCAGAAACATATTCCACGCATAAAATCAACTGAGCTATAAGTGCCACATTTTAAAATGAATTATTGTAGACAAAAATAAATAAATAAATCATATACATGGGTTTTGCCCACTTTTTAAGCAATCAAAACACCTGCTCAGTTGTTCTACAGCCAGGTGTATGACTCTATACCTTTTATCGGTTTTCTTGTAAAAAAGTAAACTAATGAAGTAGAGTTTAAGTATAGGATTTGCATTTGCAATCTGTGTTGCAATATGAAGTGGAAAGTGCTGCGACCTGGGAGACGAGCTGTCATTACCCTGAAGAATCGCATGCTTTGTTTCCCTGCACTGCTAAATATGCAGAATAGTTGAAAGGTCCCTGGTTAAAATCTTTAATGTATAACTATTTTTTAAACTCATCAGCATTATTGAGATCTAAATACATTGTAATCAGTAAAAACAGTTTTAAATATAATTCCCAAAAACATCACTTGTGTAAAACACCCTGGGGGGGAAAAAAAAATCTACTTCCTTAAAAAAATTTTTTTTACTTTTATATTTCAACGAGTATGCTCTAGCCCGGTAGCTGTGTCCTTTGTGTATATCCAGTGTCCTTGGAACAGGAATAGCGAACTGCCCCTTTTCTCCAACGCAATCCATTTTGACTTCTTGATCAGTGTAGGTCTTAGAAGCATTCATTCTAGCAGCAGCTGCACAATACAAAAGCACTGACACAAAGCGAACTCTCCAATAGCTGCCATACAGGTGAGGTGGCTGGGTGCCAACAAAAATAGCATCAATAACAAGGTCACTTGACTTGTGGAGTGGCTGTGAGAACAGTGTATACCCGTGGCTTGTCCCAGTTCCTGGTTTTTGAACTCCATTTGAGAACAGCCTTAAATGAACATTACGCGTTTCATTATGTGCATGTTGTAGATTTAAAAGCAACCTCCACTAGATGGCACGTCAGAGCCAAATCATTTCAGTTTGAAAGTTTTCCCATGTCCAGCTGTAAAACGTTTCAGGCACAGCAGTGTTAAATGCACTGACACTCAGTCTCTCTTAGAACTTTTAAGTGGCAGCTGGGACAGTGTTGTTTTGGGCTAGATTTCAAATAGAAAACCATATATTCAAAAGTACTTCTTGATTTAGAAAATCCACAAAATGTTCAGTAGGTTTGAAATAATGGTCTGAAGTAGTACGTAAGTATGCAGTCTGAGATAAGGTGGTTGTGTTTATAGCGGGATGCCCAAGTTTTTTCCTGTGAAGGGCCAAAAAACAAATCGGGCGGGATGGCCATGGGCCAAAAATAAATGTTTTAAAGTAATTTGAAAACACCATGTGTACTTCAGATAAGCAGCACTTTACATTAATCACTCACTTCCTTTGTTGTGTAAAAACTATATTGAAACAAAATATTTACAATTAAATCCAAAGCAGAAACCGAGAGAGAGATGGAGTGAATTCTATAAAAGTTATAAAATTAAAATTATATAAATATATAAAAGTTCTAATAGCATGGCTCTCAGATTGGACGGCCTTGGTTTTTAGTGAAGGTAGATAGACCAGGGAATTACACGACACTAGGACAAGATAGTGAAAAACAATAAAATGTAAACATGGCTTGTCTAAATGTGAATCCCAGTAACATTTTCAAATATTAGTACACTACTTCTTGGTGGTGCTCTAGGGGTGACCTGTGTATTGACAAACTTGCCCTAGTTTGTCAATGCACAGGTCATGGCAGAATAATATGACTTATTCTTTCTCTCTCCCTTTGCCTCTGGTGCCTTTCAGTATGCAATTCTGATGACCATGGTTCTCACCACCTTCATTAAGTACACCCTACACACTATTGACCTCCAGAGCGAGAACCCATGGGAAAATAAAGCCGTTTACATGCTTTACACCGAGCTCTTTACAGGTGGAATGTTTTGTTTAACTTTTCTTTATTTTTTGAATGGTGTGTCATATAGAAATGTAGATGTAGATCTTCACACAGTTTGTTTTTTTTCTAACCTGCAGGCTTTATTAAGGTGCTGCTGTACATGGCATTCATGACCATAATGATCAAAGTGCACACCTTCCCCCTGTTCGCCATTCGACCCATGTATCTCGCAATGAGGTGAGGCAATATGGATTCTCATCCTGAGTGTGCAGTTACCTTGATTCTTTGTTTTTGTACTTTATCTTGATGAGGAACTGAGGTAACTTAGTCTTTTACAGGCGGGATTAATCTAAAAGTTTCAGTTCATTTTCCCTTACTTTCCTGAGAAAATGCCAGCCAAAAGTACCCATTGTGGGTTTTTTTTTTTTGCCTTTTTTTTTTTTTTTTTTTAAAGATTGTTTAATTTTTGTTGAATTCATCATTTCATGATTGCCGGTCGTATTTTGCATTCTTGTGGGTGCTCACACAAGAATAACTAAACATTTAGGCATTTAAAAGTGTTTAAAAAAACATTTCCAGTGGAAAAAGCTACATCTGCCCCTAACTGCAGGAATGAGTAGGTTTCTATTTCTTTTTCTTGCTTCACAAAAATTATTCTTTTTCATACCAGGCAATTTAAGAAGGCTGTAACAGATGCCATAATGTCTCGACGAGCCATTCGCAACATGAACACACTGTAAGCAATTTTCCAAAGCATTTCAAACCTGCATGGACTGCATACATTTGAAAAGTATTGAAAAATGTTTAACACTGTTCTGAATTTTGAAGCTATCCAGATGCAACTCCTGAGGACTTGCAAGCCTCTGACAATGTGTGTATCATCTGTCGAGAGGAGATGGTAACCGGAGCCAAGAAACTGCCCTGCAATCACATATTTCACTCAAGGTTGCTGTTTTTTTCCATTCTGATTGCACATAGTGGTTGCCGTTTATTAAATAAATAGAAGCAGGTTATGTTCATGAAAACACTTGGTTCTTAATCTCGACTAATCTGTATTTATGATTGTCACAGTTGCCTTCGGTCGTGGTTCCAGAGGCAGCAGACCTGTCCAACATGCCGTATGGATGTTCTGCGAGCGTCACAGCCTAACACCGCTCCTGCTCCTGCTGCCCCAGCACCCCCTGCAGCTCCAGCTAATGCCCCTCCTCCTCCGGCTGCTAATGGTACAACACTTGTCTTTATTATGACATTATTACTAATCAACCAATGTTTAGTACGTTTCCCTTTTAATTTTTGTGTATTCTTTTCAGTTGCTCCAGGGGTGATGCCTCAATTTCCCCCAGGTCTTTTCCCTTTTTGGGCTCCCTTCCCTGGTGCAGTTCCTCCTGCTGCTCCTCCTACTCCTGGTCAGGCAGCATCCAGCACACCACAGACTAGTGCAGAAGCAACCCAAACGTCAGGGGCAGGTGAGAATTTTGTTGATTACTGAACTTTAGAAGAGGAAGCAAACTGTTTCCTATGAGAAGTACAATAATGGGTCTGACATATTTTAACATTGCTTAATTTGGGTAACTAGTTAATTAACTTAAATGGATTGATGACCCCCAGTTGTATGTCTTGGATCTGTGGTGGTCTGCTAGAAAATATTATCTAGATTTGAGTAGAATTTGTATTACATGCCAACGTAAAAATAGATGGTTTGTTGTAATAAATGTATGCTGGATAGTGATAAACATTTTATGGTGCATTTGATAATCCCTTGAAAAGAGAAGGCATTAAAAAAAATGATCTGCACCATTGTAAACAAATGTAATATTTACACATTGAATGTGCAGAATCTGCAGCCAGTAGCTCAACCCAGACTAGTGCAGATGGAGCTGCTACTGCAGCTCCTGTGACTGGAGTGCCTGGATTCCCCTTCTCCATGCCCCCACCATTCCCATCAGCACCATGGCTGCCCATGCCTCCTCCTCCACCCTTCAGTAAGTATTCCTCAGTTATAATGCAATTTGGGTTCAGCAAAAACTTCCAAGCTGGTTTATACTCAAAGCGTGCTGTTTATCATTATTATAATTGTTTTACGGGAGTTTCCCCCACTGTCTGCCTAAAACTTGCCTCTAGGTGTATTGACTATGGGAAATTGGTTTAAGGTGTAAATTTGCATGTGTACTATTAGATGGACAGGTATCATAGTCAGTATTCCTGTGATGGTATCCAGGTCCATTGTGACCCTGACCAGAATGAAGTGGTCACTGACGATGAATTACAGTAATAAATTTGAACTTCAAGATTATAACAAAATCTACCAGGCACTACTTCAGGATTTTGGCACTACTTTCACAAATTCTATGATTTAGAACTAGATTTAACATAATAAGTTTAGAGTTAATGCCAGCCCTTTCTCTGAGTTTAGTTGTCCCTCTGTTTGTCTGTTAGTGTCATCTATGCCTCCTCCCCCACCATCCTTATCAACAATGTCGGAGGAAGAACTGAGAGAGTTGGAGCAGGAAGGCCGCCGTGGTCTGGAGGCCAGACTGCAGTGCCTTCAGAACATCCACACACTGTTGGATGCTGCCATGCTTAACATCCACCACTACCTCACCACCGTCGCAACACTCAGGTACCCTACGACCTTTTGCTGGAATACAAAAAAATATATAGCATAGCTACACATATTTAACTTATTAAGTATTCTTTCATTTCCTCTGCTCTTCACCAGTCCTCCTCGAGCAGAGAGCAGCACTAGCGCAGCAGGTGCATCGGGAAAAACTGATGCTTCCAGCCAGGAGAATGGAACACCAATCAGTAAGAGTGAATTAGTAAACGCATGCGCTTGGATATCAGTAACTAAATCCTTTGTGAAACATATTTAATTCTCAATATTGATTGCTCCTTGTGGCAGGTCTTGTCAGTGGAGCGACAGGTTTTTCCCAACCTGACTCAACAACTGGAGTCGAGAAGGAGGAGGAGAAGAAGGAGGATGAGGAGGCGGAGGTGGATGGGGAGCCGAGCGCTGCTGAATTGAGACGTCGCCGCCTACGCAAGCTGGACACCACACCGCCTCTGGACCACTGATTATTTATTTAGTAGTCCAGGCATTGCATTCAATAAAGGACTTTATACAGTAGAAATTCACCTCTTGTACCCGGCTTTGGCACTTTGGGTGCTTGAGATGTTAGGTTGTCTCCCAGTGGGCTCTTTTGTTGCTCAGAGCTTCAGTGCAGCATGCGTGACACTTTTAAAGGATGATGTCCAAGTTCTATATTTGATTTACAGACAGAAGACTGGATTCACTGTTAATATGCGCATCCATAGCAAAGTCTTTTAACACACACTGCACAGTTCATCTGTTTTTGTTTGTTTCAAAATATAGCCTGATATTTTTTTCTGCAAGCCCACAAAATTACCATTGAAACAATAAGATTATTTCTTGTTAATTTTTTTCCTGTTTTCTTTTTTTTTCATGTTGCTTGGTTGTTGATTATTTCTAGCTCTTTGAATTTTGTTCAGATCTGATATTTGCAATGATGGGGAGAATTTACCATCAAATATGGCATAAATTAACAAACTGTACATACTGTATAAAGTATTTTAATAGGAAGATCTGTAAATAATCCAGAATAAATCATTCAACTCACATAGTTTTTTTTTTATTCTTAATATTGCAAAAATATTCAGCAATACAAGTCTTCATTTTTAGGAATCTTATGTTACAATGCAATTAAATTAGAAATGTATTAAAATACAGCAAGATAATTACATAAATTGTTCGTAATAAACATTTAAAATGAAACATTCTTCAGTCTGAAAAACCACCTGTGTGTTAAGTATCAATAAAATTTGCTAATGTGGTTTTTCTCTCATGTACAAAAAAAGGTTATGCAAGTTTAGGTACAATAAGTCCTTTTAGTGGTCCCAGTTTATGTAAACAGGATAGAGCCTGCAAGTCTCCTTAAAATGCTGTGATAGTTATTAGGTTAGAAGCATAAAAACAATGTGCAAGCATGTGCACCAGGTTTCAGTGCAAATATCACCTACTGAGCTTCATAGGCTGAGGTACTGGTGCATTATTGCCTGAGAATAGTCAATGCCTTGGTCAAATCCCTAAAATCATCCTGTGATGTGCTCAGGTCTGTGGGGTGGAGTAGAAGGAATGATGCTGGTTTGTCTGCTCTGTCCGGTTGAACAACAGTGGTGTCGTTTCACTGGAGCCAAACCAGCTGTTAAAAACAAAGTGTTTTAATGAGCCTTTTACTCATTAGTCTACCTTGATTTCATCCTAGTGAAATACACTTTGTATCCTGGACAGTGGTTCACATGATTGTTAAATGCAGGAATGTGATAACACCGTTTAATCATCAGTGGTACTATACCTGCTATTAGGGCGTATGCTGTATGACCAAGTAGCACTCGGGTCACCATCTATCTCCCGCGGATCATCAAAGAAATATGAGCGTGAGGCCCTTGTGTTGACAGGATTACACTTCTGAAAAGCATTGACATTTACATTATAAAAGCAACATTCAATGTAATAAACAATTACAGACCTGTAAACTCCACCTGGGAATAATGTGTAGATGCACTGAAAGGACACAATATAAGGAATTTCACAATTTCGATTCCCGGGCCAGGCTCGATTCCCGTATCTGTGTGCATGGAGTTTGCATGTTCTCTCCGTGCTTGGTGGGTTTCCTCCCACAGTCCAAAGATATGCAGGTTAGGCTAATTGGCATTCTCAAATTGCCCGTAGTGTGAGAATGAGTGTGTGTAAGTGTGTGCCTTGCGATAGATTGGCACCCTGTCCAGGGTGTACCCCGGCTTGTGCCCTAAGACTCCTGGGATAGGCTCCAGGTCCCCACGACCCTGAATACAGGATAAAGCAGTATAGAAGGTGAGTGAGTGAGTACAAACTGCTGCATCTTGAGTGAAGAAATGAATTCTGGCCAAAATCATTACAAGTGTAAAATGGGGAAGGAAAGGGCCAATGTCTCTGGGAGGTGTTTGTTAATACGGGAGAGTTTAAAATGTCCATGTAACGTCCACTTACTCCAGATTAAATAGTTTAACTCGTCTGGCAATTAACTTGTGACAAAGAAGACTTTCTTGCCGTTTTTTTGTTTATTTGACTTGCAGCAGTGTACTCGAATCAAATTTGTAAAAGTAGGCAGGGTTGCAGTTACTGTTACCAGAAGAGCTAACCATTTCTTTAGTAGGCCTTGGCACTCTGAAGATGAGAATGAGCAGGCTTGTGGGGAGGAGCTCCCATATGAAAAGAATAGCTCCGAAAATAATGTAGCCCAAGTCTCCAAGATCGTTACGAAGATCAGCCTTGAGAAAGAAAGATGAATGAACATGATTCAGCAAAAAATGTTCGAGTGGATATCTACCATGACTGAACTTCATCAAGGTTGTATACCTGATCGGAGATGTTGTACCAGTCAAAGTCGAAGGACTCCACTCTTTTGGAATTCTGTGACAAGATGAGTGCGGTGAGGTTATAGCACGCTCTGCTTAAGAACAGAAGGATCACACCAGCTCCCAAAACGGCTGTCCGGCAAAGGCTGGTCCCCTGAAATACAAGAAGACAATGAACCGTGGGTGGACACAGAATATGGACGCTAACCAACCTTATTGTTCTGATAATACTACCATCTTTAATTAAAAATTATAACTTAAGTGTTATTGATATTTACCTTACTGTTTAAATACGGGCTGGTGGTGGGTGAGAATCGGGTCAGGAGGAGGAGTGAAGTGGCCAGACACACAGCCTCGATGATGAAAAGGAGGTCATTTACCAGGACACGCACTAAAACCAGCGTCCAAGTTTTGTTTCTGGTGCCACCTGTGTTCCCTCGCTCCCCGAGGCTGGCACAAACCACGTTGACACACAAGAATATTACGCTCATGGCTGCATAAACACAGCGGGCTACACACCTAAGAGAAAACAAGAGTAAACAGAATCCTCATTAAAAAAAATCGATAATGGGGTAAGAGAAAGATAACGTCAACATGATAAAGCCACTCACAATCCTTTCTTGGGTTCGATACTGAACAAGTCTCTGACTTTGAGCACGACCTGCCAAAATACATCAATACAGACATAAAAACAAGCTGAAACATTTCCAAGAAAAAAAAAGAAGAAAGACTATAATAGAAGATGTGTATGTTTTACCTGTGTAAAGTAGAGATTGATGAGGCTCAGAGTAAAGAACTGGAGGCAGACAGGGAAACAGTAGAGGAGCCAGTATAGTGGAGTGGACAGATGGTTTGCGGCGACGACATCTCCGAAGTAAAAGGAAAACAGGGTGGTACGGAGGGCTGCCCAAAACAGGCAGAGGAACAGAAAGACACTCTGGTAGCTCCATCTTTTATGGCGATAAAATAACAGTAACCAGAGCTGTACGTATATGATCAGGAATAAAGCACCATACAGAAAAGTGTAAAGTATGGTGATTCCGAGCTGTACAGATGGAGCCACAGCCGGTCGTATCGGGAAAGGTGTCGGGACAGATGTGTTGGGATAAAGAGGTGTAACCTCCATGGCGTGAAGAGAAGTAATCCAAGGCTAAGTGAAATATAATCTATAATATATAAACTAGTTAGGTAAAATAAATTAGATTTTAAAATCTAAACTGAGTCTGGTCTACATGAGCAGAGAGAATGAAATCCACTCAGTTAAGTAGATTAAAGATTTGTCTCACAGCCCAAGACAGATCCTTTAACAGATAGCTAAGGAATGCTGAGGATCTAATCCCTGTAAAGTCGTTAACGTCACACACACACACACACACACACACACACTTTATGTGCTAATAGAAAACTTTCATTCCCCAAGCATCAGATTGACGTCAAATTGTGATCCAGACCTGAAAAAAAAACAAGGATAAAACTCTTAATAATGACTTCGGTTATTACTCACCATAACTATAAAGGATAAACTGAAAGTATGACGTCACATAGCAACCCACGTTGATAAACTATTTACAAAACAATCTGAAGTGAAAATAACTGAAAACAGTCAACACTAGCTGTACACTACCTTCAATATTATTCAGAATGTCGGTGTAATCCGCGAGTTTTAATCGATCGCATGAACAAACAGTTACTTTTGCTTGTCTAACTACAGCAACAACAACAACTACTGCAGTAAACACCGCTAGCTAGCTTGCTAAAACTATGACAATAACTTTGCTAAACTAAAACTAGCTAATGTGAATAACGACTAAGCAGATTCAAAGAGAACCCGAAAAAAAGAAATTCTCGGGGGAATGTATTTACAGTATTATTTTCTAAAAAAAAAATATAATAAAAATAATAATAATAATAATTAGTTCGTATAAATCTCACCGTGTCTTAGCTGCAGGGCAGTAAAAGTCAGCTGTCACACTGAGCTCGAGCGCTGTACTTCCTCCTCAGTGCTTTCGCTTCAACCTCCAACTAACGGCACAGATTTCACAGTGGTACATTTCCGCCATCTACCGGAAGAGTCAAATATTACCTCTAAATATATTTAATCTGTACTGTACTGTATATAAAAAGCAGAAAACTTTAGAGACAAATTTTTTTAACACACTCGACCGTCACGCCCTTATTGTTACCACAGAGTTGAATAAACACAAGTGTATAGGATGTGTTTTGCATTTTGTAACATACAACTTCCCTTTACTGGAAATGAACAGACCCATACACGTTCCAGGTCTCTCTCTCTCTCTCTCTCTAACACACTCACACACACAGACACACACACACACACACACGTTATTTTTGCATCTCTGTTTTCACTTCCTGGTGCACGCACAAGAGAACGCCCTGGATTTTCCAATGATACCTAATTTGTGAGAGAGTGTGATTGTCTGTTTCGTCTTTCTGTCCCTGTGAAGTTTGGTTTCTGTTGCAAACCTGTGTTTCATTTCATAGAAACATCAGGTTAGGTTAAATATTGTTTAATGTAATCTTTGCAATGAGTTTATAATATATATATATATATGGACATGTATGTTTTTCTTAGTTGCAGAATGTACACATCTGTATCTATCATCTCATCTATTTTCAGATATTTAGGACTAATGTATGTAATTCTATATTTAATATATAATTATTTTTTAATAATCTATACCCACCTATGGTGTGTGTGTGTGTGTGTGTGTGTGTGTGTGTGTGTGTGTGTGTGTGTGTGTGTGTGTGTGTGTGTGTGTGTG
>JAOVVA010000037.1:15569366-15585290 GCA_028565275.1 Leiocassis micropogon | reverse complement strand
CCACTTTTGGTAGGTAATAAAAACTGAATATTAAAAACACCAAAAAGATCTGACAATATTTTTATGACTGTGTGGAAATCGTTTGCATTTTTCACATTTTATCATAAAAGCATTATGTATGTGGGGGACTATACTTGGTCTTGACCTTTTTTGGTCTTAACCCCTTGAAGTCTTGGTCTTGTCTTTGTCTCGATACACTCTGGTCTTGATAAAACTATGTTTAACATTAAATCATACCTGATGAGATAGCTGTAAATATTAGCATATCGTAAATCTGCCAGTGCACCATCCTCAAAAGCGTGAGCTTGAGCTTGATAAAGAATTGGTAATATTCAATGACCTAAATCTCAACATACACCAAGATCTGGACTCTCGTCATGTGTTCAGTAAAATCTGTGGGGATTAATTTAGCCAGCAATTCATCATTGTTTGGCTTAAGTGGTACTACTTGTGGTAGGCATGACTGGCAGAGAAAATAGCAAATGTTTTGATCGAGGACTATGTGAATGTGCCTACGCTGCTCCAGAGCTGGTGGATTTACTACCATATCTATGTCAAACACATTTTAAACCACTAGAAAAATAACGGTCAACTTCAATAAATTTACGTTGACGCATGCAGTCATTGATTGGAAACCTTCCACAATACCCATCTTTATATTAATATAGACAACATTAGCATCGTGATCATCATGACAAATGTTGTCTGACTCTTTAACTTTGTTTTAGCAGGGCATGGAGGCGTGGAGTTGGTGGTAAGAAACACGGTTGCTGAAGAATGACTCGGATAAAACCCATAACTGTTCTCTGACAACATTTCTTCAACTACTGCCTCTGTCCCAAATTCCTCAATATAGTCTGTTTGATTTTTCGCTTGAACGCAAGGAGAAGCAGGTTCCTCTGATGATGCTGATGTTGTTATCATCTTCGGACCCAAATTCTTTCTTACACCATTGTGTGATCTTTCTCCTAGAGAGAAGGAAGAGCAGGTTCATCATCATCTTCATCATCATCATGTACCAGACTGCCCAACATTTTAAAAACAAGTTTCATTATTATTATTTGGTAATTAATGTACATTAGTGGTTAGCTAGGTTACTTAGGTTTTGGCTCCGGGTACTCCGGTTTCCTCTCACCGTCCAAAGACATGCAGATTAGGGTGTATGTGTGTGCCCTGCAATGGATTGGCACCCCATCCAGGGTGCACTCCGTCTTGTGCCCTAAGTTTCCTGGTATGGGCTTCAGGCCTCCTGCGACTCTGTATACAGGATGAAGATGGTGAGGGAGTGAGTGAGTGTAGATTTATATTTGCCTCTCAAATTCCAAAACAAATCTATAATTTTGGTCATAAACATGAAGGGTCTAAAACAGGCCTGGGAGTTTGACAGCTTCTGTGCAGTATCTCATCTCTGGACAGAGGTCTCATCTCAAGTGTGGCTCCTGGAGTCAGTTAGAGCCACTTCTATAACTTGTATGTGCCATTTCGTTGTTCATAAAGTGCAACAAACAAATCAAAAACACAAAAACAAAAAAGGAACATACCATAGCAAAACTGCCCCAAATGCTCAAAACACACTGGGACCACTGATGCTTTCCTGCCTTTGTCTATTGTGTTATGTGTGTGTCTCCCTCTAGAGGAGAGGTTGATCGCAGCGTCCCATTGTCCCACCACCAATGGAGAGGGAGAACCGGAAACCGCGGCTGCTTCAATTTGGCTCATGATCTGTTTCCGTTGGGTTTCCGTTTGGCGGTTTATCACTCAGTTTAAAGACAGACGCTGTTTCTCCCGCTCTTGATTACAGTGACTTCACTGTGTTTCAGCTTGCATTTTTATATTGATTTTCGAAAGATTATAAAGGTGTTAGTTGTTAATTGTGTGGTTAGATGATTATTTGAGTGAGATGAGACGGCGGTCAGCTCACACACACACGCTGCACACTACACTGCGGCGCTCAGCGCGACTCAGACATGTTTACAGTCTTACCGAGGTGGGTGTTTAAGTGAGCTTGAGGAAAGTGGGCGAGGCTCTCTCTCTCTCTCTCTCTCTCTCTCTCTCTCCTTTTCTTTTCTTTTTCTCTGTGCTGAACCACAGCCACGTAGCAGAAAGGAAGAAAGAGAGCGACAGAGAGAGAGAGAGCGCGCGCGCGACGGAGAGCAACTGGTTTCTTAATATAGCTTTCTCGCTAGCAACAATAGCTCCCAGTGTCTACCGGTTTGTGCTAGTTTTCAGTCCACAACCTGGAGCTTTCGATAGATAGATAGATAGATAACCTGTTTGACCAGCTATCATAAATAGAGTTCACAGTTAAAGGCTGAAATGATGGTAAGTTAACGTTATTTTAGCTTCTAGCTAATCTTGTTAGTTTAATGTAATTACGGCTGCACCGAGTACAGTATCCCCACAAGCTAGCTATCCATCTTAACCGGAACCTAACCATCATCAAATGTAATTTAGACATACATCGCACTGTTGCTTGTTGCTTGGGTTATTTTGCTCGCACGCTCTGTTACTTCTGCATTAAAAGTTAAAGGTGTGGTTCGATGTATGTCAGTCCAACCTCACTCTCCTTTAAGGTTTTGTATTTTCATCCCCAATACTTCCATTTTCAGCACCAAATGAAATGAACTAGACCTTTAATTCATTAGACACAACTGTAAACATGTCTTTGCATTATCATTATAGGAAACTGAAGATATTGACAACGGGCATCAGATCCTAAAGGAGGAGGATGGTGAGAAGAAGACGGATGGGGAAGAATCACGAAAAGCTGGAAAACCCTCTTCTCGTATCCCTACTTTCCAAAGCTCGCTGGCTCGCAAGCGAACCACCACCCAAACTGCAGAGTCACAGCTGCCGTCGAAGCCAGACGTACCCAGTCCATGCCAAATGAAAGAGAGAGAGACTTTGCGGACAAAATTGCCAGTGTTCAGCGACCGAGAAACAGCCTTGCCCATCCGCGTCCACTCGCGCAGCACTGACGATCTCTCCGATGGCACTGTGTCAGAACCCATCCTGTCTGAAACCTCGGAGGAGACATCACTTCCACTTAAAGCAAATTACTTTCCTGAACCTAATGAATCTCTTCAAGGACCGAGTCTTAGACTAGAGACGGAGTCCTGTGACACAGATTCAGCTTCAGAACAATCCCCAGAGCCTCAAGATGCAAGTACAGAGTTTCAGCTGAAAGACGAATGCGAATCAGATACTATTATCCAGGATGATCTTGAACAAAAACTCAATGAAGTCATACAGGATATCGGAGATGAATTGGAGGAGAGGCTTGTAACTGAAATGGCATCAGAGTTAATCACAGAGGATGTCCATGACCCACGTTCAGCAGTAGATGAGAATGAAAAGGCTCCTGCAGATGCATCTCCTGTTAGGTGTAAAATGCTCCATTCAAAACCGTCAGAACACAAAAACAACACGTCCTCAAGGGTACGATATAAACTGCTTATTACAGTGTGTATTAACTGTATATTACAATAACATCATGCCCTAGAGTGTATTAGTCTTCTTATACAACTGCAATTTTTCAACCATTGCAGTTTTTTATTTATTAACGAACAGCACCATTTAGGCAGAATGTCTCCATACATTAGGGGAAATTAATTCTTTAAAGGAAACTGGTACTTGATTAAGTGTTCTCTGAGTGCTCCGGTCTCCTCCCACAGTCCAAAGATGTGCAGACTAGGCTAATTGACGTTTTCTAAATTGCCTGTAGTGTGTGAGTGAGTGTGTGACTGTGTGCCTTTGATGGATTGGCACCCATCCAGTGTGTGCTTATATCTTGTGCCTCAAGTGTTCTGGGATGGGTTCCAGTTGTGCTACGACCTTGTACAGGATAAGCGGTAAAGAGGATGCGTAAGTGAGTGTTACTTTATTAACAAAATATTTTATACATGTTTGCCATTCATTAATAAACACACATCTGTGCCACTCATAATGAACCCGTGTTTACACATCTGGTATTATGCATTTCAAATGGAACAGCCATGAGAATGATTTCAATAAGGTTGTGTTTTAAATGTTATCTGAAAAAAATTTATGTACAGCTACAGTACTGTGCAAAAGTCTTAGGCATCCTGTAAAAAAATGATGTATAGCTACAGTACTGGGCAAAAGTATTAGGCACCCTTACAAACTTTTCCTTACATACTAGAAGTTTACAGACCATGCAGATCCTGATGCCTGCGTGCTACCATTACCTGCATATAAACAAGTGAAGTGTGCAGTCAACTCGCTGCCACTCCTCACACTGCTCCAATGTTTTGGCAGTCCCTAATTCTGTAGGTGCATGAGGTTTAATTTTTTTATACAAAATCAAAATGGTAGCTGCTGGATTTTGTATGCAAAAAAGAAGCAGGTGAAACAGTCAAAGTAAGTAATCTATGGGTGGCTCTGTAGGATGCTCAGTAAAACTTAGATGCTAATTTCCTCATAAAACTGTACAAATTGTATCTCCAACTAAAGGATCCTCAAAGTGTTGTCAAGTAAACCAAGTAAACAGTGAAACAGTAATTACTGAAACAAAGTCACCTTTATTAAGGTTGGCTAATTCTCATGATCACTTACATTACAGCAGTTGTATTCCCTCTCCTTTGAAGTTTGAAGACGCTGGAAAAATGTAACTAAGTAACAAAAAAGCTCATTTACTCAAAGTCATCTGTTCTAAATACACCCCATTACAGAAAACCTTCTGACTTACAAAGCACTGACACTGGTGACTCCTTTATTTGATTATGCATTTTTAATAATACTTTAAAAATCGTTTTATTGTCTGTTTATTAGGAGGCACCTGCGCATCAGAGCTGTCACATGTAAATAAGCTATTTTTGTGGAAATAATATATTAGTTACACAATAAGTGACTGTCACTTTTGTGTCTTTTTAATGAAGTACGAAATTGAAGTATATTTTGTTTGTGTGTATGTTTGGTAGATAAGAGGAAGAAGCTTCGCTCTCTTCTGTCTCTTTCCATCTATCCTGTTGCTTCTGGGTGGATTTGGTCAACACATCTGGCTCTATGGGGTCCCTAGATCTGTGTCCCACCTCATGGTGCAGCTGGAACTGCACTGGCTCGAAGGCTTCTGGTTGCCCCATGAGGAATGCAGTTCTGATTGTAGGTGAGCAAACTTGTTTTTGCTGTCTGGGACTACTTTAGACAGAATACTAAAATCTGTTACAAGACACTCAAATATGTTTTGAACGTTTCCCGCCAGGCTGACTCTTTGTGAGAGTATCCCAGAAGGAATGCTTTTCCCCTCTGGCTCCGCACACCTGCAGAGCATCACACAAACCTGGACCAACTTGCTTAACCGAGCTAACAGCTCAGTCAACATTGCTGCTTTCTACCTCACGCTCAGAGACTCAGATATTGGCCTGACTGATCCCAGTTCAATGCAGGTAAAAAATGGATTGGTTTGTGTGTGGGTTTGCATGCAACAACCAATATTTTTTCTTCATGATACGCTTTAGGCTCAGAAAGTCATTTCTATTCTTATTAAATACAACAGTACTTACTTTTTTCACGAAGACAATTGCAAACTTTTTTTTTGACAAGTTTGAATACATGTTCTATTTCAGGGTAAAGTCCTGTTAGATCACCTGAATCAGCTTCAGTCAAGAGGAGTGAATTTAACGATTGCAGTTAACGCACCTCAGGCGAACAGATCAGACACAGACGAGCTAAAAGGAACAGGTAGATTTGACAGTTTTACTGTCTTCAGAACTTTAACACAAGCAAAGTGTCTTATTTTTTGCTTTTTGTGTTCAGGTGCAGAGGTCAGAGAGGTTAATCTTCAAAACCTCACTGGAGGTATAGTCCACACAAAGCTTTGGATTGTGGACAAGAAGCACATGTATGTAGGAAGCGCAAACATGGACTGGCGCTCGCTTACCCAGGTATTTTTCAAAAATATTTATCAACATTCTGATCGGACACATCTGAGTTTGTTTCATTAATTTAGATGATGAAAACAGGCTGCTCAGAAACAAAGAAAACCCCTGAGATCAATGTGTGCTTCATACTGAATATCCTTTACTGCAGGGTGTGCCAAAAGGGGAAATTAACTTCCTGATTCAGTCATGAGAATGACTTAGGCATTTACTTAGGCACTTGGATAATGCTCATAGGAACATTGCAGCAGGCTTTGAGCCACCCTGGCCGGGAGTGTCATTTAAGTTTGCACAATAAAATTTTTTTTACTGCAGGTTAAGAGTCTTATCACTGTACTCTTCTTGCAGTCTTCTGTAAATGTCGGTTGGTTTTATTCCTGCATTCAAAAGAAATTTCATCACAAGTTTCATCACATTCATTTTGACTTGAATGCCCTGTGTATTTTCCCAGTGTAGCGCGTCATTGGTAACAGCATGGCGTAATCAGCACAGTCGACCTAAGGCATAGGAACATGGTGGCATGAAGACGTGGGGCATTTCTATTTCACATAACACAATTAGCTAGAGTAATCCAGTATTTTAATTCCACTAAATTGTGTTATAGGTAAAGGAGGTTGGTGTTTCTGTGGAGGACTGCAGCTGTCTGGCACAGGATGCGTCACGGATATTTGGAGTCTACTGGGAGCTCGGCGCTCAGGAAAATAGTTCCCTACCTCCCTATTGGCCTGGCCGATTCTCCGCTCTCTCCAGCATTAAGTACCCATTAACTGTTAAATTCAACGGTGTCCCTGCACGTGTCTATCTGTCTGTGAGTTCCATGGCCTTGCTCTCACAAGTGTATCCACTGGATGCCATAAGTGTACACCATAAGACATGTCGTTTTTCTCTGTCATAACATGTGGTCTTGAGTCACTTCTTTTTATTTCAAAATACTGTTACTACACTTCTCGCAACAATTGGCGCACACAGTGTTGTACTCCACTGACAAATCCACTTTCATTCTTTTGTCTTCACTGACTTCTTTTATGTTATTGTCTCAGTTTGTGATATCCCAAGGTGTCCAGACATTTAACTTTGAAGTGAACTTAATGCATGAACTTGTTGCTTGTGAACATGGAACAATTAAATGAACAGTTGATGACGGTGTCTCTTTATACCACAGCAATACTGAATTATCAATCAGAAGGCATTAAATCACAGTACATTAGTGACAATAGTGTCTGCTGCAAATCACAGGTTTAAATTAACATGCACGATCCAGTATGTTTTAAGATAAGATAAGATAAACCTTTATTAGTCCCACAAGTGGGAAATTTGTTAATATGTTTTTATCGTATCTGAAAAATTGCATATATTTTAATTCTATGGTGCATCTGGCACTGGTATGACAGATGCACCATAGAATTAAAATACATTATTAATGGATTAAAACATGTTATTTAACCAAGATAAATTAACTTCAAGTAAAAAGAGTACGGTTAATGAATGTTTAAATTAGCTGTAATTAAAATGATTACAGTAACTAACTTGATCTGTGGATTTTCCACAACAGTAATATAAATATAGGCAGTTAAAAAGCATGGTGCGTTGTTCTTTATTATAACATGAAATTGCTGAACTGCTGTGGTGTAAGAAGAATAAATCACTTCAGGATATGTGGTCACCGGAACTGCTTCGTTATTGATTAGTTTCCTTTAACAGCACTCTCTGTCATGTTTTATTCTTTACTTATTATTTTATCAGGTAGACAATATGTAAATAAACAAACCTTATCTTACCTTTGTTTTTCCTCCTTTAAGAGCGCACCACCTCAATTATCCGCTTACGGAAGGACAGACGATCTTTCAGCTATCCTTTCTGTAATTGCCGATGCCAAAAAATTCATCTATGTTTCTGTGATGAACTACTTTCCCATGTCTCAGTTCACCCCTGAAATAAGGTAACCTTCTTTTGACAAGGATCACCGATTAGATGTTTATTAATTATAGCAAATTAAAAAATTATAATAATTACAGTGTTTCATGTGATGGTTGCTCAAAAGTATAAGCTATTGTACAACCATTAGAAGAATCAGTTTATCTCTTTATTCTGTCCACTATATTGTACTAGGTTCTGGCCTGCTATTGATTCAGCTCTGCGGGAGGCTGCATGTGCCCGAAAGGTGGAGGTGAATCTGTTGGTCAGCTGCTGGAGCCACTCTCCTGGAGCCATGTTCATTTTCCTGCAGTCTTTATCAGTACTCAGCAAAACACCACTCAGATGCAACATTCATGTAGTATGTCAAAGATTTCCTAGTTGTGTTTTAACCTAGCTTTTTTCCATTATGGTGGAAGTTAAAAAAAAAAAAAGTTCATTTGTGCATTTTACAGAAAGTTTTCGAGGTCCCCTATACACCGGCGCAACATCGGATCCCTTTTGCTCGTGTCAACCATGCAAAGTACATGGTAACAGATCGCGCTGTCTACATTGGTGAGCTTACTTGCTTTGCTTAAATCATTGTTGTTTTGGTTTCATTGAAATTGAGTTTATTTTTTCAGCAATACATTTGACCATTTTGTTGTTAGTCTTACAGCTGCTCCCATCCAGGGGTCGCCACAGAAGACCGTCCGATCCGCACACAAACCTTTGCTACAGGTTTTGTGCTGAATGCCCTTCCTGACGCAACCCTCCTCTTGCGACCAGCACTGCATTCAGTGGCTGGGGTTTGGGCATTGGGTGGGAATAGAACCTGGCTTTCCGCATGGCAGGCGAGAAACATTGGTGGCTCAGTGGTAGGTTTCTTGCCTGCCATGTGAAAGGCCCAGGTAAAATAGGAGGGTTGCGACCTATCCACGGGAGCAATTGAAAGACTAACAATAACAGCTCTTGACCATTTTGTTCACTGTTTTTCTGTCTAAAAATAGAGAAAAGGAAAACTCTAATCTGGTTGATGATTCTATTGTGTTTCTACAGGAACTTCCAATTGGTCTGAAAACTATTTCACCCAGACAGCCGGAGTTGGACTTGTGGTGAATCAGACAGGGTTTGTGGTGGAACAGGGGAAGCAAACAGTGCAGAATCAACTACAGAATATTTTCCAGAGAGACTGGAATTCTGACTTTGCTCAAGCTCTAAAGGATGATCATGTAGAGCATTGCAGCAGTAGGATCTAAATGTTGTAAAGCTGAAGCTGTAATATAAGAGACTCCAGCATTCCTGCACTATTTACATTTTTGGCCTTGTGACTTGCTGCAATGTGGAATGTATCTTAAACAAAACTTTGCTCTGGGTTATAACAGCTTCTCAGTCATGTATATATTTTTTAGTTTGTTGTACATGTTTGTTTTCATGATCTGTTTACCGATGTACATTTTTCATGTACTGAATGCTGAATTTCTGCTGGAAACTTTTAGACTTATGCTGTGAAATATTCACAAGTATTCAAACAGCATGGTTCAAACTGAATATTCTGGGTCCTAATTAAACTATTTGCATTATTATTCCTGAGTGGGTGTATAGTTACGTCAAAATTGTTATGAAAATATATATAAAAAATATATATGACAGACTTATATGTATTATATTTATATATCAGCATGTATTACAGCAGGCCGATGGGCGTGCACGTTGTGTTGTAGAGCTGTGATTGGCTGCGCTCGGATCAATAAGTAAACAGCGCTTGTTTCTAGTCGGAAACCGGAAGTTGAAGCGTTAAAAAGAAACCAGCTTGTGAAAATGGCTACAGACAAGCAACCGTCATCTTTTTTTAGCTTCCCTCACAAAGGCGTTTGTAAAATGTTCCTACTTTTGTGGTTGCTGCATTTTTCTTCGGTGTGTTCGGATATAACTGACGGCACCTTGGAGCACTTAAAGCGGGAACACTCACTCATAAAGCCATATCAAGGTGAGTTAGCTGGCTAGTCTAGAAACTTCTTCAACACCTAACCTTATCAGATTCAATCACCTGCTTAAAAATTAACTGATAGACAATTTTTGGTTTGAGGATGATGAAAAATAAGTACTTTAAGTACAATATGTTGTCATTATTATTGTATCTTAAACAGAGCTGACGAAGCTTACGACAGATCTCTAACGCTAGCTCAAATTTCAGGAGTTAACTCTTAAGTTTCATCAGCTAGATATCTTCCTTAGAAAGACACTGTAGATCAGTATGGTTGTGTGTAACATACAATCTTACCACGCTAAATATTAGCTCCGTGTTGCTAAATCATTTCTGTAGTTAGAAATCATAGGATAAGATCATGGAATGTTTTGCATAGTCATTGACCTGTCATGATAATTTGCAAAACAGCAGAAGATTCAGGAAGGTGATTTTCTATAGTGATTTAAAATTGAATAAAATAGGAATAAACCCAATTGTTACAGGAAAGTAATCTACCAGTTTTGTACCCCCTAAGTGTAAAGAAACAATTAATCATTGTTTTTGTAAATAAATGCAAAACTTTATCAAACATTTTCCAGACTTGATCCTTGATTATGTGGGTGAGAGTATATAGTGTAGAAATCCTCACTGCAAGACTACTTGTCATCTTTTTGACATTCCACCGTCTGTGTTCTGATTGGTCATATCTTCACTGAGTTTGAAATTAGAGCCAATCCTAGAGCACGAAGGCGGGACTTAAATGTAGTGGTTCTTTAGGACAGTCTAGCTAACAAATATTATTAGTCTAGCTATTATTAAATATTAATTCATTATTAAATGTCAGTCTCAGTCTAAATCATTTGCATGGTATTTTAAGTTTGGTGGGTCATGATGAAATTTATTTCATTTATATTTTTTATATATTTACTGTATTTATTATATATTTAGTGTAAGTACACCGGATGGGAATCGCCAGTCACGTCCCGATACAATATTATCACGATACCTAGGTGCAGATTTGATATTTTTAATGATTAATTAAATTCCTTATAACATTGGTTTTCTCACTTTTAAAACCAAGAGCAGCATTTAAACAATACAAACTAACTTAGAATACAAGAGTTTAGCATTTAACTGAGCAGCACGTATTTCTGTTATCCGCCGTAATTATAATTTCTAAACAAACTTAGCAAATAATTCACTCCTGCCACATGGGACAAAAATGTGTAAATAGTACAGAGTGGATCGTTTGTAGGATTATAAAGAAATGTTAGAGTTTTATCTCTTCAAATGCCCCCAAAATCTCAAAACTCAAGCTGACAGTGAGTGCACAGGTTGAGCAGCTGGAAGCACGACAGAACATGGGGCTTCTAACGCACAAGATTTTTGTCTAATTTGCACTTGCTTGTGTTGTGAGACTTATTTGCTTAAAGAGTTTGAGAAAAAGAGTTTTTTTTTCGTGAAAAAGTACTTCACGAAAACCCCCCGTCAGGTCATCATGCTTGCAGCCACTGTGTCTACATTGTGCATAGTATTTGAGTGATTATTTTTTTGCATAACACTTTAACCCAGCCAAACAAATTCAGCTGAGGACAGTGTATAGCTGCAAGATAACACCTTTTAAAATTATGTGCTTTTCTCAATGTAGGTGTTGGAACAAGTTCTTCAAGTCAGTGGGATTTTTGGGGGAGTACTTTAGTTACAAGCCAGTATGTGCGCCTGACACCTGACGAACGTAGCAGGCAAGGTTCCATCTGGAACACAGTAGTAAGTGACATCACTGTCTATGTATTTGTATATTTATATGAATTTTCAATCAGAATGAGCAAGGTGGTGTACACCATTAATAATCAGTTTAACAGATAAATTTTATTAATGTAAAAACACTTTATCAGAAGGTTTCTCACTAATCAGAATCAGAAATATGTGGGGGCAAATATTTTGAAATATAGTTGGAAGCAATGATGATTGGGTCCAAGCAAGCACGCCGTCACAGCATGTTAAGACGTCCAAAAAGACCCAGATGCTGGGGGGAAAAAGGATCACATTATGATGTCACTCAATATAATTTTACTCAGGACATTATTAGCCAATTTTCGGCATGATTTCTAGTGTGATGTGTTTTAAAAAAAACAGCACACTATAACATCACATTGAGTGACATTATTCATATTGAGCTTGTTAAGGGTACCATTATAACATAATATATAACTTTATAATTATATATAACTAACGCAAGGTATTAGCTATTTTTTTGCCATAAGTTTCAGGCCTTGCCACGGCTAAACCATTTGAGATATCAAAAATCCCTTTGCAATTTTGCATCTTTAATTTTGTACTCTCAGAATGGCCTGGATGATTGAAAAAAAAAAAAAAACCTTAGAAAAGCAATAAGGCACTCGCACCCAATGACATCTGCACTATGAAACATCAACACCATCATAGCCAGGCGATGACCTCATAGTCACTATGATGTCATAGTTTTTGGACCAGCATAGTCCTTCCCACATTATGACATAATAGGGCTGATGTCATGGTGCATGGGCCCTAAATTCCTGTAACCAATTATAATGCATGAGGTGTTTTTTTGTTTTTTGTTTTTTAGAAAAGACCCCCCCCCCTCCACCCCCCATGATACCTTTTGGGCTCCATAGGAACAATTTGCATGTCAATAAAAAATTTTAGTCGGATAAAATGATTTGAGCATGTAAGCGGTTAAGTTGGAATGTTTAATCAGAATTATTTCATTTAGATTGAATAAATATGGTCCATGAAAACATATCTAATGGCTAATATCCAAGCCATCATGATTGCCATCACATTCTGTATATCATGATCTTGTTGAGTTGAGTCTTTTCTGTAACTTGGCTCATCTACTTTGTATTGCATCCTGGAACTTTGAGTTTCCCCCTTTCCTGTCTAAAGTAAAGTACTCAAACATTGAAAGTAGCATGAGATTTGTAACTTGTTGAAATCTTTGTACTAAATACTGTTGTTCCAGTTCCCAGATATTTCACTTTAAGTATATTTAATTTGTCTCAGGGTGGAGTTTTTCTTAAAGTGAATTGTCAAATCTAACGAAAGTCACTAAGACTGATCCGACCAAAAGTAAACTTACAGAAAACAGAGTATTACACAGTAATTTGCAAGACGGGGGAAAAAAAGTAACCATCCTTTGTTTCAATAAACTTTTAATTATGCCTCCAACATCTGATGTTGTAAATCTTACAGTCTATTTTTTTTTTTACTTTACAGCCCTGTTATTTGAAAGACTGGGAGATGCATGTGCAGTTTAAAGTTCATGGATCAGGGAAGAAGAACCTGCATGGGGATGGCATTGCTATCTGGTACACAAAAGAGCGATTACATCCTGGTAGGTGTGTAAACAACTTGGCAGCGAGGTTGTCTCTTTTTTTTTTTTTTTTATGTGTGGGTTTACTTGTTCAACTGATGTAGTTCCCATCCCTGATCCTGGAGATAAAAACATTTTTGTGTTTTTCTTTGCTCTACCACACCTACTTCTATTCAGAGAAAGTTGATTAATCACCTAATTAGTTGAATCAGGTGAATTGAAGGCAGGGGAAACACCAAATGTGTGGGGTTTGTTGGGTGGGGGGCACCAGGGCCAGGGTTGGGTATCACTGGACTAATTGATAAAGTATGTTTTTTTTTTTTTTTTTCGATTAGTGCGTTAAGCATTAATATATTCATTACAGTACATCTCAGAAAAATTCGAGCACCATAGAAAAAGTTAATTTTCTTTTGTAATGGAATTGAAAAAATCTAAACTCTCGTATCTTCCAGATTCATTAAATGCAAAGTGAAATATTTCAAGGTTCTTTTTGTTTTAATTAGATTATAGCAAATAAAAGTATTTCTTAAGATAAAAAAAAATGCTTTACCATACAAAAGTTCTGAAAGATTATGTTAATTTATGAAGTCAGTACTTGGTTAGGGCTGCTTTAGCATGAATTATTATATCAGTGTGGCATGGAATTATAGATAATCAGCTTGTGGCGCTTTATTAAAGTCCAGGTTGCTTTAATATCAGCCTCCAGCTCATCTGTAATGTTGGCTCGGGTGTTTCTCATTTTTCTTTTGACAATATCCCATAGATTTGCCTGACTTGAACCCCACAAAAAGTTGGTTAATCAAGCACAGTAATATAATGGTCAGAAAACTACTTCGCAGTAGTTTTGGCACTGTGGCCATGTACTAAGTGCTGCTTGAAAAGGAAACTTGCATTTTGATAAAGCTTTTCAGCAGATGGACACAAGTGCCCTAAAATCTCTTGGTGGCCGGCTGCATTGACTTTGGACTTGGCAGAGACATGGCACCAAATCATTACCAACTTCTTTGTCTGTTCACTCCTTCTCCTCAAAGACCTCAATTTCCAAATGAAATGCAAAATTTACTTTTATCTTAAAAGAAGGCTTTGAACCACTGAGCAGTGGTCCAGTTCTTTTTCACCTTAGCCCAGGTAAGATGTTTCTGATGTTGTCTCTGGTTCAGGAGTGGCTCGATACTAGGAATGCAACAGTTGTAGCCCATTTCCAGAAGATGTCTGTGTGTGGTGGCCCTTAATGCACTGACTCCAGCCTAACTATACTCTTTATGATGCTGTTCTAGGTTTGTGAATCTTGCTTGACAATTTTCTTAAGGTGGTGGTCGTCCCTGTTGCTTTTGCACTTTTTCCTACCACAGTTTTCCCTTCCAGGCAATTGTTCATGAATATGCTTCAGTACAGCATTCTGTGAACAGCCAGCCCTTTCAGTGATGACCTTATTTGGCTTACCCTCCTTGTGGAGTGATGATGGTCTTCTGGACTACTGTCAAGCAGTCTTTCCTGGAATTTACACTTTATGAATAGTAATTTACTCAAAATAAAAATGAAATAGTTTGAGATAATGGATTTTGGATTTTAGAATTTCATGAGCTATAAGCCAAGACCATCAAAATAAAAAAAAAAAAGGCTCTAAATATTTTGCTTTGCATGTAATTAATCTAGAATATGACCTGAAGAAAATTAAATTTTTCATTATATTCTAATTTCTTGAGAAATTAGATGTACAGTATTAGATACATAAATGTATGTATGTATTTGCTTAAGAGTTGTTGCTCCAGTTGATTGTTTGTTTGTCATATTTCCACCTTCATATAGGAGCGGTCTTTGGAAACCAGGACCGTTTTGTAGGCCTAGCTGTTTTTGTGGATACTTTCCGCAATGACCTCAACGGCATGGATGTAAGTGTGCTTTACTCACAGGTGATTTTTTCTCAGCAGGCCCTGGCAGCAATGACAACTTCCATGGCTTGGCCGTATTTATAGACACATACCCAAACGATGAGGCTTCCTATGTGAGTTAAGATAACAGTATTTATGTGCACATCGCTTGTATTTATTTTTATTTGCTTGGTCGGTGTCGATGAAACAGTATTCATTTGTAACAATGTTTAATCATAAAATTTTATCTTTTGATTGTGTTCTTCTCCACAATTTGAACAGTGATTAAATGGATAGTTTGGGACAATAGTTTAAGCCTTAGTTTTATGCTCAGTCCATGTAAGTGTAGGTATTTTCAATATAATCTTAAATTTGGCGGAAAAATATAATTAAATATTAATTGAAATACATTAGCATGAATATTTAGAGTTTGAAGATGTGCGGTTCTTTCTCAGTCAAGGAGTGACTTAAGTTTGGGTTAATTAGATGAAAAAATTTTACGTTTTGAAATATGTGCGGTTACTTTAAGTCTGTAAAGCACTGCTGAAGGCTAGCATTATTTGCAGCTTCAATTAAGCATCACTTTAAGCTTTACGACACAGAAAAACATCGCAGTACTTTTTAATCCTAAACTGTCCCTTTAATATGGTTTGTGTTGAGATTCATTTGCTTTTGGCTATGTGAAGTATTCCACAAATACATACACTACCGTTCAAAAGTTTGGGGTCACTTTCTAACTCCATGATGGTTCTTGACTTTTATTTCTTTCTACGTTGTAAAGGAATGCTGAAGGCGTCCAAAAAATGCATTAATCTCCTTTGAACAGTTTATGGTGAGATGTGTCTGCTACTTATACTCTGTAAATACTTCATAACGCCTCTAATCTGAGGTGCTGTTAATTGGTCATTTTTCAGGCTGATAACTCTAAATGAACTTCTCGTC
>JAOVVA010000037.1:15500416-15551004 GCA_028565275.1 Leiocassis micropogon | reverse complement strand
ATATACAATAAATAGTCTGTTCCGCTTTAAACATACTGTAGCTAGGAACCTTCTCTCGTGTTCCGGTGTTTCCCTCCTGATCCTTTAGCGGTCGGACTCAATGAAAACAGCCAGCGTGTGATATTTTTTTTTTCTTTTTTTTGCCGCACTGTATCGGTTTACGCTCTTGTACACGGATGTGACGTAATACAAAACAGACCGCATTGTGTGTTATGAGGTAACTAGTATTGTACGAGGCGATACTTTGAGTATTTAAGTCTACACACGCTTGCGTTGAGTTGCTCATTGCGGCCGGTTAGCGCCGCGGCTACGTGTCGAAACCTGTCTGGTTAAATCAACTACAAAACCTTGGGAAAGAGTCGCTGAAGATAAATATGGCGTGTTAAACTAGAAACATGGGAATTCCACAACTATGAAGGAGAACAAACTTCAGGATGTGTAGGAGTCGGAGAGCAGGAAAAGGGAAGCTGGGAAAGAGCTGAGTTTATAATGTAGCCTAGAGATCACAGTTTCATCCATCAGTGCGGTGTGTGTGTGTGTGTGTGTTTGACTGCTCCAGGTTAAACCGTCTAAAAGTTTAAACAAAACTAACGCCTTTTTTGTTACAACCAAGATGATGTACTCCTCCCGAAGAAAACCAGTTCTCTACTTTAAAGAGGACAGAAGGTAAGGACATTGTCCTATTCACAGCTCTAATCATTTTTATCTGGAGTTTATTTGAAAGGTTGTTAGAGGTAAAAAGGAAGCTGGTGATGCCAGGCTGCACACATGCAGGCAGCTATAAGAACTAGCTGTTGTTTTGTTTCCTTCTTCATTGCTGAACATGCAAGAAATGAAAAGCAAAAGGCTGATCATCATGGAGATGTTCTGTGAGTAGCATCTAATCCGTATGTGCTTGCTTGAAACTTTAGAAAGCAAAGAGATTCTTTTTTTAATGCAAGTGTTGAGTTGCCTGTGTGTGTGTGATTGTGAGTCAGTGGTAAACTGTAACCTGTGTTTGCATGCACAACAAATCAGTGTTGTGCTAGATGGAGTTTTCAGCCAAAAGTTGCTTATATGATTTTTTTTTTTCTCAAATAGGTAACGTTTGCACAATGTTCAAGAAATAATTTTAAAAAATGCTATACATTTGTTTAAATCATGGTCGTATCATGACATTTTAACCAAAGCCCATCTGGAGCATTGAAGGTTCGTCAGGATGCTCTTAGCATAATAGCACATTTAATAGTGCTTCAGGCTTTCCTCAAATATGACGCCCGAAGCAAATTTCTAACACATACTGTAACAACTGACCAAACCTGCACCAATCATCATCATCTTTTTTTTCTTTTTTTTCTTTTTTTTAACAATACTATGAGAGAGAGTCAAAAATTGTTTTATCAGCACTCTCTGCTCACTGCTGTGCAGGTGTGAACGTGTTGCATCAGTTCATTTGTAAATGCAATGTGAGCAAAAAAATGTTTTTCGATTTACACGAAAGTGCAGCGGAAGAAGTGCAGCGAAAAGAACACGAAAGAAGTGCAGCGTGCAGTGATTTGTTTTTTGCGGTCTGAGGGTGTACCTGGTGCCAAAACTCCTCACGGAAAAGCATAAACAGAAGCGTTTGAATATTTGCAAGACTCTGCGGAAGGTAAAGTCAGTAAAGAGAATCATTACTGGTAATGAGACATGGATTCATCACTACAAGCCTGAGAGTAAATGGCAGAATATGGTACAGGTGAAAGCTAACATCCTTAATCGTGGATCAAGAAAGAGTTCAAAAGTCAACTATCAGCTGGAAAATTTATGCTTTCAGTTTCCTGGGATTCTCAAGGGCCAGTATTGGACCATTATCAGGAAAAAGGTTTAATAATCAGCAGTGCTCGCTACAGTGAGATGCTTATTGAAGATACTTACTGAAGCCTAAACTTCAAGGCCGTTGTTGCATGACCGTGCACATCTACAGTTTTGAGGTGTTAAAGCATCCTCTCTATAGTTCTGATCTTGACTTTCACCTGTTTGGTCCCCTGAAAGCAGCCGTACAAGGATGAAGGTTTACTACTGATGAAGAAGTGAGCACAGCGGTGCATTTGTTGCTCGCAGCTCAGCCGAAAACATTTTTTTTATAATTTTTGACTCACTATGTGATCCTAATATTGTAGCTCTGTCTGTTTGCTCATACCAATATTTGGATCAGATATTAACATTCTACAACTCCTTTAGCTCTCTTTAATCTGTTGTGAACTTATGCACAAGTGGCTTTAAGATAAGTTGTATTCAATGTTCATTGCAGGTCTTTTTTTCATCAGTGTTAAACTTGTCAATGGGAAAAGAAGGCGTCTCAGACCATGAATCAATGCACCTCCACAACTAACCCGTTCTCCTAACCGAGTTCTGGATCTTTAAAGAGAATATTTTTCTATCGTCGTCCGCAGTTCACTCCATTTTTTTTTTGTCTGCTTCAGATTTCTATGGAGAAAGTGCTCGGTGCTGAAGCTGTTCAGCCTCTGCGTGGTGCTCGTCCTCGGCTCGCTTCTCTGGCTGCAGCTGAGCTGTTCAGCTGATCTGAACCAGCCACAGTTGGTTGATCGCCCACCCCATCAGCCGTGTCCTTTAGAGAGACAGACCGCACCTGTGGATGACTCCTCATGGGGCCTGCACAAAATGGCTGTCATCGTACCCTTCAGGGAACGTTTCGAAGAACTTCTTGTTTTCGTGCCGTACATGCACGCTTTCCTCAGCAAAAAGAAAATACGACACAAGATTCTTGTTATCAACCAGGTGGATCATTTACGGTGAGTGTTCAAGATTAGTAGCGTTAAGCTGGGCATGCACATGAAGTTGTAGTGGTTAATTGTGGGAAATGTAATGCTGTACTTTGTGTAAAAATCACCAACTTATAGCACCTCAGATTAGACAGTTATGAAGGCTTTACAGAGTATTAATAGCAGACGCAAACATCAACTGTTCAAAGGAGATTATTACATATTTTCATACCTTAAGCATTGTTTTACATTGTAGAAAGAAATAAAAATCAAGAAAGACCATGGAATTGGAAGGTATGTCCAAACTTTTAACTGGTAGTGTAGTGTATTGAGACGGTATAAAAGTGGGTTGTCCTGTGGTGTCTTTGGTCAGTTAAAACAAATATTGAATACATATCATTATTGGGACCATTGTGTCATCCCTGACAGGAACAACACTGACCAGACATAACTTCAGAAGCAGCAGCCTTTAAATACTTGTAATAGATAAATAATCACACAGAAATAAATGTCAAATGAAAGATAAAAATTAGACGTATGAACATATATAACGAGATTCCCCATGATACTGATTAAGTGTTAACGACCAGTAATGTGCTCAAACTTGGTAATGTAAATCATTTTACGTTACCACTTTGCAGAACTTTGCAGAACTGCTAAATATAGACAGAAAAACTTGTAATAATAATTGTCATATCCTGTGTATCAGCTTTAACAGAGCCTCTCTCATCAATGTCGGCTACATGGAGAGCGGAAATGATACAGACTACATAGCGATGCATGATGTCGACTTGCTGCCTCAAAATGAAGCTCTAGACTACGGATTCCCAGAGGAAGGTCCCTTCCATGTAGCTTCACCAGAACTTCACCCACTGTATCACTATAAAACATATGTAGGAGGAATTCTGCTACTTACCAAGAAACACTATCAAATGGTAAGACATTGTGATGCATCACGTTATTAATATTGTGGTTTAAACACTGATGGAAAGTACATGTGTCTCAACTCGGTGGTAATTCTCCTCCTAGTGCAACGGTATGTCCAATCGGTTCTGGGGTTGGGGAAGAGAAGATGACGAGTTCTTTAGAAGACTGCGAACAGCAGAACTGCAGGTGGATAAGGGAGAATTCAAAAGTATTGATAAAATCTTGTCTTTTGTAAAATGTGTTATGACTTGCTGTCTAATCTTCACACAGCTCTTCAGGCCAAAAGGAATAACCACAGGGTACAAAACGTTCAGGCACATTCACGACCCTGCCTGGAGAAAAAGAGACCAGAAGAGAATAGCTGCACAAAAACAGGTATTAAAGTAATGAGAAATGAAATGAAACTAAAATGAAAAAACACAGGCACATGAAGCACTGTTGGGAAAACTTTGATTGATCGGTTGAATTTGAGCTTTCTGAGATATAAACGTATATTTATTGCAACAAGCAATAAATTCATCCCGTTCGACTAGATCAGGTCAGACTATTCTATTTAAGGTGGTTATGTGAGGCATTTTATTCCAATTTGACATATATTATTACTGGATAATAAGGGTCCATGTAAATTTACCTAGTGTCACAATCCAATAAACCTGACCAAACCAGCACTGAATTCGAATCCCCTCTATATCCCCGTTGATATCACAGCTGATAAAACATGCAAAACAGATCTACACCTGCATTAACAGAAATAACTCACCAAACCAGGAGGTGGCAGCAGCCTGTAAAAGCAGACCCACTAGCTGCAGAAAAAGGCGGGTACTTTAAGTCCAAGAGTACTGAAATATATGGTAGCCTATGTGAAAATAGTTCACCATGACTGTGACCTTGATGATGTGGTTCCAGAGATGAATGAAAGAAACATGTATTTACATCCACTGTGTTCATCTTCAGTAAGCTCCAATAATAATATAATAATAAGTCATTGTAACTGAAATATAACTGAGCTCTAAATACAATGGTTGTTATTTTTTATACCAAACCAGTCCTCATAATTTTCTATAATTTTTTCAAATCTATGTAAAAAAAATTTGTTAGTTTATTTGTTACAGACTCAAGTGCAAGGTTGTCATTTTCATTTTGTTGTGATGGGCAAACCAATGTCACTTTTTATCCCTTGTGCTACAGGATATTACTCAATATATTCTTTCCATTTAATTTGAATAATATTAATTCAGACTTTATTATTATAATATTTTAATGATTGCTTGGTTTTGTATTTATATATTTTTTTTTTGCAGGAACAATTTAAAATTGACCCAGAAGGTGGTCTTAGCAACTTGCGCTACAAGGTGGAATCCCGACAAGAGCTTTTGATCAGTGGTGCCCCTTGCACCGTCATCAGCACCTTGCTGGAGTGTGACATCAGCCAGACGCCCTGGTGCCAGTTCAGCTAACACACCTGGGCTGCTAATTCTTTGTGCCATGATAATGTCATTTCTCCATTTATAGGATCATTATTGTGGACAGTTTTACTTAAATAACCTGGATATTTGACCTCAAAGAGAAAAGACAAGATGTAAACAGACACTAATGTTTTATTGCTACTGGACAGTATTATGTTGAAGCTCCCAATGTTTTACTTGGACAGAACTGAACTATCAGACATTTTCAGGTATTGCACTGAGAACACGCCAGCAATGTTACTACTAATATGAGCTTTGAATTTCAGACGGGTGAAGTTATAGCAATGGCATTTTCCTGGACTCCTTTTCCTGGCGCAGTAATTAATATTTTATTTGTGTATTCTGAAATCAGAATGAGTGACTTGATGTGAATATACTTAGAACGGATTAAGGGTACTTTGAGGACATTTGCACATTATTCATATTTATATGAAAAACCAGGCAACTTAGTTTTTATTCCATGTTTTATCCCAGGTCTTGAGGCTAGTTGGTTTGGGCTGGAGTATATCATGAATGGATCTGTAGGTCTGTAGTATTAAAAGATATCATAGAAGAAGAGAGGATCATGCCTGCTTCTCTTTACCAAATATGTTCAAACATCCATTGACCTCTTGATGGTAAAGATGCGACTTGCTTTGATGTGAATGTGATGGTCAGTGGGGTCAAATTTTATTTTTACAGCTTGGTCAGAAAGTGTTAAATGTAAGTGTTTTGACAAGAGAAAGCTCGAATCATTTTTAAAGATGTATTAAATGGGATTATTACAAGATGTGTGTTTACTTTTCTCTTACTACTTCACTTTCCACCCCCGTTGTGTCACAAATTATAAAAATCTTATCCAATAGCCAGCTCTTCCCAAGTATACAACAGCTACCAAAGAGGGAATACATAAGACTCAAAAGTGACGTTATAATGCAGTTTTCCAAGATGCTGTAACCTGGGAATTTTCCCCCACTTCCCTCAGTTAGCTATGTGGGTGAGTTTTTTTGCAATCCGGTTATATTAAAACTTCTGTTGGCCGCACTGCCTTATCAGGGCTTTTCATTCAAGGCTACTGTCTGTGTATGCCCCACTTGTGATCTGGCTGAAAGAAGAGCAGCATATAGTGATTTTTTTTTATATATTTTTTTGTGGTCTGTGGGTGTATCTGGTGCTGTTATTTATCAAAGGCCTTGTGTGCAGAATGGAGAAGTGTGTTTGTATGTATAGAGAAGTTCAAGGAAAGTCACACAAGTGTTAACCATCAAGAAGAAGACAACATTGCATTATCCCTATAGTTCTGATTTTGCTCCATCTGACTTTCACCTGTCTGATGAAGAAGTAAAGACAGCGGTGCATTCGTTTATGCAGCTCAGCCCAAAACATTTTTATTGAAGGAATATGAAAGCTTGTTGACAGATGGACAAAGTGTATTGAAAATCAAGGCAATATGTTGAAAAGTTATGTATTTATCTTTTCTATAAAGTTAATTAAAATGAATTCTACAGCCAGAGTGCGGATAATTTTTGAATTTTTTGAATTTTTGCCGTTTTCTTTCATCATTCATTCAAAATTCACTTGCATATGATGCAGAGGATTACATGTTACAAGTTAAACATGAAATTTGAACCCAACCTTGCAGAACTTCAATGCTACGATGCTGAGCGTCATTTTGGTTGACTGTAAGCTTTGTATCAGCTGACAGTATGTTCTACATGTTCTACATGTTCTGCTAAAGAAGTGTTGATGAACACAGAGATAACAAATCAGTCAACTGGGTCTCCAGTAGTGTGTGTGCACATGCCTTTATTGCGACAGATGGAACTTTGTCAATAGTGGAAGTCATAAATTCATGCTAATACACTCACTTTGACACAAACTGGAATATATATAAAACTGACAGCAAATTAACAGTATTGGTGCATGGCACTCAAGATGAGATGAATCTATTTAACAGGTGAAAATATCCAGGAGCGAGTCTCAACGTGTTTTAAAAGGCTTCTGGGAGACAGTGACAGAAATGTGTTTGGAAAGTGTCTAGCGTTTGGCTTCCACCACCATAATTCAGTGGGTTGGCGTTCTTCTGTTCAAAGACCAGTTGCTATAATCTATTGCTAATCTTGTGGGTAGGAAATCCAGCCTGACTAGAGATTGGTCCAAATAATGTTGGAATATCTACCAAAGATTGTATGACCTGTATGATCTGTTTAGGGTTGGGTTTTTAAAAAAATTATAATTTCAGAAGCATCATTCCTTTGGGTGTTTGGGATCAGAAAGAATTTCCCTTTGTCCAAGGACTTTTTAAAATATGATTCAAATGAAAACTGCAAAGGGATTTTTTGTTGTTGTTGTTGTTGTTATTGATAACCTAATTCACATAGACCAACATACTTGTGACGAATTTAAGGTGCCTTACTAAGATGTTAATTCACCATGAGTCACCACAACAGCTTCTGTGCACTTTGGCACAGATTCAACAAGTATCTGGAACTGTATGGATGGGGGAGGGGATGAACACCATTCTTACAAAACTGGTGGTGGTAGAGAATGTTGTCTGACACGTAGCTCCAAAATCAGCCATATGTCTTCATTTACGTTTAAGATTGGTGACTGGGGGCAATACCACATGATCATTTTCATACTTATCTATCCATTTATTGAGTCCTTATTCTCATCCTGCAGATCCCCCTCATGAGAATAGGAAATTTTATCATAGGGTTACTGTGCACTGATTAGCGGTGGACAGTGTATAGCACAGATGTCTTCGCCCACTTGTGAGATGATGAAGAATGAACTGTCTGACATTTCTTTTTCACATCTTTGTACACGTATAAATATTAAATGGACATTTATCTTTGTAATGAGGGGGTTATGCACTGCAGCCTTACTTTAATATCTCTTTATGTACAGATGCAGACAGGCTTTTCCTGTTGAAAGTTTGATCATGGCCTGCATTGATTGTGTTTACCTCCAGTTTCCTTCCACAGTCTAAAGACATGCACTAACTAACTGCCATTTTCAAAGTTTCATATAGTATGAGTGCGTTTGCAATGGATTGGCACCCTGTCCAGTGTGTACCCTGCCTAGAGCCCCAAAAACTCTGGGATTGGCTCTGTGATCCTGTACAGGATAAGCCGTATAAAGAGTAAATGAATGAGAGAAGAGTTGGACTGTTTTTGTTACATGCCACAATAATGTACAATCATCACTCAATGTGTGATCTGGGCACAATTTCTTGACATTTCTATTTGATCTCAAAATGCAGATCTTAAGAAGGGTGACTTCACTGAAATATTAGTTCTTCTTGCCATCTTTTCCATTCACTCACTTACTCACTCACTGTCTGCACCAATGTATCCTATATACAGGGTTGCAGGGGCCCCGGATCCTATCCCAGCAGACTTAGGACACAAGCTGGGGTACACAATGTCCTTACTTCTGTCATGAAGCACAGAGCAAGTAGTTTGGTGTTTTGACATGAGTTATCTTCTGGTTCTCATGTTCTTGAGTCCACAAAACATCCCCAAACATGATGTTAAGTGAACAGCCTATGCCTACTTTTCCTTATGTGTTCAAATGTGTATGTACATGGTGTCCTGCGATGTTCTGTATTTCTGCTGTTTGGTCTACCATAACGCTGACCAAAGTAAATGTTGGAGTGAGTATGTTTCTCCAAAGGTTTCCCTTTAATTTGTCACCTATCTGTCTGTGGGGTAAAAAAGATGTAGATTTCAGAAGTTTTGTGGATGTGGTTTGAATCATTTTAATTCATTTGTTTGAGATAAAATCAGATTTTCTTCCTTAGCATCGACTCTGTTTTAGTCGATGTGTAGCAGGATGCTAATTATAACCTATACAGGTAATTTTGTAAGGTAGATTAAATGAAATGAAAAAAAAAAAAGCCATGTCCTGGTGAGGTAAAAATAAAGAATTTAAGATTTAAAGATACTCTGTAATCCAATTTATTACCATAGGCACATCTATCTTTATAATGACTAAAACGTGTAAATGTTTTTTTTCCTTCAGGCTGTTAGCTTAATTTTTTGCAAATGGCGCGTGAATGTTATTTTAATAAGCTAATCACCAAAACGGCATTTTAAGCTGTATCCATAACATTAACCTTATTAACCTTTCACACACGCATTAGAGAGAGAATTGCTTCACTGTCCATGTATCCAAACAGTCTTGACATTCCCCCCCCCCCCCCCCCCCCCCCCCCCCCCCCCCCCCCAAACACGATGATGTTTCAGTGTTTAATGAATTTAAACTCGTCATGCTCTTGCATGCTCACTGGGGTCACCATTCGGTGAAATGAATTAAAAATACAGATTGTCGTCTAATTGGCGTGTTAGCAGTTGAGCCCTGAGTCTTTATGAGAAGTCAGTCGTAATCCCTTTAAAACCCGACTCTCGCAGAATGGAAGCGAAACTCGCCGATGCTCGCCTTTAAAAGCGCGAGCGCTTTTCCGCCCTTGCTTCACTCCGCACAGAGCTTGTCAAGTCGCAACATGGACTCGACGTGCTTCAGGGAAACAGCGCGTTACTCGTCGAGAGAGCAACCCAAGAGTTTTAGCATTGACTGGATCCTGTCTTCCGGACAGCGAAAGCCAACTCTCGGCAGTAACCTGTACGATTATACACAACCTAAAGTTATTATGCGCGGAGCTATACATCCAGCGTCAGTTTACAGGCCTTTAGTTGCTGCCTTCGGATCCGCGTGCGTTTACGCTCCGCACTTTTACCATCGTCAGAATGCTTCGTACAGAAACACAGAGGCGCGGCTTCATTACGGTAAGACTAATATATGTATAGTATTATAGATTGCACAGGTCTCCGCCGTAAGCAGAGTTACTTAACTCATTTTATTCACTTCTGTATTTTAGGGCACCACGACTCGGATGGTTTATTATGCACTGAAGATTTTGGACTGAAGTCGTGTCGGAGGATGCGCACGGTGTTCAGCGCGGAGCAGCTGCAGAAGCTGGAGGAGGTTTTCTCCAAGCAGCGCTACATGACCGGCTCGGAGAAAGTGCTGCTCGCATCGGCGTTGCGTCTCACCGAAACCCAGGTCAAAGTGTGGTTTCAGAACAGGAGAACCAAATGGAGGAAGAGCAGAGAGGTCGAGCAACGACCGAAGGACAAGTGCAATGGCCTAAAGCACGAAACGTGCATGTCAGAAGACGGAGAGTTCAAAGACACCGACGAAATCTCCTGAAACGTGAACACGGCGAGCACCAAGTCCAAGTTACAAACACAGGCCACTGGACATCTATTCATTCTTGTTAAACAAGAAATTAAGGCATGGTGCCACTATGTGGCTTTATAGTTATTCATGTACTTTCACAATAATATTTTCTTCAATAATCTTTTTAAAAATTCACTTTTTTTTCTTTTAGCATTGTGTAATGAGTTTTTTTTTCTCAAACGAAATAATGCTGTTTCGGATGTTTTTTTTATTACGTGTATAATTTTGTATTTTCTGTTTTATCATATTTCCAATAAGTGTTTGTTCTTTGAGCCTTACATCCTTTGAGCTTTACATCTTAAATAAACCATTTATTGAAATTATTATTATTATTATTATTATTATTAATAGTAGAAGTAGAAGTAGTAATAGTTTCGACCCTAGCAAAACTCCATACATACCCTAGCATATATGTTTTTTCAAATAATTTTCATAAACGATACAAGTTTTTTTTTATGTAAAATTACGCATAATTGTTTCTGAAGTATATCATACAATATCATGTTGTATACAAGATGCACGTGCGCAAGAGAAGTGAACAATTGTTAGTTTTGCCTTTTTATTGTGTTATATTTTGTAGCTTAACCTGCCGATGCACAGTGATAAGATCTTGCCCCTTCTCCCACATCCTTACACTGTTGAACACCAGAGGGCAGTGTGTATACGGAAGAATCAACGCTTAATTCTCAGCATCCAGGTTCCCACAATCACACAATCAGATCAGATAAACTGTGATAAAATAATGCAGTTCTTATATTCTTTATAAAAAGATTCGATATGTTTGTGGCGTACATTAAATTATCAATAGTTAAGATTTTGAAATGACCCATACTATTACTAAGGCGTTTGTTTGTTATCATGCGTTGTTTGTTAAATGCATTTTTATAATAAAAAAAAAAAAAACCCTATTTTTTAACTATAGAGCGATAATAAACATGTTGGGCTTCTGTCTTTTAGCTTGTAAAATGATCCAGTGTTTCTAACTAAACATAAAAAATATAAATATAATTTCATAGGCTTTTCAGTATTACACATTAGGCCTGATATCAGTGACTGTGATTAAAGCCTATTTGTTAAAACGCGCTTTTTAAACTGAGTTCAAATCTTTGAATCTTTGATGCATTTAATTATATACACAGAACATGTTGCGCAAATAATGACAAAAAATACAGTACCAACGAAATAAAATGTACAAAATGAATACATTATAAAATAAATTATAAATTATCTGTAAAATGAATACATTATAAACATGAGTTTGGTGTGTAAAGCGACAGTATTATTATTATTATTATTATTATATCAAATTTCTGATAAAATTTCTGAAAATTAGCAATTGGAAATTTGCATACTATTAAACGGCCTCCTTTTGCAAGTTCAGTGCACAATTCAGTTATATGATGTACTCCCATGAAACTGTTTTAATTGCCTAATTCAGCAAAAAATTCTCTATAGAACTTTGACAAATTGCTTCAGTCTCAGGTTCTTCCACTTTCAGAGTTTTAATGCGTCTTTTTTTAAAGTTGTAAAGTTTATAAGAATAGATGGTGCTTCATTTCTTCCTAAATCGGCCACCAGTAAAAGAGCCAACATTGGCTTCGGGATTTTCAAAGGAGGCTTAACTTCAGTTAGTACCAGGCGGGGGAACAATAATCACATTTTCGCCTTCACACCCGGAGAGCTTACAAAAACTCCAACTGTTATAGCCTTTCAGCCGTGCTCAATCTGTAATCAATGGCCAGAGGCAAAATTAATAGATGCTAATGACCATTTGAGTCGGAGGCAAAAGGGGCCAAAATTGGCCAGAGAAAGCTATTAATTATATGCTGTAGGATTGAGCGGGCAAGGAGGAGAGAAGGATTTTCGGGTCTTTTTTTCCGAGCTAGCGGAAGGGTCTGTGGCCTGCGTGCTTCACACGGCTTTCCCGAGCAGGGGGCTTTTATGCGCCGCATAAGCCGCGATTGTTCGGCCTGAAAGGGGTGACATCTGTCCGGGGATTCCGGGACTCTGATCTAGCCCATTAGCCCCAGTCCTCCCTCAACAACTTCGAAGGATTGTAACTGACAAATGAGACAAGGAGAGGCACTTGAGACACGCTGAGCTGAGAGATCAATGGCGCGCTCCCCTTGATCTGGAACCGGTTCATTAAGACGCGTTCATAAACTCCGTATGCTGAACTTCCTCCCAATTTCACCCATCCATTATAACCTCCCTATGGCTACAGGCGAGTACAGGCTCGCAATCAGCAATAAGATTCGGCGATATTAAACGGTGAACTTTATGTAAAGCGTTCATTTAAGCAAATGATATGAGGTGCTGGTGCGCATCTCCAAATAAACTAAGTCTCATCTGCTTTGTTAAACCACAGCTTTAATATAGTTTATAGGCTAATCCGTTTTAACAGTTTATGTTTTATATTCTTCAGATGCAACTTGCACACTGCAAATAAAGGTTCAATTTAGGCTTTTGAGATAAAGATATACTATATAAATCAAAACATTTTGGTCAAAGTTTGGTACTAATTTGCCAGCCTCGTGATTTTTTTTGCCTATTGCAGTTTACCTGTAATCTATATCTTAAAATAAATGTATGTAACTTAAAAAATTATATTATATTATTATATTATTATAAAAATAGAATAATGTAATATTCTATTATACTATTACTTTAAGGCCTTTTCATTTAAATTCTAAATTAGCTGTAGGATTTAGTTAATTAAGAAAGAACATGTAAATAGTAATAGTATAATCTGCCAATGTAATTGTTTACTTGCAATATCCTATATAATATTTAAACAGTTTATCATAAGAAATTAATTGGTCTTGTGAAATACTTTAACCGTACAGTAAATTGTGAGACAAAATATTTGCAACTTTTCGTTTTTTTTTCATCCTGCGATCGAAAGTAGCCAATAATATCAGATGTGGCAGACCCTGTCAGACCCCCTCCCCTCCTGCAAATATAGGTTATGAAACTTCGTTTTTATAAACAAAACGTGGGTTCTTTTGTGTAACATATAAGGAATAATGAATCAACTCAAATATGATTTTTTTCTTCTGTTTATTAAGCTTCTGACATATGACACGGAACGATTTAACGTGAACAAAATGGCTGTGCGCTTAGCGTTTGCTTGGCTGCTTTTGCGCATGCGCACCACACCTCTGCGCGCAGAGCGGGGAGCAGGTATTGAGGTTAGTGACTGAGTGAGTGAGTGACAGGCTGGAGCTCAAAAGCTGTCTGATCATCGATCATATCAGTGTACCAAGGTGTTCCGCGCTCTTGAAGTTCCACCTAGATTGTCAGCCGAAGCAAACAGACAGTGTGACCACTACCTGAACTGAGTGTTGTCGCGGCATCCCAATGCTGCGTTAATATTTGAATGAACGTTAGCTGACACTGTCAGGTCAATATCAGAGAGCTGTCCGGATTTGGACTTTAGAGAAGCCAGAGCGCAGCTGCATCCCGGTTTCGGACGCGCGTGAGGAATGTCGCGCACATGAAGTTATGGATTGCAAAAAGACTCTGATTACTTTCAGAAACCATTTTGTGGAAATTTGATAGGAGAATTCCTAATTTATTTTTTTTTGTTTTTTAAGTATTTTTTTTTCCTCAAAACTGGTTTGTGTGTATTGGGAACGCGCTCGGGGAATTTGTTTTTATCCTGAACCTGTCATTTCAGTGCCAATAATGTTCCAGCACAAAAAGTGTTTTACGATTGAATCTCTGGTCGGAAAAGACTCCAACTCCTCCAGCGCTGGAGATGAACCGATTCGGCCCACGGCTCTGCGCTACACCGAATCTGTGCATCCGGCTCCGTTCGGCAGCTGCTTTCAGAACTCGGCCCGGACGTTGTACGGGAGCGTGAACGCGGACATGATGTTCCCGGATCCGGGATCCCACTCGGCCAACTCTGCGCTCGCGCTGCGGCACCTGCCCATTCCCACTCAGCCTTTCTTCAGCCCACACCAGCGGGACAGCCTACACTTCTACCCCTGGGTGCTCAGAAACCGATACCTTGGACACCGCTTCCAAGGTCAGTATTAACTCACAGAAAACAAATAGACTAACTGTGACACTCTGGCATCTATATCATACAAGCTCCTTACCTGTTTGTTTAAGCATGAGCATCTGAGCTGTATGAAAATGAGATTATTAGAGTCATTTTGAAAGCCTAAACACTCATTTCTACACCATTTTGCATCTTATGTATCAGTAACAGGTGTGTTATTTTATGCTGGAGCTATCCAGGCCACAAAACCGCACAGAAAATGTTATGCGCATTCTAGTCAAGCGCTATGCCTATATCAAATTTCTTTTATTTTCCTATTGTAATAACATAAACCAACCCACGACACGCATGCTTTTTTGTACATTTTATTTAGCGTAATTTCTACACAAAAAAGATTCTCAGCGATAAGGCGTAGTTTTAAAATAGTTTCGACCACGTGTTATCCCACCAGGAGAATAAAACACTCTTCTGTACGTGAATTAAGTGCGTGAGTGTGTGCGTGCGTGCGTACGCGCGCGTTCATGTGAAGGATTGCACACTCAAGAAATGATAAGCGTGTGGGGGTTGTACGAAAATCTATTAAATCTATTTAAACCCGCTTGAATTCACAATCAGCAATGCTTTAGAAAAAAAAGAAAGGGAAATATGCATGGCTGCTTATTGCTTATTAATCTATATGATCATGTTTTTATTAGAAAGTTACTTTTGATCAGAAAAAAATAAACATTTATAAATAGTAGAAATAGGTTACGGATGACTAGTTCTGTATTACAGAACCCCACCTGAAAGAAGTCATAAAATATTTTACAGTAGAAATAGAAATCATTAAGCAAAAACAACAAATTCAAAATAATTAAACAAATATAAAATATATAATTGATTAATTGTTGTAAACTGTGATATATATTTTTGGGTGAAGATTTACTTTCCTGGTTATTATTATTATGATTATTATTATAATTATTTCTTTAATAGTCAGAAGTGTTAAATTACAAGCTTTTGTATTAACTGACAACTAGCACAAACGAACTCTATTACTTGTACTTATAGACAAAGTCATTTATTTAAATATGAAAATATTTAGTGGTTTGAAAACTAGATTTGCTTTTCTGTTATTTTAGATTTTATAAGACATTTACTGATATAAGGGTCATAATAAGGAAGCCAGAGCATAGGGTTGGTACAGGATTTATTAATCTCTGGTCTAGTTCTCATCTTCCTAGATGATAATGTTACGATTATTAATAATCGATTACGATTATAAATGATCAGCTAAGCAACGATTTTGTAAAAAAATTAATAAATCTAGTTACATTTTTCTTGCAGAAGAGTAACAAGCAAATTATACATATAAATGATATTAAATAAAAGAATCCTTTGTAATAAGAAAATATGGATGATTAAATTGCCATACATGGTGAATAATTCAGTGAAAGATGGTGATTATAGTATTTTTGCATGAAATGACTGATATTTAAATTATTCTATAAAACACAAGATTATCTCCATAAACTTTACAGACATTGCTGTGATAAATTATATCTCTTTAGGTGTATTCAGATCATTTCAGTACTGTGAACGTTTAGTGACTATACCTGATTGTGGGTGGTCTTGCTTACAAGTCAATTTGTTAAAGCAACAGGCTTGCTGCGTCTGATATGGCTATCCTTTATGCAAGGTGAAATGAGAAAGCTCAGCCACATCAGGTGTGCTGGGTGACGCACTCGGCTCAGCCAAAGACCCTAGGGGCATAGGACTTAGGTAATTGGTGGAAGCCTGAGGTTGTTGTCGCTGTTACTCAGATCCGGGGACTCAGATAGACTCTCTTTGTTTATGGACAGGGATGATCCACTCACTGATGGTGTCCAATAACCTAGACAACCACTGTTTGGACAAGACTAAATATAGCCGAGGGGATTGAGTGGTAAAGGATTACCTATCATGAGTGTCACTTTTTTTTGTTAGCACTAATGTGTATATAGTTTTTTAACTTAGTCACTTCCTGAATGAGCAAAAACCATGTGTCTGTGTCCTTTAGATCTCTTGTGCAGCACAATGTAAACAGGATCCTTGTCTAGCCTGCTGTTGTACATAGGCAAGGATTTGTGTTATGGGTGCTTCTAGCAGACTGTTGTGTTGTTTTTGACTGGAGAAACAGACCGCTCTCTATTTGCAATCACTCTCATTCACGGACTTCTTGTGGTATCATACTACTTTAAAATACACAGGAAGTTAATGCTGCACGAAAAAAAATTCCTTTCTTTAATTCATACTTTCAAGGAAGCCTTATTCTAGTGCTATCAACAAACAAAACATTTTTTGAAATGATTCACAGCTTGATTCACTGAAATGATTCACAGCTAATTTCTTTGTACAATAACAATAAAGATACTAAGTTTTATTCTTATCCAGTGACCAGTAAGATTTTATTCATCATCATTAATTTTCCAAAAATATATAAAACATTTTTTTTTTTTTGGTATAACTGTTATCTTTGTCAAGTCAAATTTTTATGCTTGGTGGTTATACTAATATAGCAGTCACTTCAAACTAAATATTTCTACAATAGGTTTTTACGTTCAATTTTACTTTAGTGTGCAATCAGGTAGTATTTAAATTTTATTCAGGTTTAAACTGTGCTGAAGTCTGAGGGTGGGGTGGGGTTGGGGGGTGGATGAGTTTAGGGCTAAATTGGCGGCTGTTGCACTGTGGTCGCAGACCAAATGATCCAGTGTGTCTTTATTTCCCACTGTATGCCACCCTTCTCCTTGCCTTTAATGAGAGCAGTACTGACAAGACCAAGCTTGTTTGTGCCAAGGGAATGCTAGTAAAGCTGATCTGGGTGCCATCTGGTTCCTTTTCCTCATGGCGGGGGCATCCTTGCCATGGATAGGCCAGGGACTGTTTGAGCCCAAACCCCCGGAGGGGCTGACGGCTCTTCAGGAGGCCTGAATCTCTATCGCTACCCGCCACTATGTTCCACCAGCTCTCTCGAAGGAAAATGCAGGGTGATGCCACACATAGAGATGATGCCAGTCTGAATACCATACAGAACAAGAGTAGCCAATTTATATCTAAGCATTTTATTTAGTGGTTAGGGTATGGCTTTAATAGCGACTGTTGTAAATCACTGTATTCATGCCTGCTCCTTCTCAGAGCACATTAATGGCAGTTACAGGAGACTTTTTTACACATTCTGACCTTGTTGTGCAGTTTATATTTTTTCCCCCTTTGCCAGGCAATGGTTACTTGCATTTTTAGCTCTGATGTTCAAAAGGGTTTTTCAGTACTCCAGCTGAAAACAACTGTTACAGTTCTGTGGCAGATAATATGCACCCGTCAGCAAACAGTGCAACGTGTATACCTTGTATACAAACTAGCAAATCTGAACATGGTACATTCAAACCAACTCTTTAGTCTTCTCATGCACAGTTGCTGAGAATATATCATTAGGATAGTTGAGGGGCTCTTTGAAATTAAGTTGTTTCCTTGTCATGGCTTAACGCTTGTCTGAAAGAATCCTTTCAGACGCACTGTCTGAGCAGCTTCATTGTAATCCACTTTTCACCCTCTGTGGATGCCATTAGGGCTTTTTTATATTGAAAACTGGAACATCTTTATAGTTGTTCTAATGCCTAAAATTACAAATGTCCTCCATATTAAATTACATGTATTGCATGTGTGCACACAGTAAAACCACCCATGAAGAACAAACAATATTAAATTAATATTGAAAATGAACAATTCATCTACTTTAATTAGACTAAGATCTAATGGAGCAAAATTGCTGCCAAATTCGTATATCTTTCTTTTTTGTTGTTGTACTTACTCATAAAAATAAAACTATAAAAGTGAACAGGTGAAGGCATAATGAGGATTTAAATACACTCTAACCTTATTTGTATGCCTAGGTAATTTCCAACAATGTGGTTGAAGTTATAGCATCTATTCAGAAGATGTGTATGCTGATTATAAGCATCTGTTGGAGCACACCTGCACTCTGATACATTTTGGTTAGTTTTTTATTAACAATAGCTTATCATATCCCACCTCAGTGGCCTGCACTGTCCAAGGCTTCAACCGCTCCGATGGGACAAACTTTGTTTGTGCGTGCCTGCGGTGGCACTTTTGCTAAATATTCTTTTCAAGGCCGACACATCCCATCTATGAGTTATAGATCCATTTGTTTATGAAAAATGCTTTGCCTCTTCTGTGTGTTTTTTAATAAACGGCATATGGACTCGGTCTGCCAGATGCAGCCTGCGGTGGGATGAAGGTCACACACCCCACGGAACTGATAATAACCGCATTTTACTATAGCCTTATGTTGAAAGAAATGAGACAAAATGTGGGGGTTTTACATTTGCTTAACTGCCTATCAAAATTCATAACAATTGTTTTTGCATCTTTTCATGCTAAGATATTTACTTAGGATTCGACATTGAGACGTTACAGCCATGCATTTGTATGAAAATCAGGGTGACGGTGCGTGATGGAAAAATACATCTGACTGCCGTCCCTTTCTGTGAAACAAACTCATTCGAGCATGATTTACCTGAGTGAATATGGTTAACACTGGCTACCGATATTAGCAATTCTGAAATTCGTATTACAGTTGCATATCCCACTTTTATTATAGGCTGAAAAATATTATGTGATAATAATTCTATAATATATTATAATTAATTGACATTGTATTTTTTGTAATCAGCCTTGTTTATGATGATATAGTTTATATTAGTTCAAATAGGATCATGCATACTAGCAGATAACAGACAAACATGATGACAATATAATCTGACTATCTACAAACCACAAAACTTATATGAGGGTATTTCATTACGTTGCTCGACATCCCTCATCCTGTACATCTTTCATGCTCTCTTGTTCAGGTGAAGACAGCAGCCCGGAAAACCTACTGCTCCATGGACCATTCTCGCGCAAGCCCAAGCGCATTCGCACGGCCTTCTCCCCCTCGCAACTGCTGCGACTGGAGCGTGCTTTCGAGAAGAATCACTACGTTGTGGGTGCTGAGCGCAAGCAGCTGGCCAACGGCCTCTGCCTTACTGAGACCCAGGTAAGATAGATAAAATGAGACAGACTCAATAGCTACCAAACAAACACACACACACACATACACTCACACACACACAAAATGGACATAGACACATTCAGTGTCACTGAGCAGGCAGGATGTAGTGAACACATGCATTCCCATCAACGCACTTTTTTCACCCCTACATCATGTCATCACAGGACGGAAGTCAGTCATCCTCCGCTACTCTGGGCTGGGCCCAAAGAATGCCAAGACATGTATTCAACATGCATTTACAGTTGGATTTCACAATCTGTGTTACACTCACGTGCTTGTTGACGCAAGTGCTGCCAGTGATCTGCAAGAGATCAGTGATTTCAGTTGAGTCAGGGTGGCTTAGAGGCATTTTAACATTTAAGCCTAATAAATTTTAAAGAAGATAATCATATAAGTATGTTCTTGGAACAACTCACTTCTTGTCCTTTTTACTTTACAGACCACGATAAGGTTGATATAAAAGCTTTCTGTTTTAGCAGGAACAGTCAAATCCTTAACACTTTATTTGTCTTGTGGCACTATTTGTGATGTTCTCACACACTAAGTGTATGAAAGGAAGAGAATATGAAGAGATTAAGCTGTTGTATAAAACATATGATGGGCTTCAATCTAAAACATGAAAAACTGCATTTTTGGATATATACTAAATCTACCAACCAGTTTTCTTAAATATGTTTCATTGAATGAGACAGGAAACATTTAATAAATTTTTTTATTATTTTTTTTAAAAATCACATCGCTTCTTTCTGTCATGTGATCATTAAAGCAAACAACCATCTGAGCAAAATAGTAGCTGCTGTGAATCAAGTACCGTAAGTGCGTTTTATGGTCTTTTGGAAAAGGTTCTGTGGTAGAGCTGAAGTGCTATCAAAGTGAAATGGAACCTGAAAGAGGAGCAGGTTGTTGATTCATTGTTAACAGAATTTTTGGTTTTGCTTTCAATGTCTGTCATGGTCCTCATTGAGAATGATTTGTGTGCAACACATTTTAATCATTCCAATTTGCTGCTGGTGATTCACTAAACACAAAGCATGAGGATGCTGTATTATTAAAAAAAAAAAAAAGTCAACTACCATATTGTTGATACTAAATTGTGTATTTAGAATGCCACAAACACAAATGCAGGCTGATTTATGTATTTTGACAAAACTGAGAAAGCTGGATTTATAGCGTTTTGTAAAAACAAGACAAAAGCTTTTGTTATGACTTAAACAATGTTTTGCTATTTGAGCCTTTTAACACCCTTGTGACAACATACACTGAATATTCTCTATTTGTTCAACTTTTTGTATTGTTTGCAAAAATGTATTTCCATTTGCACCCCTATCATATATAAAACTCTCCACATACCTTTACTTACTCTTAATAACTTACTGATGATTTATGATGGCTTATTTAATCCAAAAATCAACGCTTTCACCACAGCAATAAATAATCTAACTAACAGACCTGGTATAATGTTCATAAGAAATGTTTCTATATAATGATGTTTTTTTTTTGTCTTTTAAAGGTTAAGGTGTGGTTTCAGAACCGGAGAACCAAGCACAAGAGGCAGAAAATGGAAGAGGAATCGCCCGATCTGCAGCAGAAGAGAAAAGGAAACCAGCATGTCAATCGCTGGAGAGTAGCTACTCAGCAGGGCAGCCCGGACGACATAGATGTCATCTCTGAGGACTAACATTATGAATATACGCATACTAACTCTCTTCAGCTCAGTCCTAATTAGTGGGGAAAAAAACAGAAAAGAAATAATAAACAAACTAAGCTAATACCATTCGAGTTCCAGACCTAGTCATGAATCGACTTGGCAGTTAAAACTAAGGAACGGAAATCTGTGCTGTCAGCTGAAAAATTATGTGTGAGCGGGCGCAGCGAGGATGCATCAGCTCGAACTGCTCCAAAAGATTTGATTCCAAGACTTCTCGTATGCAATACAAACAGACCTCTACAGTTTGGGACTCTATCAAAGAGCATTAAAGAGCGTCTAGTTTTTCACTCCCCTCTCTACTGTCCACTTGAACATTTCCATCTCAATGTATTATGTTTGTTCTGGTTGAGAAAACATTCTAATGTATGGATTGTTTGTTCTGTACTGTTGAATTGTCAAATTTGTTCAACTGCATAGTTGAATTCTCTGCCGAAGTTGAACTCTCAGCCTTAGATGTACCTTGAGATATTTTGTGGATTTCTGTGTTATGCAATGTTTAAAAAAACATTTCAAAAAATAGTTTTTTACCCTCAGCAATGAGCAGCAGGTTTTTAATGAACATATGGCGTTGACGCAGATCTGACAGATTTCACAGTCTTCTGTTAAGTGCATTAGGGCAGTTGAACACTTAAAATATTTTATTTGTTCAGAATGAGCAAACTTTTCTATGCATTTGAGTGCCAAGTTTCAGTGACATCAGGGTTGAAGCAAGAAACCTAATTTGTTGTTAAATGTCTTACTATGTAAAATACTTTCAGGATTTAAAATTTTTCTCTTTTTTTTTTGCGTTTTATTTTGCTTTTCATTATGACAAATTTAAAACTTAAAAATCAACAAAAGGCGATAAATTACTAATTGAGAAAAATTATTTACTTCATGCTGAAAATGAGAACATTTGTAGTGTGTCATTAAGGTCCAGAAACAGTTTGTAGCACTTCATGACAGAATTTTTGGTTTAATGAGGACAAGAGATTGCACTGTAGCCCTACCAGTTCATTTTTATCTGTTGTCTTGAAATTCTTGTTTTGTACTTGTTTCCTGTTTCCTGCGGTTGATTAGATAATAAAAAACATTGTTCTGACTAAGGGATTATTCATCACTTTTCTATACCCGGTACTAGATAAATTATTAAAATTATTCATCATATAGGTTTTTTTTTGTAATCCTCATTCGATTACAAAAAAATATGTTTTTTTCTGTTTTCTCGCAGATCAAGTTCTTAAATCTTACTCATGTATAGATAAAACACTCATTTGCCTTACTAATTCAGTAGAATGCTGTGTTTACGTAGAAACATTACAGTAGAACAAAACAAACCCAAACAATTCCATAAATATTTATATATAAAAAAAGAATGTATATAATGTTGAGTGCTGATATGCAATTTATTTTTTCTCTTTTGGTTTTATATTGACATAGTCATGTTCAACTGTAGTGATTTCTTTGCCTGCCCATTAAAGCTGTCCTCATTAAATCTGTCCTCCAAGTAGGGCCTAATTATTTTCATCTGTTGTGTGATTCTCACCTCCGATCCATCTTTTCCACGTCTGGGTGTGTTTGCAAGGTTGGAAAACAGATGAGATCTAGCTCTCATGAGTTAAAGGCTCTGTGCTTCAAATTCTACAAGCTGAAAGATTAATCCATGTCACCTTTATGCATTGTGATTTGCACCTGTTAATTCTTCAGGCCCGGAGCAACCGAGACCTGTGAGATCGGCATCTTTCTCACCACCTCTTCACAATAGACAGCCTCATTATCGTCGTATATGCATATAAACTGTGAAAGACAATGTATGAACATTATTCATATTCTCCGTAATTGCCGACAATATAGCACCATTTAGATCCAAAGCATGAATAATGCACAGACCCACGAGCAAGATGGTTAATATAATTTTTTTTCATCAATACAATAAGTTAAATATTAGTCATGCCAACAGAGAAAAATGCAGTGGGCAAAAGAGGCTATTGTTTCATGTTAGATAAAGCTATTACAGAATTTTGTGAACTTTCACACTCTCCACGAAAAACATATGACTGTGGCTATCACAAGTTCCAACCACAACACCCACTAAAAGTGCGCTTCTATTTTCAGCCCTTGCCTTAGAATAAATTTTGTGCTCTATAAGTTCATTATAAAGAAGTGTTCAGTAATGGAGTCTAGCCATATAGTCGAACTATTTCCCACTTCTACCTGCCTCCTGTCGTTGCCGTGGAAACGGTGAGGTGTAAACAAAGGAACAGATGGTAGCAAATCTTGGAGGTGTAGAGACAAGTCTGTGTTCTTTCGCCAGCTCCATTAAGTCAAGTAGTTCCGCTAAACCATGCTAATTTGATCCGTTGCTGCAGAGCTGATTTGTGCTCTGTGATTCGTTAGCAAACAATGACTGCTATTGTCAGTTTTTTTTTTAGCTATGCGGTATCAAAAAATTGCCTATTTATGGCATCTGAAAATATCATTATTCTCATGTCATGCAGTGCAACAGACTTATCTCAGACTTATCTATACATCTTATGGCAAGGTGTATGAAACACTGCAATGAGGTTTAAAACAATTGCTGCTTCAGGACGTTTATTATACATGCTATTCCGTGATAGCAGGACCTTCAGCAAATATTTGTTTGACTAGTTCATCCACTGTGAGGTTTCTTGGGAATGGCTTATGATATCATCTCACTCACTCATCATCTATACCACTTTATTCTGTATAAAGGATCACTGGGGGCCTGGAGCCTATCCCAGGAGACTTTGGGCATGAGGTGGTCTACACCTTATTTGGGGCTGCATTTCACTGCAGAGCACACACATATACACATACTCACGCTAACACACTACAGGCAATTTTGGAGAAAGCCAATTAGTCTAATCCGCATGTCTTTGGACTGTGGGAGATACTTAAGCATATTTGTCAGTTAATACTATGAATTATTTAATAAATAGACTAAAACCCATAAGATAGGTAGTAACCAAACTCTGGCCCTGCATATATGACTTGAGAGTTAAAGCACATAAACAGCGATTTCCCACAGCCTTGATTATAACTATTTATCTCAGCCCTTAAATATTAAGCTTTATTTTTGGTTTTGTTGACTATGCTCAAACTAATCCGGCAACGCTAAAACACACTATACTTATTGCTAAATAAGTGTTTAAATAAGAGTTATTCATATAATTACCCAAATAATTGATACAATTATTAAGAGACAAGCTGGAACCAGCTGTCTTTTACATAACCTATAACCGCTGCCAGCCAAATGTTGGGAGTGATGTATTTCCACTTTAACTTATTAGGTACATGTCAGCTGATGACGTGAATAGAATGTGTGAATTATTGCATATTTTTTGATACCATAAATTAGAATACCACAAAGTTTTGGGATTTTACCATCCATTCTGTTATGTTCTTAAATTTGACTGGCCAGAAGAGATTGATACATTTTCTATAACAGCAGCTCTGGTGGTAGTTCCAGCTTGTTCAAGTCAAACTGGGATTTATGGTGAAATTTTTCATGAAGAGGTAAAAACGATGGACATTTACAAAAGCCTTCAAGTGCAGTATGATAAGACTCTTGGTTCGAGTAAAACATTTGAATAGTGCAAACATTTTAAGAAGGCTGTACGTCCGTGAATAACAATCCTGGCTGATCTGGCTCGGAGCCCAATGCAACCATTTCCAAGAACATTAATTGAGTGGAACGCCTGATCTTTGGAAATCAACAGATAACTTTTCACTAACTTGCGGAAGAGATAGATCGGTCTGTGGGATCTGTACACACAATCATTCATAAACACCACTTGAACATTACAGGAACTCAGCTGGGAGTTATTGCCACAACCCCTGTATAGTCGTGACCTTGCTCCAAGTCATTTCATTATGTTTAGGACATTAAATGAGTTCTTCCTAGACTATCATTTTAGATGTGAAACAGGCAGGCCAATCATGCCTCTGGTGTAATGGGAAAACTTTTTACATTGATGGTATCCAACATTATAATTGGGTGGATTCACCCTAGGGGGTCATATAGAGAAATAAAGGTCATTTTACTCTTAGAAATTTGATCTGTTATTCTGCACAATCAAAAGTCCTGGTTTGACTTTAATGCCCCTCATACTTTATTGTTTCTATAGTAACAACGTATAAAGAGACTTTTATGGCAGACGAAAAACAAAAATATATGACACAACATGAGTAATTGTTGATATGGTGAAGCTTTTTGTAAGGACAAGTATTCAGACAAATATATTCAGCCATCTTGGAGGGAGTCTCCAGTTCCAGTGCTTTGTAAGATTTAAAAGTAAAGGAATGGCTTTAAATCTCTTTCTAACATGGGGAGGTTTTCAGGAAGGATGGTGTAGCAGTTTCTTGGTAACATAACATAACATATTTTATTCCCTGTTCCCTGTACTTTTCGATTAAATATTTTAAAATGGAAAAGTTTAATAAATTTTTTTTTTAAGTTTAATTAAATATTTAATGATAAAAAATTAACAAATAAAAAAACATGTTCAAAATAAAAATCCTCATGTTCACTTGTGCTTGGAGTTGACAAAGTGAATACTGTATTAAAAAAAATAAAATAATTGCTTGCGTATGTTTTTAGTCTATAATGTTACTGATGGTGAATGTAGGAGATTTTGTTTGTGACTGACAATTATAATCATAAAATCTGAGCGCATTGCTGTTAATGTAAAGGCTGCTGCTGAGGTGTAGTATAGCACTTCCCAGAGATGTAAGTGTGAAAAAATAAGTGTTGTCTGGACTTGAGGAAGGGAAAGTCCAGCCTAGGTAAATTTTACCTGCTTTTGGAACCTTTATTCACAGATCATGTTTCTCTGCCTAGATAGACAGTTTCTTTATCACAGACATGATTATAGTCTTATAAAATGCAGTGGCGTTTGCAAAATGAATGCTATTCATAAATTTTAATCAGTGTAAAAGTAAATGTGTCTATAATTAATGAAGAAAGTAATAATTAAATTAACACAATGAAGAAAGTAACAATACTTCCATAATCATCTTAGCGTGTTATTATCTGAGTCATCAGGGTCTCACAAAATAATCTTTTTTTCTCTGTCTTTTTTTTTTTTTTTTTGAATTGTCTGTGTTGATTTGCAGCATGAAATTGCCGTACGTCTGATGATACCATGACAAGAGGCACTGTAATTTACAACACAAATGATATGATAATTACAGGCTGGCAAGTTTCAGGAGCTAGTTAGCCAGTTTTATGGACTGGAACTGCTTGTTTCCTCTGCTGCCACCTGTTTGGTCTGTACGGATTGGCTGTGGGCTACTTGAGAAAAGGAAAGCAGCCACCCAATTATAGGGTGCTGCCAGTCAAGTCTAGATGTGTAATTGATTGGTTTTTGTGAATCAGCACCGAGGTTCTAATTAATGCACTATGAGACTCACCAATTAAGAGAAATGTCTGTGAGGTCCAACAAAAAGAGCACATTCTTCAGCTCCTTGGCTACACTGACTTTTTTTTCCAAAGTAGTGTCTCATTTGTCAAGATGTATTGCATCAGAAATCAATGTGCACATCCAAAATAAACAGAGCACTTTCTGTGTTTAGATAGCAATTATCCTGACTGTTTGAAAAAAAAATCCACTTGAAAAAAAAAAAACCTCCCTTCTGTCTATTTTATGTGTTTGTAAAACACACACTTTGTAAAACCCAAGTGACAACACAGCATATATCAGTGAAGATTAAAAAAAAAGAAAAAAAGAAGAAGCTTTTATTAAGCCTTGCCCGTGTGTAGACTTCAGACATCAAACTGTGCATTTGAGTTTTTGGATATGTCAGGTAGAATGAAAGTTATAATTACTTTTGTAACATGTACATTTTACCAGTACCAGTATATGGGTATGACGTTGCAAAAATGTAGAACTCACAAAATGAGCATATTATTATTATTTTTTGTTTGTTTGTTTGGTCACAGAAATAATGTGCTATTTCTTTTCCTGTGTGACAAATTTTTACATTTTTTGCTCAGTCATGTTTGTATAGTTGGTTAAAATGAAATAAAACCTATTTGATCATATTGCCTAGGTTGTGCTGAAAAAAAGGATATGACACTCTATACTGCACAATCCTGTTCCCTCTATATGTTTAACAGCAAAACAAAAACTGGCTAAAATGCTCTGCTAAAAAAGTCCTACCAGCATGCTGGAAAACTCAGCATGATGGGAGTGTTAAGTGTTCATGCAAGTGGCCAATTGCAACTGCGTCATGACACTTACTTGAATAAACACATATGACAGTTCTCAGTGCTTGTGTACATGCTATCAGCTATAGGCTTAAATACATTTGCTGACCATACAAGACTACTTATCCCCCCCTCACCACTTTGTTTCAGGCTTTATACATGTACATATGTATTCAATGTAACTTAATTTCTTTTGGAGATGTGCCAGCAAAAAAAAAAGCAAAGTAGGCCTTTATCAGAAATGTAGTCTATTAGTTAACTCACATCCGTGCCATTCTGTTTATTTGAAAAACACTTCTTAAGCAGACTTGTAACTCATTAAGTCTGCTTGTAGCCAAAGCCACTTTGTGCATGCTTGGTGAGTGTAAAAATACCACAGATATTACAGTATCATATCACGCCGGTGATTAATAAACACTGATGAGAAGGTTTTCTTTGCCTGCCAACGCCTCTTCTCCAGGCTCGGCTATAAAACTGACGCGCGTCCCCATCGGCAATTGCCAGACAGTGCGAATCAACACTCGACAGCAGGCTTTCTCCGACGTGATCACACATCCGCTGTTTGTGTGCGGGTGCTTTACTATTTAAAGGGGCACAGGCTGGGTTTGGGACAGGCCTAAACTAATTTGTGGTTCCACCCTGATGTCATAGAAAATAGGAAATAGAAAAACTATTGCTAAAACTCACTGTGAGTGTCATGGACATTACAGCAGGAGGACACTGACGATCATGACTTTTAGCACAGATTAAAAAATATACATTACTTTTGGGCCTAGGGAAATTGATCTTGCACAGGTTCCAGAAAATCAGGGCAGACCCTAGTTTACCTTGACTTTGACAAGTTATGAATTCAAATGATCTTTTAATCTTGTTTTACATTTCAAACTGCATCTTAAGTCCTAAGTCATAACTGCATCAGCTACACCCAAACCCATATTAATGTGTGCATGCGTATGACATCTTTACCAACTCAAACTGTTTGAAGTTTTTGTCTTTCTGTCAGCAGATGACAATTTTACTCAGTCATACCCTCAGTTGACCACAGCTATTCACCTGCATGAAACGTTTCCAGAGCACTGACATCTTTTAGTCAAAACAGGCAGCATGTTTAGTGATATGAGGATGTAGCATGTAGATTTTAGGTACATGAATTATGATTCATATTTGCAATATGTGCATTAAGATGTAAATTCGATCAGATTTGTGGGTGACCACATGATTAGCATGTCGTTTGTGTCACAAAGTAAAGGTACAAGACACTTTTTTTTAAATGTCTACTAAACGTTGACTTGAAATATAAACATTAAAATGCTTTAAAGAAAATGTAATGTTTTTCCCTGAGTCATCCATTATAGGTTATAAAGAATTTACATTTTTAGTTCCACAACATTCACTCAACCCAATTAGCTGAAGACATTCATCCTGATGAAATTTTGGTGAACATTCCACAAACTACATGATTAACTTAAAAGTGCAATCATATAAATAACTGCAACACTGACTAAAATTAAGTTTTATGCAAACTGACTAAAATTAAATGATTTAATGAGTAAACAAGCATAGTAATACAAAGTCATTAGAAAATATTTTATGTCTTCATGGCATCAGTATGGATTATTAGCTAACCATGTTTGCATATTTGCTAAACCTATGGTTAAGCAAATCTCGACCCTGTTACTTTCAGTTCTTTTACCTCTCTTTTATTTTTTTCTTACATTCAGCTTTGAAGTTGTAAAATGCAGATCGCTATAGTGAATCCTGGTGACAATTAGAGTTAAAGATTTGGATTCATGCACTCTGTACTGTGTTTGTATTGATAACTGTCTGCCACAGGGCTTACTGTATGCACATGTCTTTACTACTTGGAATATGAAGTAATGACTTGCACAACAACACATCACAGTAGTGACATTGGCCATTAGAATACTTTAATGCACAACTGTGATTGATCTGTGATGATCTAATTTTAACAAGCGAGCAGTACAGCTACTAAGACAAGCAAAAAAAAAAATAAAAATCCAACATCACTTTGGAGAAGAAATCCTGGCCAGCTGGTAGACAAGAAAAAAAAAAAAAATCACACAGTCAGATGGTTAATTGTAATTACTAAATTAGGCTTGTTAAAACATGTGAGAAACAATCAACTGCTAAGGAAGTGTCTAGTGCTGTATAGTACTACAGGGTGTCTGGATATATGTTTAGAATGTTGACAAAAGAATAATGCATTGAAATCATTTTCATAGCTGGATCCAGAAGTTTACATTTCTCCTACATTTGACAGTGTCAAGTGAGACTGATTATTGTGTAGTTTAAGGATGTTGATTCCTCTCCTTTGCTAATAACTTTTGCATTTCCACTAGACAACATTCTCTCTGTCTTTACATCACTTTAATAGATGCAATTTCTATTTCTATTCTCACATATGCTCTATAAATGACTGTAATGCTTGTCAGATAATGTGAATAAAACCTACAATAATAAAAAAGACTTATCCCCCATTTCAATAGAAACATGCGAATATACCCTGCTATTATGTTGCCCTATTTTCTGAACTACTCTGCCGCATTTTGTGACATGATTTGCACATACCACAGAACAAGAGGACCTTTTTTCATGGGTGAAAGCTCAGACAATATGTGGTTTAATTTTATGAGGCACTTTATTCACTAGTCTATGTATATGTGGCTAGCTGTGCCGTTCACTACACCTGGTTACACGTTAGAGGAGCAATCTCACTTTCTCTCACTCACTCTCATACTTTATACCTCTTATTCTGTACAGGGTCACGGGACGTCTGGAGCCTATCCCAGGGGACTCTGGGCATTGGGATGCCAGTCTGTCACAGGGTACAAGTATACAGTATACACACACTCACTCACACACTGTGGGCATTTGCAATTAGCCTAATCTGCATGTCTTTGGATCGTGTGAGGAAACTTGAGTACCCAGAGGAAACTCACCAAACACAGGGTGAACATACCTGAAGGTGGAGGTGCGAAACCACAGTGCTAGCCACTATGCCACCCTTCTCAGTGAGGTTAGTTTTGTGGATTTCCAATTGCGTACCATTTAGGTTTTATTACCGTATCTCAAGGTAGATCCTGATTATCTGGATCTGTATGTCTGATTGTTGCTAACATTCTTTATATCAGCCATATTGTCTAAAATACAAATGAGTCCAGTTACAGAAATGTCTCACCTGTTTTTTTTGTTATTGTTATTTTTACTATTGCATAATAATGATGTCAGATTTTAAGATAGAAAATATGATAAGGAAAATGTAAGTTAGTGGAGATTAAGAGGGTGCACCTGAAATTCAAGCCTCACTTGATTTGAATTGCAATTCACATATTAAGCAGCCCTGACCAAATGATTGGCTAGTTGTTCCTACTTGTAACCACCATGTAGTTAGTGATTGGTTGCTCAAAGGATTCGTAATGACTGCATGGGGATTTTCATAATGTATGCATGGTATTGTAGTAACAGTGAGTATTGGCAAGTATTAACAGATCTTATCGACATCCTAGAATAACTAGTCTCACCACTTCCCGGTAATTAGGCTCAAATTAAAAAGCAAACAGAAATACACTGCCAAAAACAAAACAAACAAACAAAAAAAGCTTGCTAATATTTAATTTGATCATCTTTAGCTTTAGCACACAATGTGGTTACCAATTTAAGTACTGTAGAATAAATAATTCCGCATGCTCCCAGAACAACTGCAACTCTAATAATAATAATAATAATAATAATAATAATAATAATAAAAAAAACAGCTTGACACGAATCCTCAAAGCTCAAAATCCTCAATCCTGGAAACTCAATGGAAAACCTGACCAGTATACAGAAATGACATTCTATAATGTTAAACACAAAAATCCATAACTGTTACATCTTCTAACTGAAAGCTTCACCACATCAATGATTACACGTCCTTCTTTAAAAAAAAATATATATCATTTATGATTGGACTAAGATTATATAGATCGTCTGCCACACAAGCCTGAGTTACTATAGAAACACACTAATATAAACATATTATTTGATGTATAGCCAAAGAATAGTTTATAAAATAGATTAAAGACAATTACTTGCGTAGACCCGAAGACCCAAAAGTATCTGAATCTTCACACTACAGTAGACATATTAATGTATCACATCAACTCACTTGTATAAGTGAAACATAAACATACTGAAATTACACACTTCTATACACTGTGACCTTTATATTCAGTGTTAAAAATAGTAAAATATTCTAATTATGAGGCCTGGAGCTGCAGAGTAAAGAGTTTGTGTGATAATGAGTCTAATTACACCTACATAAGGAAACCAGAATAATTACAAACATGCAGTTTGTTCAGTTTCATGTCACATTTTGAATGGAATAAGATAAAAGTACACCTGGTGTGACTTCGACTGCAGGTGTTAATAATGCAGATGCGTGGATAAGTATTAGTTTTACAGTAAGCATATTAGTAGCACAAACAATCACTTAAACTAGCTCTGAGCGTATTGTTCAGAGTTAATGCTTTCTAAGGTCTACCTTCTGTAGCCAACAGTAGTCTAAATATCCCTCATATAAAACCTGCTTGCATGCGTAAAAGCGACTAGAGGGATGCTTCAATACTAAGAAAGAAAGTCATCAGTCTGTCAGACAAACACCACACAGGATGTTAACGTGGCTTTTTGCTTTAGGCAAACATTTTCTAGAATGACAAATAAGGGTTAAGTACATACTTTCAGATTGCCAGGTAAAGTCGGCCTAGTAAATGTGCGGTTCCTAGTAGACGAAGAGGATATAGCCTAGGACACTCGAAATGAAAAGTGTTTGAAGATAAGAAAGAGGTTTGCCCTCAAGTGGGTATTCAAAGAGTTGAACTGGGAGTTATCGTGTGAGACACTTTTTTACTATTTAGCACTTACTTTACAAAGCTCCTTAATTGCTGCTCTAAGCAGCACATTATAATAATATGCACTATAATATCAGGCCTAAGGTTAAGAGCACATTCCACTCATCTTGGTTTTCCCCCCCTTTTTTTTTTTTTTAATATATCTGCGCCTTCTTGAATGTTGCTGTAAAATTCCAAATCACATGCTGTAATAAGGTGCTGTTAGTGTTCTTTCTCTCATGGAAAATAACACTGAAACATGGTAAGATAGTAGAGTACCTTCAAACAGATAGGTAGGAAAGTAAATGGCCGTGAAACACGTGTATAAAACGAGACAGGTAAAAAAAAATTATTGGAATTTATGCTTTTAAAATGGGACCCCCTGGGTAGAAAATGCTCTGTTTCGGTGCTGTAGTTATTAATCCCATGAGTATCCAAATCTGTCTAATATTTTAATAGTGCAATGATTAGAAGATGATTAACAAACTTAAGTAACAGTCTCAAAGAAGGCATTATAGGCTGGTAACAATTGTCAGTGAAGAGAAACAATGTGGTATAATTTCAAACCTGTGCTGAGATGTTGTCTTTTTTTTTTCCTGCTGTTGTTAATTAATTTTCCTTTAAACAGCATTGTCTTATTCAAATGAGGCGTTTTCTTCATTAGCACACCTGTGCTCTGCTGTCTCATTAAAATTGGAATCCTGTAAATTTTTACATCCGCAGACAGTGGCTCTGTAACCAAATATTGAGCAAGGTAGCACTCTGTTAATTAATGTTATAACAAGTCTGGGAGTCAACGAGGGCTGATTTGCATAACCTGTGCAAAAACACAAAACACAGATGAGTGTTCATCGTCTCCTCGAGGCAGGTCTCTCAATAGTGAAGGTTGTGTTGTGTTGCTTTCCCCCCTACAGTGCTCTAACAGATTTAATGGCAGCCAACAGAGGAACTTAAAAAAAAAACCCACACAAAACACAAAACAATAGCTGATTAAAATTCGATGGATTTTGTTGTCTGTGGAGTCTGTGATCAAATTTACATCTTAAAGCATTTTTAAGATGCTTAGACATATTATATTTTGCCAGTATATTTGCATGGTATTTAAAAGACTACTTTCTGCAGTTATATATTCGTTATAAATCTGAGGATTCATGTGATAAATCATCACGGCAGATGACTAGCAGAACCCGAGGGAAGCCATGATGGAGAACTGAGCATTGAGATTGCACCGAAACATTCACCATATTTCACTTAAATATTGACAAAGCGTCATCAGTAACTTTAACATTCAGTAACCGGTATCGCAGCTTATGGGCGATTCAGGGTATATATTAAAATTAAGCTCGACAACAACAAACAGTGATGTTGACACCATCATGATCATGATCATGATCATGTCCACCACCATCCATCAACCCCACAGAGCGTACTATGACATATCAATTCATCAAATACAGATCATGTCCATTAAGTAAAGTATAATGAGCTCAACACTAATCACTTTGTCATGAATCCTTTCTAAATTAGCTATTTGGACATGGGTTATTTAGGTGCTATTTGTTTAAAATGGATTGTGGGCATAGGCCAGGTTTCTTCCTTCCCCTAAATTGACTTTTCTGCAAAAACTCCAAAGTCTCATCTGCACTCATGCATGTTTGAGTAGGGGGTGGGCCCCACATCCTGCAAATTAGCAGGCCAATTTCCATCTAAAAGTTTATACAGCAGCAGGCTGAGCGGAACACAGAGACCTAAAGTGGATGGCCATGCCTGCTGTGGCCGCGCCAGAAGCTCCTCTCCCAATTCAAAACAGCCGCCTGAGTTATTATAGCTAGGGATTACCCAAATCTTTTTACCATGCTCTGTTAAGTTTGGCCCATTGCACTTCAGCTAGGGGTGGGCTCTGAGCACACTTGTTTTTTTAATGCACACATTTGGCTGGTTGTAACTTCAAGATTGTTTTCACACTGCAAACTGGAGCATGACAGGCGAGAATTTCACTAGCAAAGTAATCAAATGACCAGTGTATTTCTGATGGTGTTCGATTAGTAAGTAGAGAAAATGGATCGACATCAACTCAGTCATGGTGATTTAGAGTTCAAAGGATTTATTGGGTTAATCTCGAATGACTCATTAAATGTTTCTCACTAATGAGGGAAAAAAAAGTCTGTGAGGCTCTTTGCCCAATAGGTTGCATTTTGAAGAACCTTGGCACAAAACTGCCAACATGTGATAGAGTTAAATAAATGCATTTAAAGTTGTAATCATAAGCATATGCACCACAGTCTGTTGTGTTATTTTGAAGCACACTAATCATCAGGAAAAGCAAATTTAGTTGTCCTGCCTGTTAAAATTCTGGAAAGACTTCACAGTTAATAATTCATAAGCACTTGCTAATCTCACTGTAGGAGTCTAATTAACGCATCATTAAAAGCATAATTCTGATAATTATAATTTCTCACGTTTTAAATGGGAGTGCCACAGAGCTGTGCAGAGAGAGGAAGGGTGTCTGTGCAGCCAATTTACCGAGTGAACCAGATTTGACAAACAAGAATTGGGGGGCTGCATGGAAGATGATTGGTAAAAACAGCCATGCTTGAGAGTGACACCTTTCGAAATGTATTTATTTCATTTAGTGATAACAGACTCTATTCAGTCATTGATTTGAGGAGGTCCATGGGTTAAACCGTAATTTGTATCCTGATCATTTAATGTTAATCGAGAAGGGTAAAAACACACCGACATAGACTTGCCACCTAGAATGAGAATCAAATCCCAGCTGTGCCATGTGCCGCTCCTGGATAGAAATCTATGGGGTATGAGATTGGCTGCGTTCCCACTGTAGAGTAACTGAAATTTAGCGGTCATTTTTTTTCTCTTGGGAAGAGGTAGACTAATTTGGTAAGTACAGCACACAGATAAATAATTGCACCCAAGTGTGCTGAAAACTTGACCTTTGTTGTTTGACAAGCTGGAGACACTTCCATGAAGTAAAAGAGAGAGAGAGAGAGAGAGACAGAGAGAGAGAGAGAGAGTGAGAGAGGAATTTTGAAAATTTCCATTGGCTGACAAGTAATGAAAAATGCTTTTTAAAAGCCATTTAGTTTAATACAGCTCATGTGATTCTGATCAACCTTGATAAAGAGAGATCTATCTGAATTATTCTAGATGTCATATTTGAAATCAACATCTCTCAGTTATGCCAAAGCAAGGACAATGGTTCAACATATTAGTTAAAAAACCTTTTTAATCATCAATGGTCTTCTGATTGAACACCATTCATGACTACAAACAAGTCCGCAACAGGCTCCACATGCACAAGCTCAGCTGATTACTGACTGTACACCTGAACTCAATCACAAACAAAGACACACTCCCAGACACAGCATGAAGGGACTTTCACAGCCAAAGTCATTTTGCATAGTATACGTTCTGTGTTTGTCTTAACCAGTTGCTACTAAACTCCACTGTAATATTATGGTCTTGACTCATTCCCATGTTCTCATTCTGTCCTGCCCAGTTTATGCTGACTTCTGATTGCATGACAATAGACTGTTTAACATCACAGATTTCTGATTCATGTGTTTATTCTGAACATTTGGTGAATGAAACTTCCATCTGACTGCGCTTCTACTCTTCGCTTCATTTCAAGATGCTTGTATGCATTCAAAGATCGGTATATAAAACATAAATAACACCATATTTATTTGACGGGATATATATCAGTGGTCCTGAGATGATACGAGACCTTAAAGTGATTAAAATTGGAACTCGTTCTTCAAGGTGAGATTGTCTGGTGAAGCAAGGGTAAAAGAGCTAAGAAGAATTCATGTCAAAGATTTGTGATGAAATTTCTCATGAATGAGGGTGTAAAGGTGATGAGACTATTACAATTGAATAATGCAAACATTTTAAAGAAGGCCGTACATCTGATCCCGGCTGAGGTGGACCTGAGCCCACTGCAGTTGTTCCCATGAACATCCTTGATAATTAAGCCATTCCTCATGTTTGGGCCATTGGGGAAAAGTGTCCATTCAATCATGGCTCTGGTGAACTGAGAAAACTTTCCACCTTTATTGTATCCACGCACCAGTGAAACTCTGGGATGAGTGCATTAGTGTAGCAGGGATTATATAGAGAAATTTAGGTAGTTTCTACTATCATAACTGTGTTATGTCATTCTGCACAATCAAAAGTCCCGGTTTGACTTGTACACCCCCTCGTATAATCGGATATAATCTTATAATTCAATGATTTCAACTTGATAAGCAGACTACAATAATCTGTTTCTAATTTGTGGAAAACAGTTGTATTTACAGGGTAATTCGCAGCATAATTGACAGCCTCTCGGTATCTTCATTCACTTATTTCATGACAAGGTGAGCTGGTGAGCCCAGATGTTCCCATCATGGCAGCCGTCCAAATCAATTATTCCACTCTCAGCACAAATTCAATTCTCCTGCTCTCATCAGAGGTGTGAAAAGGTAAACATCACTCTCTTCTGCTTTTCCCTCAAGATGGAGCACTGAATAAAATGAGAAACAGAAGTGGTGAGTGAGACACGAGTGTCTGATTGAGATTGTGGTGTTGCTGCCCTCCCAAAAGGCAAAATGGGGTTAAATACAGTGTAGATTTCCCTGGTGGAGTGACAAGTGTTCACAAACACATCACAGATGCGTACCCTTGTTGGCTCGTTCTGAAAGTGAACAGTTATGTTGTTTGTGCTGCTGTTTGATGGATTGGTTTGGGTAGAAATACCGGGCTCCTGGGGTGGGTTTCAGTACTGACAGGGCCTCATGTGAACCAGACCTAGATAACTCGTTTGGAATAAAGACCTATTGTTTTTGCTTTCACACCTGGTTGTGTTCGGGAGGTGAGAGCTTTGTCACCTCAGGTGTGGAGAGGATGTCGCCTTTCATTTGTATGTGTGCATTGTATGTGTGTGTGTGTGTGTGTGTGTCACTTTCTCTTCCCTTTTGAGTTGACTCTAGCCACAGAATACAAACTTCAACAGATGAAGTCTGCTATTCTGATTATTATTCAAAATAAGATTCAATTTCGCTGCTCAGTTTTACTCCACACCTTTCAGATATTTAACTGATGCCTTGTGTAAAAACTATGATAGCTGCTATTAAACTTTTTTTCTAATTACATTCCTTCCTTCTTTTCTCTCATTATACTGTAACACTCTAAATAAATTTCTATATGCATTTCATTACATTGTCATGTCTTGGTTGTCTTAATTTTGTCTTAATATGTCATAAGTATACTTTTGTAACCTAACTGTAAATAACAGTACTTTCAAAACTGGCAGTTCTTTTAGCCGTCATTAACTAGATAACAATCCCTTTCCCAGTTTAACTATAGCAGTAATGATCAATCATTTGCCCATAAAAGATCCTGATTTAACTATCCTCAACAGCTGACCTCACTTCCTCCACTACCACCCACAACACTCTGTCCACCGAGCATGAAGAGGACATTTAACACAGGCTAAAAGGATGCTTTCGGTGCCAGAGCGGTCTGAGGCAGTAAGGCTGAGTACCAGGGCTGCTGCTGACGCAGTGTGGGCTGGCTAAAGGCTCATTGCTGGCCGCCGCTACAGATGGCAGGCGTTCACTCAGCCCTGGATCCGCAGTACAAGATGGCTGGATTGGCTCGCTTTTACCAACCACCGTCTGCACACATTAAAGATAGCCAGCCACTCAGGACATCTCGGCACGCACGACAACCAAACTGAAACATCTTAAAGACTCAAGATTACATATTTTACAGATTTACCAACAGATTAAATCCAATCTTGACTTAAATTGCACTTCTGATGGATAGTCTTCATTGAAGAGCGTTTCCAAATTTAGGACGAGGCTTGACGGTGCTCGGAAAATCTCCGCTTCGCAGTAGAAGTTAAATGATCACTGTACGTGGTCCTCCTTCCTCTACATTATGAAGGCGGTTGTCTTTTGTCAGTCATTGATGAACTCTTAATATCAGTGGCCCAGATTCTGTGAGTGACAGGCAGAGCTGATGTCAGTGTGGGAGAGAGACTCTGACCTGAACAGAAGGAGGCTGGGGCTCGCAGCACTCCCAGCTGAGGTGCCTGCTGGTGCAGATGGACCGGGGCTGGGACTTGGGCTCCGTGTGGGAGAGAGATGAGCTGGGATCTGCACTGAGCTGGAGGGCCACTTCAATCCTCCTTCGCCTCTTCAGTTTCTTTTGAGGCTCTGAGTGAAGCACAAAACCACCTACAATTAAAAAAAGACAAAAAAATCAACAACAACAAAACAAAACATTGAAACATGAAGAATGTACAGGCAGAATGTGAAATATGCAGGGAGTGATTTTAGAAGTAAGATGAAAAGAGCTTATATAGACATACTTCATTTTACATATTTTATATAAATGCACATTGATGAATAATCACTTATAAAAGTTGTCTTTAAGGTACACCAAACTGTATAGCATTATAGAAGCAGAATGCATGCCTACAATGCATAGGAAGTGCAATATAAGGATTCAATACCAGCAGAGGGAGCACAAATGCACACCACACACACTATAGAGTCATTGTCAGTATAGGAGACCAACCGATAATTGATACTTGCTTCGCTCACTTCCGGCTTAATCATTGTTGTAGTTCATATTGCATTGTGATCATGGTTTATTAGGTATAGTTGCCTAATAAACGAAACATCAACTTCTCTACAAAAAAAAAAAAAAATCCGTTGTTCATACAGACGCCCTTCAGAAGGACCCTGGAGCTTGATGAAGGGAACTTGGCCCGTGTGTTTGTGCATAACAATTAGGGTCATGGCCTTTCTGATGTTCCTTGACTTGGTGATGTCCAGGGCAGTGAAAAGGTCACGAGTGCAGTGAGAAAGTGTTGTGCATGGCGCATAATAAACAAAACAGCTCAGCCCAGTATTGATGAGCTAAACTAGATGTTAAAGTTAACAAGCTGATTAATGATTATTATTCACATAGTATACATGTACAGGAATATAAATCATCTATATGAATTTTCTTATGAATTGTAAGGAACGGTTATTCTCTACCAGTTAAAATGATGGTGGATGATTGGATAATTTACTATGTGCAGCTAATAAGTGAATTATTAATTATGATAAATACAGGGTGTTCAAGTCAAACCGGGACTTTAACAATGAAATGATGATCCTGGTCAAGGTTGCTCTGAGCCCACTGCAGTCGTTCCTGTGAACATTCAGCGAATAGGACATCTGATATTGAAAATCAATGGATAAATCATCTCCAGATGTGGAAGAGACACATCTGTCTGTGGGAACTGTACAACCACTTATCATTTACAAACACCATTTCAACATTACATGAACTCAGTGGGGAGTTATTGCCACAGTCCTGCCCTATTCTCCAAGCCATTTCCATATGTTTGGTCCATTAAATGAGTTCCTGTGAGGCCAGTGTTTCAGATGTGAAGCAGGCAGTCTGATCATCACTCGGAGATACTGAGAAAACTTTCTACCTTGATGGTATCCAAGCACTAGTGAAATGCTAGGATAAGCACATTAGTGTAGCAGGGAATTATATAGAGAATCACAGGTAGTTTTACTCACAAAACTGTGTTCTGTTATTCTGCACAATTAAAAATCCCAGTTTGCCCTTGTAATTGTAATTATAATACTGTGTAAAATAGATGTATTATCCATTATTTTGATTGGAATTACATTTTATTTTTTTACCATTTACATGATTTGTTCTTGAAAGAAAAGTCCATTCAATAAAGGGACCATTCAATAATTCGCTAGGAAAAACACTGGGAAAAATGTGTACCAGTTTGTGTTTGATTCATGTATAATTACTCTTTGACTTATTTGACTCTATTTGAAAAAAGATGTTTCTTGACATTTGTCTATTTTCTATGACACAGTGATACTCATGGGATCATAAAAAATGATCATGTTACAATAACATTTTGGTGTTTCTATGCAACACAGTCCTGAAGCCTGATGTATTAATATCTTCTTGAGCTTTTAGAATAATATGGATAGCAAACTGAATACAATATGCAAGCGTAAGTTTAAAGCACACAATTTATGATTGCTGCTTTCAAACTACATCTAACTAATTTCATTGTACTTGAATGGCTTGTGTATTTTAAAAGAAGCTTTTTAAATTTTTTTTATTTTTATTATTTTGATGTTTTAACACACACACACACACACACACACACACACACACACACACACACACACACACACACACATATATATTGTCCTTCACCAACCACATTAAAATCTTCTATGAAACATTGTGTAGGTGTCCCTCTAATTCATGGATGCACCGACTCCTCAATACCTCTGATAGTGTGCCGTGCAATTGCACCATCATGTTAGCAGCAGATTTTTTAAGTCCTTTAGGTTGCGAGGTGTGGCCTCCATGGAGCGGACTTGTCTGTCCAGAACATACCACAGATGCTCAGTCAGATTGATGAGAATTGGGAGGCCAAGGCACCACCTTTAACTTTTGTTAAGTTCCGCAAACAATTCCAGAACAATGTTAGCAGTGTTGCAGAACACAATATCCTGCTGTAAGAGACCACTACCATTAAACAATATTGTTGCCATGAAGGTGTGTACTTGGTAAGCAATAATGTTTTAAGATGTGTCAGCCTAAGGTTTCCCAACAGAACGTTGCCCAGAGCATCACACTGCCCCACCAGCTTTCCCTTATTCCCGTAGTCCACCCTGATGCCACATCTTTCCCAAGACACAAATGCAGCCGATCACATGGTGTCAAAGAAAACATGATTCACCAGACAAGGCCACCTTCCTCCATTGCTCCTTGGTCCCATTCTAAATCTTAAGTGGCCATTGTAGGACTTTCCATGGTGGACAGGGGTCAGCTCCTACTGGTCTTCAACTACACAGCCAGCTGTGATGCACTGTGAATTTTGTTACCTTTCTATGGCACCCACTTGTGCATCAGTGAGCCTTGGCAACACTGCCCCTGTTTCACCAGTTGTCCTTCCTGTATACCAGAAACACCCCACAAGGCCTGCTGGTTTTTAAAACGCCATGAACCGGTTGTCTAATCATTACATTTCGTCCCTTGTCAAAGTCACTCAGATCCTTAAGCTTGTCCAATTTTTTCTGTTTCCACCACATCAATTTCAAGAACTGACTACTTTCTTAATGCCTAATATCTTTCACCTCACTGACAGGTGCTATTGTACCAAGATAATCAATGTTATTCCCTTCACTTTTCAGTGGATTTAATGTTATGGCTGATAAATAGATGATAAAAACAAATATTTGGGCATGCATATATTGTCCATGCACTATACCCAATCGTTACATAACAGATTAGTTAATAATAGCAATTTTCAGAAGACTAGCTTCAAATGTTTTCTTTTTTTCCCTTTGATTTATTTGCATTTATACACGTGACAATGCTGAATGCTGCAGATTCCCTTCCTCACTGTGAGCTATATGCCCGGACTGATGCACGCCTTTGCAGGCCTTCCATCTTGGAGAAAAGTCCTGACACGAGAACAACGTTGTTGTGGTGGATGATGTACAAATTTCAGACAGAAAGAAAAGCAAAATGAGCGTTTAGCTGTGAGTGTGAATTGCCTTTCGCACCAGACAGATTTTCTGATCCCATTATGGCTCCAGCTAGCGTTTTTAGTGCAAATTTCTCAGCGCTTGTGTAGATTGCACATGCTCCCGGTGCCTAATGAGGGAGCATTAGCCAAGGGAGAAGCAGTAATTAGACCAAGCGTCAGAGAGGAGGACAGATGGCATGCAAAGACAAGTCTTTTTCCTTCAGACTTATTGTCCCACTCCTTCAAGGGATGTCAAGACATACAGCTTTTATTCCAGCTCATCATACTTTTTATACACTAATTACAAAACAGTTTACTTTGTGAGGCTAAATGAGTTTGAAGTATTGCTTTAAATACAATCGATTTGAAATTAAGGAGGGACTAATGTATCATTAAATAGTTTCTGATCTCAGGCCACTGGCACACACTAATTACAAAAGTACAGTTAAAACAGTGCTCTTTGAATTCACAGGATTCCGACAAATATTGATTAAAGCTGAATTTGGGTCGGTAGTAACTCTTCATTAAAAAAATATATATAGCCATGGAGATGTTTCCAAACAGAACTAATCTTCCTAATTTATAGTTCTCAGCTGAAGATATTGGCAAGAGGCTCCTGATTATGAAAAATAATTCATGCCTGTGTATTCACACGAAATGTGATAGTTAAGTTTTGACTGTACATAATTAGCTTGGGACTATGTCATAATGTAATGTGCTTTATTAGTGTATTGTTTATGGTAATTTATTGTTCATGTAGTCAAATATTGCAATGTGTTCTGCATTTGTCGATGGCACATTTGAGTCTCTAATTAGGCTGTACAGAGTCGCGACGAAAATTATGGGAACTCGATGACAGCCCCATCAACATCTCGCTGTGGTTTCAGGCTAAGTCGCAGCATGCAAATGAGCCTCATATGACAAACACTAAAATGATGTGCCCTATGTGTGTGTGTTTAGGGATTAGGAATATGCATGCAGGCACAACTTAATTACATGCAAGTGCAATACACGCACATACAAATATGTGAAAATGCGACTGCTGAGAGATGTCTGTTGGTGTCAAGCTTGAGAGACCTAAATCTTTTAACAGACACCCAACATCATGTTTCTCCACACAGCTGCACACCTGGTCCTGATGGTCCTCTCTCTCTCTCTCTCCCTCTCTCCGGTGTTGTCAGAAATGACTTGGAATGAAAAGGTGTTGCATGGAATCAGCAAAACGAGGCACATTAAAGACCGAGGCCCAGCCATGCACTGGATTTGAGGCTTTGGGGGATTGTCCGTGATTTTCACATAGCTTCACATCACACCTCCTTCATCTCTTACTCTGGCTAAACTGCCTGAATCGGCACAATGGGTGCTTAAAGGGTCCTTCTTCTAAAAGCAGGTCGGACAGCCTTGGCTTTTGTGATGTTTCCTCGTCACATTCCTGCCTAGCATTTTGTTTATTTTTTCTTTCTTTATGCTGGTGCTGCCCCAACTCTGTCTGGCTCTCTCACACACACACCTGCAGTGCCCGAGGGGGAAGGCCGTGGCCCAGATCTTGCACCCCCACATTCTACTTTTCCCAACACAGAGGAAATGAGGAACACTTAGACCTGAACAGCTTAGCTGAAAGTCACAAAGTGTTGAGTTATTAGCCAATCAAAACAAAACTCTGTCACCTGGAGAAGGTGTGTTCACATCCGTCCAGGAAGGATTTGTTAAAAAAAAAAAAAAAAAAACCTCCAGTGCAGCTTATGCTCAAGAATAAAAAAAAAAGAGAAGGGAATATGGTTTTGTCTCTTTGCTATGAAGAAGTTTTGGGTTCGCGTGTTATGTTTCGGCATAAACAATTTTGAGGTTTGAGCAGCCCATCCCATCAAACGCACCTCAATAGCAAGTCTTCAATAACAAGAAGCTACGCGATGTACTATAACCACAAGCATGTCTTTGTGCAGATGAGGTGCTTTATAAGAAAGTGTGACTCCCTGTGTAGACGGGTGATCAGTAGCACCTGGGACAGCAGGGACCGTGGGGCGAGTACCAGCTTCCAGAGCGCAGTGTGGCAGCGCCTGCTTGGCTTTGGCACCTCAGCTGTCAGCCCATGCTGCTGATAACGCCAAGGTGTGGGGCGAGAGAGCCGATAATGAAGGTACCCATCTTGTTTTCACGACAGATTGTTTGCTCTGGGCCTTCCGAGGTGGCGGCAAGCTCCACGCAAATCCACGCCCCCTTCTGCCTTAGGGCTTGGCACCTCTGCCAGGAAGAGGAAGGTATTTTTACCCTGCACGCATCCATCAAGGCTGCTGCCGAGATCCACCATGTAAAGTGCAAATGATAATATTTTGCCTGATGACTGACTCTATTTGGTGTGTTTGTGCGGTTGTGTTTTTTTTTTTTTTGACTTTCTCACCACTTTAAATCATAAACAGTAAACAATGTGCGTTCAACAACAAACAGATTAACTTTCACCTGGTATTTAGTTGCCGACTTTTTGGGGAAAAATTCATCTTTTTGCATGCAAAATAAAAATCCAAGGACGTTTTAAAGGACACAAAATTTTATTTCTAGACATGGAATTTTAGAAGTCATTATGCAATTCAGAAAAAAAAGAGCTCCACAGTGTTTCCTGATCCTTCTCAAGAGCGGCAGAACTTGAGAGCCTGAATAGCAGGAGACTGGGTCTCAGTAAGCCAAGACTACAAAAGGTTGCTTTGTGAAATCTGTCACAGACTGGCCCCTAATGAGTGTTCGGCAGCGATGAGAGACACCCACTTCCCGCTCACTAATTGCTTTATTAATGGCCTGCCTGTTTTTGATATCGCCATCCGCTTAAGCACTAGTTGTCCTCCACACTTTCTGGCTTTCCAAATCAAAGATACCTGACCCTATAGCCTCATATCACAGACTGGGAGCCTCGTAGGAGGCTGGGATGAAGGCAAGCAATGAGAGAGAGAGAGGGAAAAAAAAACTTTTAAGGCTTTCAACCCACTGATGAAGAGGATCATTTGAAGAAAACCATATGCACAGGCATCTGCTTCTTCTGACTCTTAGCTTACTGACAACTATCTCTAGAGTCTCTCGAAGCACACCAAACACTGTTTTTAAAAGGAAGGGCCATCTGTCTTCCACTCTTCCCTTGCGAGGGCTTTTCTTGGCATGCTGAGATGCCTTACCTCTTCCGCCGACACTCTGAAAGAAGTGTGTCTCCCTAGATAAGTCGGTGGCGAGCATTCATCCAACTCCCAAAAGAAGAGAGAGAGATGGGCTGTGTAATCATCGGAGGTTCTTATGTGTGTGAATCTGTTACAAGTGCTAAGAAGAGAAGAGCGGATCTCACACTAAATGTCACACAGAGTGAACTGCCAACATATGACATAAAATAAATATTTTCTTAGCCATAATTCCTGCGACCAATTAACTTCCAATCTGTTTTAACTTTGAAGCAGAAGTTCTAACGCAACCTTTTAAAAAGATTTACACTTCCCCCAACCTGTTATGAAACAGAGTATGCGTATGATGTCCCTTAAATGTACCACAGTTCAATTTCAAGGTAACTGCGATCTAATAATCAAAGGTAATTTGAGATAAGATGTACCTGTTAAAATTTGTAGTAGTTGTATCAAATGCATGAACGTAATAGTTACAAACCTGCATATAATCACATTCGTTTAAATGGAAATACATTGTATATACCATAAGTTGGCGCTGGCCTGCTCTATTAGGCTGACAGTAACTGTATTCCAGTTCTACATTATCATAGCTTCCTTTCAGGCTACTGTATTCCCTAACAGTGATGGCTAAATGAAAGAAAAAACGGCATTGACGCTGGAATGCATACACAGAGTGAAGAGGAAGTCATCAGCATGTGCTGAACTAATTACCGCTACTAATACAGTGAGGCCCAGCACTGCTGTTCATAATGAGGCAGTTGTTTTGGGAACCTGGTCAGACAGAGATGCCTGCAGGTGTCTATTGTGCTCGCTCCACATGAGGGGTTTAGGAGTGGGAGGAGTGGCGGCTAGTTTGAAAACGGCTGCTCGAAAAGGACCGGGCTTGGATTAGCATGTTCCCAGCAGTATGGGGCTATTCTGAGGGTAACGTCATTAGATGGCATTAAAGCGATTCACTTTTCCCCCATTCTTCTGGAGATGTTCCACAGTGAGCACAGGATTAGGGGGTAAAAAGCAGCTTTAATTGACGGGACTACATCATCTTTGATTTCCCCCTTAGAAATAATGTCCTTCCTTGCTTTGAAATTGGATTGCGCCAGATTAGTGATACCTCATATTGTTGTATGGGATCTAACTGTTAATAAATGTTCAAAGGAAGCAGAGCAAAACTCTTAATGGGTTCCAGTTTGTTATAGCTTGCTGTTTAAATCAATACTAAAGCCCTCATCTCTCAACGAACATGTTTGAATAACTAGACCAACTTCATTTTTCAACTTTTCAGCATTTTTTTTTTTTTTTCGAAAAATTATCGGCTCTAGTACCTAATTGCGCATAATCACAAGTACAGTATGTTGCCAGCTTGAACATTAAACTCTTTAAATTAAGGTCTTAAAATTAGGCCTATTTTTGTCTCACCAGTTCCCTCCTTCATTTAACTTCTGCTGTTCTCTGTGTAGCTGGAACCTGCTGCCTTAGCACTAATACAGCCTTCCATCCCTCAAGATCTGTGGTGTAATTAAAGCATGATTAAGAGGCAGGGCCTGATGAATGTGTTTCTAAATGCCTCATGCTGTGCTGTTGTCGAGCACAGTGTGGTGGTTTTAATTGATTCAGGCTAATCAACGAGAGGAATTAAAACAGTCACAGTTGTTTGGGAGAACAAGGGTGCAGGACTGGGCATCAGGACGAGACCAGGCAGCATAAGGCCTGAGCCTCACTGGATCAGTTATTGGCCTTGCATAATTTGCAGCATGAAGACGCACCATGTGTGCAGCAGGTTGGTAAGACAAACGCTGGCTGCTATTGTTCATTACTCCATAAGACATGCTTGTTAAACTTGTGAGCTTCGTTTCTGGTTTCTGTAACTGCCATTTCGTTTTCTCCTTTTGCATTAAGCAGTGTGCATTTGCACCTGCTTATTGAGCTGTAAATCTGACTAATGGAGCAAAAAAAAAAAAAAAGAAAGTAAATGACGAATTTCAGTGCCAGTCTTTGCTGATGAATCACACGTTGCTTTATTTTGGCATGCTGTGAGTAACAGATAGGAACAATTCTGTAGAGTTTTGGCTCCATATCTTCAGGCAAAAAGGTTTAAACCCCTACCTCAATCTTACTTGTCAGGAGAGTCGTTTGTTGGTATTACCCTCCTGTTGAGTCTCCAAGGGGATGGCAGGGGGTCCTGGTGCTTAAGCCTCCGAGCAACGGAACTCCTGCTTATGTTTGTGACCACTGTCCTCAGGAGTTGGACAGAATCCAGCTAAACAATGGGATGGGCAAACGACATCAAAATGCAACAGCCCTCATAAGCTGTGGTTACTTGAGGTAGCGTGGTCATGCAGGGATGCTGTTGATGGAAAGCCTCGGTTTGTTGCAGTACCAAACACTTATTCAGTAGTTTCTGGTTGGCACGTCAGGACTTTTTGTCCTGGATGTTGATGGAATGGATTTTCGTCCTGTGTAAGACTATAAATAAGTCTATACATACAGTAGCCAAGAAGGTACATCTTGACTCTAAACACGTAAACAGAAAACAGAACTATTTCCATTAGACCTGTTGCTATTGAAATCCCTGGGTAAAAGCTATTAAGAGATTGATCTATTTGGTAAAAGAAAAAAAAGGTTATAACCTCCCTTGATGTAGAGTGCATTAAGGTACAACATAAAGACAGATGTTTTGGCAATGGACATTCTCATCTGTCATACATAATAGCAGGCTAATGAGGAAAATCAAGCTGGCTGTACAGATGGTAGTCATGAGGCAGCTGTAACATACAGTTGGACAGATGACATCTGCCTTTATGCTCTCCATTAGTATAATCACACAATTAAGCACCAGCAAACCGTTGTGGAGAAACCCTGTGGTATTTGTACGTCAACAGATGAGTGAATGCGTGTAATAACATGATCAGGACAATATACTGTAGGAACCGATTGTACAGTATATACTGTAGAAACAACTGCATGATTAAAGGTGTTTAGCCATTTCGACATCTCCCTAAGGCATGTTGCAGTTTTTTGAAAAACTATGAATAAGAGGCCCACTAATTGAATCCTTTTAAACAGGCACTCACCCTCTTCTTCATCTTCTTCAAAAGAAGATATTGTCATAACTTTTTTAATTATTTTATTTGAACTTGACATCTTGAGGATATATCAGGAAGTTGCAGTTGAGAATTACAAATTGCATGTATTAAAAAAAAAAATGTTGAGTAGGTATTTCTGGAGCCAGTGATTGATTGTACACAAGTGCCCCTTGACAGACAGACAGACAGACACACACACACACACACACACACACACACACACACACACACATACACACACACACACACACACACACACACACACACGTACACACATCCTCCACCTCTCCAGTAGGTCTGCTGTGCACTGTAACAGGCACACCTGGAGATGCTCGAGTGTTCCTTGTGTGAAGCCGGTATTATGCTAATTGTGACCCACGGGCACTGTGTGAAGGCTTGGTATAATTATCCGTGTAATTGTCTCGTATTTTGTAAAGTGCCAGATCGTTTAATTCCGGATTAACATTTCTCACCTCCAACAGCCGAAAGGCTTCGCCTTAGCTCACCGCTGCTCCCCCATGGGGAACTTGACATTATTCATATGACACGTTCTCTCTCTCTCTCCCTGTTTCTCACTCTCTCTCACTCTGTCACCTTTTCATGTTCTATAAGAAAGGGTGGAGAAACACAGACTGTCCACTAGACCTGCAGTTCAGTAATGGCTGTCCACATTCCCTGCCATTACACACCAACTATCATGGTTTCACTGTGCGTGTGTAGAGGGGGATGACAGAGCGGCTTTCATTTATGTCAGTGTCAGTTTTCACATGCTTGATGCCTTAATCCCTTCTGTGTTTGCTCAGGACTGCTTGGGATGATTTCCTCAGCGTGCTCTGAATGGGCCTGCTGTCTGCCGCACGTCCAGCTCTGTAACCACAAATTAACGCTTTATGAAGCCTCCCTAATCATCACAGCTAACTGTCTGTTACTAAGGTCAGACGAAGCTCCTAGTAGCTCTGACAGCTCTGAAGAAGTGCATGCTGCGAGCTTGTAACCTGAACATGAAATGATCATTTGTATGAAGATTACGCAAATATTTATCTTCGACCATTCTCTGAATAGTAATGCATGTTCCCTTTTTTTGTTCTACGTTTATATATTATCATACTTATCACCGTGACAAATACTAACTTCATGTTGAACAATATGAAGGCCCTAAAGGGCAACACTCCATGTGCTTATTTCTATCATCTCCAACCTAAACTCATGGGAACAAATATACCTGCTGTTTTCAAAGACATGGCACATTCACTATGTAGTGCAGTTTAGTCTGTAGTCTGAAAAAAATATTGGTCTTTAATGTGCAGCATGAAAACGATATAAACTACCCATAATGCACCAGTGCCACCGGAATTGACACTTAGCCATATACACTACACATACAGAAACAATCAAACCCAGCCATTTGTACAACCCACTCAACATGTGTTTATTGACATAATTAAAAAATGTTGCATTAGTTTGCAGTGTGGTACCGTACTTTATTATTATCATTATTATTATTATTATTTTTTTTTTTAATATCATTATTTACAAATTCCTGATTTAACACTTTTCATTTAATCAAGCCTTCACACACATTTCAATGTGCAAATCCAGTGTTTATAAATAGAGTTGTTCAGTTTCTCAGTTAAGAAGCAGACAGTTCAGTATTTCGGCAAATTTCCAGTGACAACTATTTATTCCAAAAATACCAAACTTGTGCTGTCTGTAAATTCACAGCATAACTTTCACATTCAGGGTCAGCTTTTTTACCCTATAGTGATTGTATAATAGAATGAATTCAGATACATAAATAGTAATCTTTCTGTATTCTTTGAAGGTACAGTATATGTACTATAGGAATCTTACTGTAAGTGATGTGACATGCTGGTTAAATTCTTAACTGGAGCACCAGAACCGTATAATCTGTAGTCTGGTTGTTATCGTTTTCTGATAACATTCTCATAACATGTGAGAAAGAAATCTTATACTTGTAGTGGATATTGTTGCTTTTAAATATTTAGTTTATAGAATTTATAGTGCATAGAACTCAGTGGCTTAATGGATAGCATTGTCACCTTGCACCTCCATGGTCTGGGTTCGATTCCTGCCTCGGGTCTGTGTGCATGGAGTTTACATGTTCTCTCTGTGCTTGGTGGGTTTCCTCTGTGTACACTGGTTTTCTCCCACAGTCCAAAAAACATTTGCGCGGCAGCGGTGGCTCAACCAGTTAAGGCTGTGGGTTATTGATTGGAAGGGTGGAGGTTCAAGCCCCAGCATTGCTAAGTTGCCATTGAGGAGCCCTTGAGCAAGGCCCCTAACACTATCTGCTCCCGGGGTGCTGTATCCTGCACTCTGACCCCAGCTTCTTAACTGGGATATATGAAAAAAATCTTTTTACTGTGCATGTGACAAATAATTGATTTATTATTATTAAAAACATGCATGTAAGGGCCATATTTCATTCTTGTGATTTGTTGTTATGTTTATCTTATTTCAGTTTATTAGTTAAGCATTAAGCA
>JAOVVA010000037.1:15471673-15492091 GCA_028565275.1 Leiocassis micropogon | reverse complement strand
TATATATAAGACAACGAACATGAATACATTTAATGCATAAATTAATATATTAAAATATTTATACAAGTTCATTTTTTCCCGAAGTGTGTATATATTATTTGGACATATAATTTAGGGTTCAGAATTTCACTAGCTGTATGTAATATAAAGAAAGAACTTTTTCGTTAAGTCTAGCCGCAAGGCCTGTACGAAACTGCTGAATCGCAATATCCTGTTTGGCTAAACAGATGTCCATGTATACAAAATAATCCTTACGACTACAAACAAATTGATTGACGAACTATCACTCAAAATGCCACAAAACCACAAAACGATGCACAACTTCAGTATCACCTTAAATTTTTCTTCCACTTTTAAGGCAATAGCAGGTTAAAAAAACGGAACACATTCGCGTTAGAATAAACGGCCTGTTTGATTTATTATGATAAGATGCAGCACATTCCTGCGCACATGTATAACCTTATGCCCCTCAAACTAAAAGCTTTACAGTTATGACAAGATTAATGAGCCTATATTATGGATGTCTGCTCTCTCATTTTTTTCTCATCTCATCTGTTTGTCGGATATGGTTGCTGGGAAGGTCTGACCTTGTGCATTATTATTATTAGTATTATTATTATTATTCAAATTATGAGAACTACTATTGTTCTCTTCCATTTCCCTTCATTCTCATATAGGATTTCTAATTTGATTTGTTAAATGCTGATGAGAAAGGCTGTTTAAAATGTATACCTCATCATTTAACCTTTTTAGTTAGTGATAGGCTAGTTAATTAATAGTTAGTAATGTATTTAATATTAAGTACATTTTTACATATGCGACAGAAGAGGGAAAAACGACAAAACGAGACAGTGATAATATACATTATGATGTTATACGCTTTAGTATATAAAGAATATCAGTTTACTGCTATTAGGTCTATAGTGCTGTGCATGTTTTTTGTTTTCATAAAAATACTAACACAGCTATTTAATTGTGGCTGGGAGAATCCAAGAGCTTTTGGACAGATTTCAAAGAAGCTGTACTTGATTTCAAAGAGGTACTTAATTCATCGGAAGACTACTAGCATGCAATGTTAAGTGCAGGTGGGTCAGCACCTCTATTTGCAGAAGAGGGGCTGTAACAGGACGCTGTGTTGACTACAGGTCTGCATGCGTGTTGTGCTGCTTTCGTATCCCTTTCAAGTGCTTCCTCTCGGGCCACGGAGATCCTCCCAGGTGGCTGCTAAATGCTCTGGGAACCGTGTGACATCACTGCAGGGGACTGACCTGCACTTATCCCTCTGCCTGGCCAGGTATTGTCCCAACATGTCAAACAGCCATAGAGCAAGTGATCCTCTTACATCTGCTCAGCCTTTCCACAAGGACGCAGGCTGAGGGAAGAGACGGCGTGTTTCCCACCTCGCCAAGTGAGCAGGCAGGCTGAGGAGGTAAAGGGGCCACAACAGGGCACACATCACCAATCATGATGTCAATCACGTCTCTCTGCTGCTCTTATTTGAACAAGAACAGAGCCCCACTAATCATCCTCTCTGCATGGGCCACAGTGAAAGTGCACGTCTGGGTAACTTGACTCAGCGCTAAAAGGGTCACTTGTTAACCATCAACATGAGCTCATGACACCTTAAGGGTGAGAGACAATATAGCCGAACTAAAGACTTTTATTCTCCAGGGAATCAGCAGTATAGTAGTATTCGTATAGACACAAAAGGGATACTTTACAAGTTTGGAAATATTTGCTTTGGTATCTGATTCTAATCACATTAAAACGTTGCATAAACACAGAACATGTTATCGCTGACGGGATAATCTGGTCGGCCAGTCAGTACAACTTTTGAAAAATTGTAAAATGATATCCATGTTATTTTAGACACAGGATACAGCCAGAGACGGTTCATCTTTACGGTTTCCTGCGTGCCTCAGTTTCATCGTTACCACTCTGCCCCCTACTGGCTAAATATCATTACAACAGAACTGCAGTTCCAGAAAGGCAAATCTTTTCAACAGACTCAAGTTCCAGCTACATACATTCTCTCGCTCGTTCTATAAACTCTAAAAACACTAAATAAACGATTATCAGTTCATTTCAAGGTACCTGGATATGTGTATCACTGTGAACTCATTTCACAAATACCTCAGATGCAGCTTTTATTGAGCCGTTCTTTGTGAGAAAGGAATAAAGGCACTTGTTTAGAGGTAAACAAACAACAGAACATGAAAATGGGCCACAGGGACGAGAAGAAAAAAAAAAAAAAAAAAAAAAAAGAGACTACACAATATAAGTACACATTCACTGTGAAACACTGGAAACAAATCTACAGCAGTGATCCTTTAGCTTATATCCAACACTGCTCACGCCTCTTGTAAAGTTAGATATGTCTCCTTGCTGAGAATCTTGTATTTGCCAACAAACGCAAAAGAACAGTGACTCACTAGTTAGCTAGTTAGTCGTAACAAAAGATCAATGTTCTCAGAATGTACACTAATGACATTGTCAAAGTCTATACATGCAAACAAACTGGTCTTACATGTGCCAGCAATTTACAAAAGCCCTCACTCTTTCTTATACAAATACATACATGTACATGAATACTGTTGTAAAAGTGCCAGTGCATCTGAAATGCAAGAGGGAAGAAAAATAATGCTTTAAAATACATGTAACAAGTGCTTTGGCTTTGTAAGGCAAAAAGAGAAAAAGGAGCGTGGGGGAGGGGAACAAAAATAATTAAAAAAAAAATCTGATGTCAGTTTCCTGGAACAACCAGTACATAATGCTAAATATAAGCATAACAACGTACATAACGTACCTTTTTCCAGTAACATCACAAAGCATTAGTTCTCACATCACTGCCTCAAAACCTTCAGCCCTGCACAATGGAGTTTTTACTACCACCAATACACCCCATCTGACTAACCATCAAGCAGGTGGGACAGATGTGTTGGGAAAACGTGATGTTTTAAATTCCGCAGCAAACCCCATATATACAATGACATAATACATATATACACAATATAAATTTGGTACTCCAAAATTAAACATATTACTGGTACCAACATTAAAAAAATAAAAACAGACTAAAATACAGAAAAATCTGTCAGACTGAACAAACTTTGATACAGTGGCTGAGTATGCAAAACTCATGTAATAAGTCACTTTCAACATAGCATGAAAACCACAGTTTCCTTAAAATGAATATTTGGGGAAAAAAAAAAAACAGCAGCAGGCTAAAAAAAAAAAAAAAGAGGCACAGTTTGCTCAACTCTAAAAGTTATAACACACTAGGCTGAGGTCAGTTGAGTCCAGTGTGAGATGGTGGAGCTGAGACCAGGTCAGCTTGGGGAAACATTTGTAGGAACCACAGCAGGTATGTGAAAAGATGAGCAGGAGTCCTGTTTGTGGAGGAGCTTAAAGAGCAACTCCTCCTTCTCCTGACTGAGTTTCTGTCTTTGTAATGTTTGCTTCTCCAGCACCTCCTGCAGCTCATTCTGCTCCTTAGACAGTTGGCTGAAAGTGGAAAAAAAATCAGGGTTAGATAAAATAAAAAGGTCCAATGGTTATGGGAAAGTACAGGATAATTTTCTAGCACTTTCCATGTCAACAAATAAGTGTCCCTTCACTCCTTAAATAAATGCACATTTACTTACAATTTACCTTTTCCTTAGTAGTAATATATATATATATATATATATTTACATCATCATATTATCCATTATATATGTATATGCATGCAATGTCTGGCTATATTTAGTCATGTAGTCATGTAACTTAATGTAATTTCTTGGAATTGTCTAAATGGATAAATTAAAGAATGAGGTTAAATGGTACACTGGAGTAGTATTTTTCATCATTTAACACAAATGCATGATGGGAGTTTGATGGGCAAAAAAACAGCTTACTGAATCAGTGTTTGATAATTGTCTATTCGAACTCTGAGGTCTTCATTCTGCTGGAGAACCTGCACAATCTGGTCCTCCAAAGCCAGATTCTTTTCAACCTGAGAAAAACAGCATGGGGCATGATCAATGAGTAATCGTGTTGAACACAGAACATGATAGAGAAGTAGATTTAAAATCCCAAATTAGATACAGTATATGACCAATAATCATATAATTTAGACTATTCCAATTTCCTACCACATACAGGTGGAGGTCACACTAAATTGCACCTAGGCTACTGTGTGCATGTGTGTGCATGATGCCTTAAAATGAAATGAAGCTACGTCAAAAGTTTATTTCCGTCTTGCACAAAGGTTAGGGTTCACTGCAATTCTAACAAAGATAAAGTAGTTAACCTTAAAACTCAAGTGGCACAATACACAATTAGTGGCACAATACACAATTAGTCAATGACTATTTTTCTTTCTTTTTTTTTTCTTTTTTAAACAGCTGCTTATATGAAAGTCCTGCCATTGTATGTCAACATCTAACTGTATATTTGGGTTTTTGGATGTCAGGTAGAACCAAAGTTATCATTACTTTTAAAACGCGTACATTTGACTGCTACAGGAATATGGGAATGATGTTGCAAAATAGTTGAACTCACCAAATGCTTGTATAATTATTAATTTTGGTCATAAAAACAACCTTAAAGACACATGATCAAATGCATCTGTGATATTTCTTTGAATATATGACACATTTCTAAATCCTTTACTTAGTCATGCTACAGTCATTGTATAGTTAGTAAAAAATAAAATTCATTATATTGCCTAGATTGTGCCACAAAAAAAGTATATACAATAACTATGTATATATTCATTAAAATATTTAAATGTAAAAAAATGGTTAAAAATGCTCTGGGTTTTAAGGGTTACTAAATGAATGAATGAATTAATGATCATTCTAGAGTAAGTATGGTGAATTTCATATCAGTAAGCCTCTTAATAAGAAACAAATATAGAATATTATTTATCTTTTTTTTTTTCAGGCAAAATATAATCTGTCAGATTTGTTCTTGAATGTTACAACTGGTTTGCATTTTAAGGTAAAACCCTTAGATTTAGGAAGGCTTCTCTTGAATGAAGGAGGTAGTTTTGTCATTGTCAAGCCTACATAGTGGTTTTTTGTTTTTGTTTTTTACTTTGCTACATAGCCGATTTCTGAATAGGCTTTATCAAGAAAAGAATTCTGTGACTTTTCACATTAATTGTGTTTCAGGATCTTTCAGGCATTGTGGTGTTGCGGAGCTCACCAGTGCAATTTATTTTCTTTTTCAGAAATGTACCACATTTTTATTTGGCCAATCAAAATTTCTTTGATCTCTCTGACTGGGCTGTTTATTTATAGTCTAATGATGGCCTCCTTCACTGGCATATATACCTCTTTAAACTGCATACTGAGAGTTCCCAGGAACCCATTTTGTCCTGAAATTAACTATGAAACAGGCCCAAACTGGCCAGCAACTACTTTTGCGAAAAATGGAGGGGTCGTTATAAAAAGCAATATTGAAAGTCTACATATACATCCAAACACATATTGACTGCTACAATTAAAAACCGCTTAGAATGTGGACAGGGGTGTAAAAAAAAAAAAAAAATCATTGTGGTTTTGTCCAAATACTTATGGCCTGACTGTATACGGTTTGTATATTTAAAAAAAAAACAACAACAAATGAACAAATAGCCAGAGTGTAGGGACAAAGTTTACATGTATAGCCGACTGACCATTTATTACATGTAATGTATAATTTGATGTTTCTTTAGCTGCAATATTTTAAATAGCTTTTTAATTCCTCAAAATACCATTCTACTACTTTTTAAAATCTAGCCGTAGAAATGTAGACTTAAACATATAAGAAGCTGAATTTAGCCTTAAAAAGGAGCTTTAGCATCGTTATATGCTGTTGTCAGTGTGCATCTCTTCATTTTGGTGCACTGGAACTTTAAATTAAGCCTGACTGGTTAAGAGGAAGAGGTCATCTGTTTCCATTCTGACCAAAAATGGTGAGTGGGAGTTTATACCAGGGCCTCCATCTGCCGCAGCTTGTTTCCCTGCTCCTGTAAACGCTCGCTCTTCATCTCTATGACAATCAGCAGACTCTCCTGTTCCTGCTCCCAGAATTCACCCGGGCTACCATGAGTCTAACACAGAAAGGACAAGACACAATGCAAATATTGCATTCTTACTAAATACAGTGTACAATCATGTGAAAATTATTGGGGAAAGAAAAAAAAAAAAAACACATGAAATATACTTCTATGTTCCTGTGAAGGTCTCTTTTTAATGTAGACTCCTTTACTCGCTGCTTTAACTCTGTGAACAGCTTCAGGTCCGCTGTCAGCTGCTCAGTCTGCTCCTGTTCAAAGTTCACACAGAGTTCAGACCAAAACATCACTCAAACTTCACTACGGTATGTGCAACCCAACATATTTAAACACAGTTTATAAAATCCTTCCCATATATAATTCATAGACAGTAAACTAAAATAGTCACGACTGCAGTATTTTATTTTCTTTAGCCGTACCTTCAGAGCAATTTCAACTTCTTTGTGCGTTTCCTGCAAAGTGTTCTTCTCTTCATTGTAAAGGTTTTTCATCTCTGTGGTGGAAAACATGTCCTTTATTTTATATGGGCACATAAATAACTAAGTGCAAGCTTGCTGATTAGTTACGGGCAACATACCTTCTACTTCTCTCTGGTGCTGTTCTGTAGAACTCTTCATCTGGTTCTCATGAACAGCACCAAGCTCAGCAGCTGTCTCAGACTTCACCTGTTGCCATGATAAACCATATGATTAAAACATATGCAACACTTTCAAGCCATATATTTGTCAAGCCGAGTGGCTTACTTCATTTTTTTTATGCTAAACAAGCATACAGATTTCAGCTGGTGTCTCATTGCTCTTTGGGAAGATGAATGTACTCTGAAAGAAAAGCATTCAAACTACAGGCCCATTCCATTCCATAAAGGTACGTAAAATATGCAATCAGGACACATGGAGGAGAAAGAGAAAAAAACAGCACTCCTTTGTTCTCTTATTAGAATGAATAACTGAACACACCTCACACATGTCTTTACACTTCAAGTAAAGCACCTGAAGGTTTCCTGTGGATTTATTGCTCTACATTAATCGCGACTTGAAAAACTGTCTCTTCTACAACAGGCCCTCCACCAAGAGTAAATGATACAAGAGTAAAAAAAAAAAAAATCCAGTTTTGCTGACAAACCCTCCTGTAAATGTCAAGGGTTTTTAACAGACATTTACATTCAGTCATTTAGCAGTACAAGTGCTAGAGTGGTCTAGGTGGCAACAAAAGAATTTCCAACCCAAGTGCACAGACATTACAAAGACAGACACTAAAAGGACAATACACACACAAAAAACCCCCCACAAGGGCTATAAAAAGACCTTTATGTAATGTAATTGATGAAAAATAACAAGGTGTTCCTACATGTTTTAAGGGTAATAGCTTTACACTTTTGCAAAATGAACAAACATGTTCTGACTAAAGGGTGAAGTTGAAGACCTGCACTGGTATCCTGGCCTATGGCCAGTGTGTACAGACAATGCAGTGTTGAGCCAATATAGCTTTTCAATAGACTCTTTATTTAGTAAGCTTTTTACTTAGTGCTTCTTGCTGAGATGTGGCACATGAAGTGATCGTAGTGCTGACCATTTCATTTTACAAAAATCGAATTGCAGTACAGAACCTCAATTATTTAGTCACAAATGTCTTAAATTGTCTTATACACATAGTTGTGAATTTATGAACTGTCAATAATTTATTTATTAGTTGTTTTTTTTTTTTACATAATTATGAAGTGATCAAACATCCTCTTAAGCTCATTTGTTCCATAATTTGGTGTTAACCTAGATAAATACTTGTGAATACAAAATGGTCCATTTTTTAATAGTTCGATATGACAGTTTAAAATGCAGTCAAAATAATATATTTTTTTAATGATTAAAATCATGCAGCCCTAAGTGACAGCAAAAATAAGAGTTTCAGAAGTAAAATCTAGAAGGTTCACTCAAGACGTTGATCAGATTCTGTAGTTAGAAGTATAACACTGCATGATTTGCAGGTGCTTGTGGTAATTTGATCCTTTAAGTGATGCACATCAGTGGTGAGGGCCAAATGGGAAACTGATAGATGCATCACAGGGGATGGTTTTTGCTTTTTGTTAGGACATACTGTATAACAATTTTTCAAATAATGGGTCTTCATCCAGGGAAAGGATGTCAAAGACAGCAATTCTCTATGCAGCTTGCGAGGTGGATGAAGGAAAAAGAAAAGTTTACTATATACAAAGATGACTGGACCAAGAACTGGCCAATTAGGGGCTCCAATATTAAACATATGAGGTGATAAAGCTTCAGTGACAGAAGATAAAATGTTTAGCCTTGTAAGCAGAAGTTGATATCCCAGTGAGATGGTTTTAAAGAAGACATGATTGACAACTGGCAGGGAACTGTATGAAGAACAAAGGAACCAGACCACTTCATAGACATGCTTTGGTAATTAAGTCATTTGTAAATGCAAGCATTTTTCTCCAGTCTATGAGCAAGCCGAAAGCCCGCTTTGCAAGACCACAGAGGCAACAATGAACAGGTCTGGCTTTGTTGGTCAGAAGATCGACAGATGTGGCAAAGCTCCCAGCCCCAAACAGGAAAAAGCGGTAACAAATACACAGAAAATGGGCAATATTCCCAATTACTTTTTAATTCTCTATGTAAGAGTCTTGTTTATCCGCTACAGCTTTACAATATATATCTGGCTGACGTCTTCCTCCTTGTTTGTTCTTTTCAGTGTCTGAATGTCTCGCAACTTGAAGGTACTTGTCTTTGAAAGATCTGGTTTACATTCAGAGGCAAGTAGTAACTTTGTACTGCAACTGGCTAAACCCCGAGCTCAAACACTATTTAATAAAAAAAATAATCATATTAGGTTATCAAGAGCAGAGTGTGTCCTTTCAAAACAATATGTTGAAAACTATCAATGATAATGACAAATTAGACAAATATTTGTTAGTCATGTGTTTTTCTTCTGCTGACAGCAATTCATAAGTCACACATGGACAAAAAATGGCCTTAAATAACACATTCTGTGTGTCGCTGGCCTTTCTGAGCAAAATAGCACATTCAGCCATGACTCAAATTCTTTCAGATCTTGTATTTTGTTATTAAATCTTCAGTAAGTAAGTGTACATTCAGTGGATAATATTAAACAATTGTTTAGGATAAAGCAGTGATTCCTCAAGATTAATGATTAAACTGCTGTTTAGCTTGATAGTGGTCACATGAGTCATGTCATGTTGAAAACGTTTGCATATAAACAGGATTAGATTTTTCATTTGCATGAGTTCTGCATATCAAGAAGACAATTAGGGTTATCTGCAGACCATCCAGTAAATCCACAGTTGGTCGATATACAGTGCTCTCCACAATTTTTGCCACCCCTTGTAAAGATTGCCTGGAGTTTGCAGTGATAAACAATGTTGTGTTCTATGGGCTGATATTTTGGCAGTAGTCACTCAAGGTGGGTTTGATGTAAAAGAAAAGAACCAGTGGAGGTTCTGTGATGTGGCCCTTTTTTGTCCTGTCCAAATTAACACAAAAAATGGTTAGCTGAGCAAAGAGTCAAGCTTTTGCCATGGCCATCTCAGTCTCCTGACCTAAACCCCACTGAAAACCGGAGTGAGGTGAAGAGAAGCGTGCACAAGAGAAAGGATAGGACTCCCTCTGGAAAAGTATGTCTGAAAAAAGGTACTAATCTTTACAAGGGGGTGCCAATAATTGTGGCCACAATTTAAACTAAAAGACTAAACTTTTTAAAGTTCTTTACCATCTCTGTGATAGTGTGCACTAGCAAGCAGATATCGCCGTGCTGATGATTCTTCAGAAGCTGATCTCGTTCTTCACTTCCTGAGGCTGCTAGGACCTCTGCCAAGATTTTCAGCTGCCACTCATACTTTTCCAGCTGTGACACTGGACCAGAGTCCTTCTCCTCAGGTGGGCACTTTCCTGGTAAGCGTCAAAAGTATAGTAAGCCAAAACAAAAGGTCTTAATTTACACCATAAAAGAATAAAAACATCTCTGTATTACCAAATTCTAAGTTATCAAACTGTTTGCTTTTATTTTGCACAATAATATACAAAGAGAGTTACTTTATGGTATTAAGGAAAAGGGGTTGGTGTTATTTCCGAGGAGCTGTAAACCTATGGTCTAGTTTGCTTTATGTCCTGTTAAGTGTTGTGCTGTCTATTAATGCCCACTTCCCACCATCAGGACAACTGCAATGAATGACTACAGATTCACAAATTGTGAGGTGCTGGGCTAGTTGTGTGGCAAGATGACTTTCCAGGGGAGTCTCAAAGTGATATGTAGCCTCTGTGTAACAACTGTTTATGACTGTCTGCCGTAGGGCTACTTATGTTTCTATAAGCCTATATATGGAAACTCGTGCCCCTCCATAGCCAGCAAAGGGGCTATGGAAACCCCCGGAAACCTATGAGAGGGTTACAGCAGAGCTAACGTGTAATTATGGTAGCACCTAAAGGAGGCTGTGACAGGCTACATGAGCTACAGTAGCACCTACGTAGGTTGAGCTATGGTAGCACTCACTTCTTAATACGATTGGCTATGACAATGCATGCATGCTACAGTTTCAGTAGCATGTCACATGATGTCAAAGTGCCAGCATTGTGACAGACAGTTATTTCCATGACTTTATCAAGCGCTCTTCCACTTTACCCATACTTTTGTAGTTCATAAGGAAAGATCGTGCCGGAGTCAGGACAAATCATGACTTTGAAATTGTAGCGATTGAAGAATGAGCGATGAAAATGTAGACTGGACATGAATCCTTCTACATTAATCTTTGTATCAGGCATTCTTATAATGTTAAGACTTTGAATTGTATGTTTGGATCATTTTGCTGATATGACTGCCAATAAAATGTTCACACAGATTTAAAATGTTAGTTGGTCACAGGGGACTGAGTGTAGCCTACCCTTCTTCAAGCCAAAAAACAAAACATATCCTATGGTACATATCCTTTGGTACGCTAAACAATAAATAATTTTATAAAGAGTGCTACTTTGAGCTTGTCTGGTTCTACAGTTTAGCTATTTTTTCCCAGTAGCATCTCAACAGAATTAAAATGGTCTACGCTAATACAATAACTACAACATCCATTTGCACAATGACTGAAAACATGTTTTTGCTCTCAAATGCTCACTAAAAGGATCATCATATTAACATGATCCGACATCAGGGACAGGAAACCACTCACCACTTCCATCATGAGCGCTGTTGATCTCCTTTAGAGGGGTTTCATTCTTTGCTTGTTTTTTCTTGAGAGAGGAGACAAAGAAAAGACTTTTACAAGAAAATTTACAAAAGTGAAGCTTGCTCATTATGTAAAGCAGGGATGCATTTAACAAAAATCTAAATATATTTATATAATTTTTAAACAGAAAAAAACTAGCCCTCTGTGGCAGTAGAAAATCACTGCTCGGTTCGTTATGGTAAGCTCACTATGGAAATAGATTATAAATTCTCAAGGAACAGTAAGACCTCATAAAAAACTGTAGACCTTTGGAGAACCTAAATGGTAAATTTTAAATGTCTGGTTTCTGAACGCTTATTTGTTTGGGTATAAATAACCCCATCAAAAATTAAATATGTTCGATATAATTAAATGTTGTTGGTCTTTCGGCTGCTCCCAGCAAAGGGGTCGCCACAGCGGAATTCCCAGTCCGCACATCAACTTGGCACAGGTTTTACGCCGGATGCCCTTCCTGACGCAACCCTCACATTTTATCCGGGCTTGGGACCGGCACTGCATCCAGTGGCTGGGGGGTTTGGGCACTGGCTGGGAATCGAACCCGGCCTTCCGCATGGCAGGCGAAACACCTACCACTGAGCCACCAGTGCCCCCATGTTCGATATAATTAAATGATATTCAGAAATGATTTAATCAAATATCTGAAAATTAAAATACAACAGTTAAATCCAACACACAGTAAACCTAATTTGATTAGTTCACTTGGAATGTATTCAAGACACCACAGGAACATCTTCATCCAATAATTCCTTGTAGAACTAAAAATAGCATTTGGTTACCTAACTGCAGTATAACTGCAGGATCATCTCACCTCATCTTCTATACCACTTTATCCTGTATTCAGGGTCACAGGGACCTAAAGCCTATCCCAGGAGGTTTAGGACACAAGGCAGGGTACACCTAGTACCAGGGTAGTATAAAGTCTATGGCTGAAAATTAATTTAAGTTTACAATCTCTTCTCTAACTTCTCCCTTCTTGTTAGTATTCCTCTTATCTGGATGTACATTAATATAAAATATTACCACCCAGTAAATAGGTGAGCATCAATCATTAATTATACACAAATCTGCCTCAGGGTTTGTTCATTACTGAGTAATTAGCATCCAACAATTTAAAGCTTTATAGACTTTATTCATTCAATTTATTTCCTAAAATATCCACCAGACACTGAAATTGCCTGCGAATCTTTTTTTTTTTTTTTTTCCAATATTGGGGATATTTATCAGGCATGGGCATCACCTAGACCACCCGATATGATATGACCACAATACCTAGGTGCCGATTTGACTTGTATTGTGAATCTAAAATAATATAAAAAGTCAGAAGGCATTACAATTCTAAACAAACTTCACAAATCATTTGCTCCTAGCACACAAGACGCTGTGCTGCCTGCCAATGTGGAAAAAGTCTAAAGAGGAACTGCAATATCATACCTTCTCAAATGCAAAAATATATAGATATATCCTTTGTCTAATGGTTAGTTAGATGTTAATGTCTAACAAAATTATCCTCTATATATAGACTATTAGATATGAAAAGGCAATAAATAATAATAAGTCCATGTACAGTATATAAACATATAGAATGAACGCAAGTATGACAACCTGGTGCGCATCAGGTGAAAAATAATCGGTCTTAGATTTATATTGCATGCAATTTTTGTTAGATTATTTATTAAAGATGTTTAATTAAAGACACAAAGTTTCTTTAATTAAAAGTGTCTGCAAACACACTAATCCTAAACTGTGGAGTGATAACGCACATAAACTGGTCCTTAGTACCAAATTACTGGGCTTAAAAATCAATGTTTAAAAAAAAAAAAAAAAAAAAAAAAAAAAATCTTAATTTCCTATAAAGTAAATCAGAACTAAAATCATGAATCACCAATTCATTAACCAGCCCACCGGGCCTTTTAAGACATTGTTGGTGAGCATTTCGGTTTAAATTTTTTATATATATATATATTTCCAACTATGGTCTCGTCCGCTTCATTTTATTTCGATATATTTAAATAGGTGGTGACTGTTTTGTGCTAGTGGGAGAGCTATAGTTTTGCATTGCGCTTTATTTTACCTGAATTGGTCAGCGCCTTTCCATCCCTTTGTTTTCCTGATCTGTCTGCAATCCATGCAAACTAAAGAATCTGTGTAGTAAAAACAGATCCTACCACCATCCAGACTGGGACAAAGAATGCAGTGCAGCAGGCAGTTGGATTTAAAATGAGTAATGCACACGGGTCAAAAGATGTCTCAACACTGCTGGTTTTGTTTTGCAATAGCACAGTTTTTCCTTCTTCCGGTTGTTGAATAGGAGAAAACAATGCTAGTGTCCCGATTTGTTTGCTAGACAGCTATGAATAATTAAAAACAACAACTTATTAGCCTTGATAAACAATCTGTTTGATCCAGGTTTGTCTGAGTTGTCTAATTCTTCTAATATGCTATTGTTAAGTCTACACCTGAGCCTGATCTAAGGAGCCACCTGTTTTGAAACTCAAATTACAAACAAAGCCAGCTTCTCCTTTCAGTCCTACCTCAAAAAAAACAAAAAAAAAACAAGCTCTATCACCCACATGTATGCTGTGTGTGCAAAGATGAGGGGTGGAGCGTCAAATATTTAAGTACTACAGTAAACTGAAATAGCCCAGCTTGTTCGGGAAACATTTTATATATCATATAGTCAAAGGTTTGTGGACACCTGACCATCACACCCATATTTGCTTGTTGAAAATCCTAACCATTGTTATAGCAGCCTGCACTTATTTGGAAAGGACTTCCACCAAAATCTGGAGTATGGTTATGATGATTTATGAAAAGCCACAAGAGCATTAATGAGGTCTGGGGTGGAGTCAATGTTCCAGTTCAGTGGCTCAGGGGAGACCACTGGAGTTCTTCTACCAACCTTGACAAACCATGTCTTAATAGACCTCACTTTGTGAACATGGGTATGGTCATGTTGCAAAACATTTGGGCTCTTTAAGTTCAGGGAAATTAAAAATTAATGTGACAGCATACAGAGACATCCGATATAATTGTCTTTCTAAAATCAGAGCAACATTTTAGGCGAGAACCACATATTCATGTGCTGGTCAGGCGTCAGGCATTTGGCCGCATGGTGTACTTAGAAATCCATTCTGAGAAATGAATGAGTCTTGCTTCTAGTTTGCCATTGCCATGAATGTGGCTCAGGTTGAGTCTGACGATAACAGGCTGAGAGAAAACCAAATGGTGCTGGTAAAATCGTGACTTCCTACAGCTGATCTATGCGTCTGTGACAGGTCTACGCCATATCTCTCGCATAGCCATGTACATTTCTGAGTTTAAGCAATTTTAGTAAAAGTAGCAGTTGCTCAGTATCTATTAGCTCCAACTCCAAAAAGATCAGCTCAGTTTCAATTGCCATTGTTTGTAGTATACCAAAAAAACACTTGACAGAGTAGAGAAGAGACTCAGCACTGTGGCATAAACCCCACCACCAACTAGTGACTTGTCGATGTAATTGCGAAGCAATAAAGACACACCAGCGCACATAAATAGGTGCTTACAATACCACAGGCCACTAGCATAGCCTAAGGTGTAGACTCAGGGTAGACTTGAAGCCTAAATCAGGCTTTACGGTAACATCTCAATATTTAACATTTAAATGTCACTGTATCTCAGCTGTGAGACCTGTATGTTGTGAGGCCTAAAGATCATATTAAACTACAATTACAGTCCACTTTGCAAACACAGATTTACATAAATATTTAGGGTACTAGGACAAACTGCTCTTAGAGCATGAACTGAGAACTTTCTGATTAAAGTCTTACACCACTGACTGTCTAGGTGCATCACTAGTAACCATCACTGGGATAAAAAAAAAAAAACATCAACTTGAAATGATATCCTCACATCAGCAATTAATTAAAGGAGGAGTCTGCAAAAGTGTAAAAGGTTCACAAACAAATACACCCTTTCCTTCCTTGCTTCTTTGGGAATCCCCACCCCAACCCCCACTTTTTAAGTGTTGTGAGGCACTGCCTCCGCCGCTTTCTATGATTAATGTACAGATCCAGGGCTGTGTATAAACACTGGATTTTTTTCCCAGCCCCTCTCACAAACACACACGATGAACAGCTACTGGACCATGGAGAAATATTGAGTTTGACAAAAACGTGTATTGGATTAGAATCACTGACTCCTCCTTTAATGAGAAGCTGGGGGAGACCAAGAAAAGTTTCTTTTTTCCTCTTGCACACAATATTTAGTTGGCTGTGGTACTGCCTCACACCTCCTTCATAACAATTCATTTAAAAAATGTCTATCCATAAGCATAAATCCATAGATCTGACCTAGATACATGCAATAAAATATTATGGGCATGTTTTTTTTCCAACAAAAGCATAGTTTAATATGATGAATAAATGAACAATTCATTCTTCTTCAAGTTGCACAAGACTGCTCCTGAGCCTGTGTGATCTCTATCTTGGTAACAAGTCCAGCAACAATCCAATCCAGCTAACTCAATAATCTGTATATAAAGAATGGGCCTGAGTATTTCCTTTCAGTAGAGAATTTACAAACAGTTTTCAGAAAGTGAGGGAAACTTTGTTGAAATATTTAGAAAGTGATATAAAATGTTGTTCCTTCTTAAATCTACTCAAAACCTTACCACTATGAACAAATGTAACAAAATGGAAACTGAAAGATTATTGGCATCTTTTTTGCCTTAAAGCACCGAAATTCAGCCAGCTGCTCATTTATAAATCCAAAGAGAACACTCCCAAGTCATCTGCAAGAATGTGTAGTGCGACTGTGAATGTTTAGGACTACTCAAGGCCATTGCTGTCTGTAGGTGATTTAAAGTTTTAAAGCTCTTGTGGCAAAGCTAAAAACGCTATGCATGGACAAAATCCGAAATGTTCTCGTACCATGCCAGATGTCTCACATACTGGCAACTTCACACAGTTCAGTGAGGAAAAGTTGAGCTCCCGTTTCTCCGTTTTTACACGTTCTATCATAATTCGTGAATTGCTTACAGACAAGTCAATGTGGAATCCATACTCTTATGAGGAGCATGCATTAAGTAATCATGTAATGAGGAAGAGCCAAGGTTGAATCCTTGACAAGGCTGTCAGCAGATTTAAGTGTTCCGTGAAGCCATCTGTCAGAAACAACTGAAGCATGTAAATCTAAAACCACAACTCAGATTCTGTCATTACACTCAGAAAACTCCACCTCCATCACTTACTACTTTAAAGGCAGATCACCTAGTAGGAACCTACTATAAGACTCCTCAAGCCAGGTCGAAATAACATGGCACATTTGTTGACCGGCTGAAGTGCGCTGTAAAATCTTTAACGAACCCTTAACTTTATTACTTTTTATCCCATGTTGTTTTGGCTACATTATGAACAGCGGGCTTCACTAACACTCCCTTGCTTATACAGGACTTTCACACTTTTCCAGTTGGTCATGTCAACCACTCGTACTGCTTTTAAACATTTTCAAAGCATGGCCTGTTTGTAAATTTGGTTCAAGTGGTCAGCTAAGCTTTAAGCTTTTGAACAGATTAAGCCTCGTCGATGACATAATGTTTCATGGACAAGCGCTGTTTATTTCGATTGAACCAGTCGTTAAACACTACAAGGAATTTGTAACACATTACAGTACACAGCGGAGTCTCTGGGCTCAGATTAAAACTAGTTTTCATTTGCATCAGGCAAACGAACATGCCCTTAAAGGACAGCGAGCGAAGCAGCTGTAACACACACAAACATGCTGATGAACGCTTCCAGTTTGTTTGCAAATCATGTTAGAACGTGTACAGATACGGAGAGCAGATCTCACACAAATCTAACATCAATCTTAATGATCAATATAAATCAAGCCCTTTCTGCGTCTTTGATGAAGGATGGCATGGAGGATTAAACACATCAATAACTTCAGAAGTTACAAAATGTACAGTATATGGGTTGCAAGAGCACAAAAGTAAAATACAAAAGACAACAAAAACTGTGATTATGGGCAATACTTGTATTACAGTTTGTTTTGGCTTTGAAGTAGCCTTGTAAAGTGTGGAAGAAGCAAGTGGCAGCATGATGCAGATTTGATGGGAAATTATTCAGCACAAGATCAAAGCCCAAATTCAAAGCAGATTACCAAACGCCAGATTAAAAAAAAACAAAAAAAACATTCCGTCGCCTAATTCCGAGTCACAGCATATGTTTCTAGTTATAAATATGCACAAGACACGGTGATGTGAAACTGAAACTGCATATTTTCACACAGACACACAAACCTGACATCTTTTATTTCGAGAAAGGAAGTAAAGTCAGCAGCTCGAGGAGCAACAACAGCTCGTTTCCAGTTGCGCGTGCTCTGGGCAGCTGATCACACTCAAGTTTTCATTCAAACTTTAGCTCGCGACCAAACTGAAAATGTTTTTAAACGTACCTTTTTACGGCGGACGTGGACACACACCTTGCTATTGTGACAGCCCATGCCTTTCCTGCCGCCTCTGTGCTTTGAAAGAGGCCAGAGAGAGAGAGAGAGAGAGAGAGACAGAAAGCTGCCCGAGTACCTAACTAACCTCGCGTTCACAAGAGTGCAGCTGCACGAGCTCACCTCCCCACTCAACAGTGCACGCGCGGGGCGGCGACGCGCAACACTTTAATAACCAGCATTAGATTAACAAAACACCAGCACGACCGGAAGTAGCCTAATAAAGTGCAGCAAAGGGACGCTCGAACAAAACAACCAACCTAGCAAGACATAGAAACTTTTGTCTAAATAAATAAATAAATGCACTGAAAGCGCGTATGATATTTGAATTTTACCGTAATTACCGGTATAGTTGGTCATCATTTAAAGGATTTGTTCACATAAGTTGCTAATGCTCACTTGTTTGCTAATGTTTTCGCACACAATTACACTGAATTTTGATATTGATTGCCTTTTGGTATTGATAGTTTTTTTTTTCTTTGAATGTTAAAACAAATTGAAAGACTCTAAAGACCTTTTTTGTAACTATACATATATTAGTATATAACTATACTACATAAGTACAGCGAAATTAGAACAGTCTTTACAGTGCAGCTATATTAAACCATACAACTGCAGTCAAGTATAAGGTACAAGCACCACGTGGGGTACTGAGTATGGTATTGATATATAAATGTGTAAATAAGTTAAGTCAGTATTGCACAGTTCAGTATTGCACAGGTTTCACAGCAGGTCATACAGATAAGTTGCTTCATAGGTCAGTATTCACAGCAGGTCATAATCTTATCTCGAATTTGTTGTTCTCAGAATTTCCTTCTCAGAGTTGCGCTTCCATGTTCTTTTAAAACAGAAGAGGCTTTCTTTGGCAACCCTTCTAAACACACCATACTTCTTCAATCTTCTTTTAATCGTGCTGTTATGGATTTGAACATTTAACAATGGGGCCTGTAGGGTCTGAGATGTAGAATCCACTGACAGTGCACATACACATTTATTGAATGATTTACTAACATACAGTAGACACTAAAATGTAACTTTCATGCATAAATATTTTTTAAATTTGATCACTACATAAAACTGATCATATATAAAATTTCATCGATGGCTGTTTTGTTTATGAGTTTTAACTTCACCCATTGAGAATGGTCACACTATTGTGGAGCAGTATGATACAGTATGATAGGTCACAGTACTTCTGCCTGATCATACCATGATCTATTTCTAGTCTCTTGGCCTGCTTATTTGGTTTATATTAAGCATCAATGTGATAGCCTACCTCTGCTCGGGGCCATCTAGGGAATCTGAAACACTTTAATTTTTGTCAAAACGTAGTCTATTTATAGTCGACGGCTCTAATCTGACATAAAAACGCAGTTGTTGCTCTGTGTGAGCAAAGGAACTTTCCACAGCCTAACAGCTGTAGAGTCTCAGCTAGCAGCAAGCCCTGAGTCCATTGGACGAAATAACAAAGTGACAAGCCATCTGATAAATCACAGTTTACATTGCTGTGTGCAAGATGAACAGCACTGCAATGACATTAAGCAGTTTGTTTTCACACTTTGATAAGCCAAAGATACAAGCTAATTCCATCCAAGATCAGTGACTGTCTTGGCTTGAACTTATTTTACCCGTCTCATGGCACACATCAGTCATGCTAGGACCAAGGTGGATTAGCAAAAACAATGATATGACTTATTTAATATAACCTACCAAACTAAATTAGAAAAAAGGTTTAAGTTTAAGTTGAAATAACATACTTTATAACCGTCTGATGGTTAAATATAATGTTAATGACCAGATACTATTATTATTTACAAATAGTAAGTTGAGCATATAGCACGGGTGTTCATATCCCGTCCTGGAGGGCCAGTGTCCAGCAGAGATTGGTGATTTTTCTGCTCAACTTGAACACAAGTAGTTTGTTAATTGCCAGGTTAGTGGGTGTGTTTAAGTGTTGGTGAATTACAGACTGTGCTAAATACTGGCTCAAGGACTGGATTTGAACACCCTCATATAGTGTATACAGGGTGTTATAAAATTGAAGAAGATATTGGCTCTTTTATGCAGTGAGATGCTTTTTATTTTTATTAATATTGTTTGCTAGAACTGTTTGGGGATGCATGGTGTCTTAGTGGTTAGCACTGTTGCCTTGCACCTCCAGGGTCCGGGTTCGATTCCCGGCCAGGTTTGATTCCTGCCTCTGTGTGCATAGAGTTTGCATGTTCTCCATGTGCTTGATGGTTTTCCTCTGTGTATTACATTTTTCTCCCACAGTCCAAAGACATACAGATTAGGCTAGTTGGCATTCACAAATTGCCCATAGTGTGTGTAGGAATGTGTATGTGTGTGCCCTGCGATGAATTGGCACCCTGTCCAGGGTGTACCCTATCTCATGATCCAAGTCTCCTGGGATGGGCTCCAGGTGCTTACGATCCTGTATACAATATAAAGCAATATAGATGATGAGAGGAGATGAGAATGGTTTTGGTCCACTTGTTCCCTTAGTAACTGCAAAATTCTATTTCTTAATAAAGATTTCTGTCCTAATTTAGAGTGGTGGTTTTGTGGATATAATAATAATAATAATGAATTTAATTTATAATGCACTTTACATTTTACAAGGAAAATCTCAGAGTGCAGTCAAACA
>JAOVVA010000037.1:15458457-15471573 GCA_028565275.1 Leiocassis micropogon | reverse complement strand
AATTGGTAAAAGCTGAGCCATTTTGCTCCCATCAATCTGAAATGGATTACAAGTAATAAAATCAGTATGGCAAATAAATGTAAGAAACTTTAATATAGTTACTACTGTGTGGAAATTGGTTGCTTCAAAGTAGACACATGTTCAACATTCGGCTGTTTTAATTAGCTTTAAAATATTTAGCCTATTAAAAAAACTTTGCATAAAGTAGCCTGCATTCATAAATAATTTTTTTTTAAATATACAAACATAATGATTTCACTGCCTATTCTATTATCATATATTCTATTTTCACAAAGGGCACATTTTAAAACCTTTACAGATTTTTTATCAATCAATCACAGTCCTTAAATTGCTGCGTCATCCCTAGCAACGGGGTCAACCACACCTCCTTACTAAGAGGAGGGTTTGTACTTTCCTTACTCAGAGTTGCTCTGAGAAGTTTCCTAAATCACTTTTAGTCTAGGACTCCTCATTGACGATCGATGATCTGGGCAACTGTCAAGTCAATTGTGAACATGTACTGAACAACACTGAGAGATACGTGGTTTTTATATCGTATAAATACTAATTTACTTAAACTTTTGATATACTGCTTTTTTGCTTTTCATGAGCTGTAAGCCATTCTCACTTATCACTCACTCACTCACTCATTGTCTATACCACTTTATTCTGTGTACAGGGGCACTAATCTGCATGTCTTTGGACTGTGAGAGGAAAACTGATGTACCCAGAGGAAACCCACCAAGCACGAGGTGGGAAACAAACCCGGAACCTGGAGGTGCAAGATGAATGGGCTAATCACTAAGCCACGGTGCCGCCTAAAGCCATATTCTTCAAAATTAAAACCAAGAAAGGCTTGAAATATTTCACCTTAACTGTAATGAATGTAGTCTTACATTTTGAATAATAAAAAAAAAATTTTTTTTCCACGATATTAAAATTTTTGAGACGCACTGTATTACTGTAGTAAATCTTTGCCATGCAATACACATATTTGATTTGAAAAATCTATATTTTTTTATTATAGAGCTTATGCTACTATTTTTTCCTAGACTTGTTCTCCTTCGATCTTAAATGACATAGAGGTTTTAGCTCACTAAGTGTATGGAGAAACTTTTTAAGAAAAAATGTAAGCCTCAAAACACAATACATTGATTATATTATGTTTTTTTTTATGTGGGAAGATTATTATTCATTTTATATTCCCTTCAAAAAATGACATACCAGTCAATTAAAGCAAAGTAGCAACTGACAGTGGTATCCCAGCAGATCTCATACACCAAAAGGTAGTGTATATATACTGCACAAGGCTAATATGACAAACAAGTAGGGAAGGATTATAGGCACTAGTTCAACAGAATGCAAATTGCACGCCCAGATCATTGTGTACTTTGCAAACTTCACAATCATGCAAAGTCACATTCTGGTAGAAGAAGCCCAAATCATGACAGTCTAAGTGAAAGAGATGACAATTTAAATGTATAATATATTTAAATTAGATTTAATACATTAACCGAAATGTTAGATTTTGTATATCAATTAATAAAAAAGTAGCTATAAGTCCCTATTAAACATCTAAAAAAATATATATATATCATGGAAAAGTTTCTTTTTTTCATAATTAAATTCAAAAACAATCATATCGTTGCATTTTGTACCATGGTAGTAGTTATACTGTAACTTCCTATTAAATTAGTGTATTTAGAAAAATGTAAATAACATTGAAAAGTTTTTGTGCAATTCTTTCTCTGTTTTCCTCAAAAATCCAGTATCTTAGCTATAATCTTTGTATGCAATGATCTGGGCATGCAATTTGCATCCTGTTGAACTAGTGGCTATAATCTGACCCCGGTCGTTGGTATTAGCCTTTACCTACAGAGTAAAGTGCACAGGTTTATAGGAGAAAGTGTACACACTTTCTGTGCTTAGATGACATACATAACATGACATACATAACTTAGGTTTTACAATTCATTTATATTAAGGAGCTACTTAAGGAGAACTATTGTTACATATACGACTTGTTCCCTTTTGATCTTAAATCATGTTAATGTTTGTAGCTCACTAACTAAAGTGAATGGATTTTAACTTAATTTAAAATTGTTAAGTCTTATTAGTGAATAGTAGAACACAATGCATTGAATATGTTATTTTCATATATACAGAAAGATTATTATGAATTCTATATTCAGTTTTAAAATAAGATCTATCTAATAAAACTGACACAGCTCTGATACACCAAAAGTACAGTAGTAAATAGTCCTGTAAAAAAGTATTTTCAGATTTTTTTTTGCATATTTGTCACATTTCAATTAATCAGCTCATCAAATAAATTTACATATTCCACAAAGATAACCTGGGTATATACAAAAAGTAGTTTTTAAATTAACCATGTTTTTTTGGAAATCTGAGTTAAATCTCACTTGAAACACTCAGGCCTGATTAAAAAGAAACTACCTAAATAGAACCTGTCTGAAGAAGTGCAGCATGCATTAAGATCTCAAAAAGCAACATATCATGCCACGATCTAAAGGGATTCAAGAACAGAGAAACAAAATAGGTGACATGTATCAGTCTGGAAAGGGTTACAAAGAAATTTCTAAGGCTTTGGGAGTCCAGCAAACCACGGTGAAAGCCATTATCCACGAATGGGGAAAGCTCGGAACAATGGTGAACCTTCCCAGGAGTGGGCGACCTACTAAAATTAAACCAAGAGCAGATTAAAGACTCATCCAGGAGCTCATGAAATCCCAGAACAACATCTAAAGACCTGCAGGCCTCACTTGCCTCAGTTAGGGTCAGTGTTCATGATTCAATAATAAGAAAGAGACTGGGCAAAAATGGCATCCATTTAAGAGTTCCATGATGAAAGCCACTGCTGAGCAAAAAGATGATTTGCCAAGAAAAACACATCTTGATTATTCCAAGACTTTTGGGCAAATATTCTGTGGCCTGATGAGACAAAAGTTAAACTTTTTGGATGTTGTGCATCCCATTACATCTGCCACAGTATTTTACAAAAAGATCATTATACCTTGCAGTCAAATATGGTGATGTGATGGTCTGGGTTTGCTAAAGCAGAAAAATGGATATAAAAAGATATCTCAACACTGACTTGCCTGTCAGTACTGTTCAATCTCTGATAAAGAGGTGGGAAGTAAGAAGCTCTGTTGATACTAAACCATGGTTTAGATTTCACCCACAACTACCAGAAGACCTTTTTTAGGACGCTAAGAAAAAACCACAAACAACTTCTAGTGAAATACAGGCTGCTCTGGAAAAAAAAAGTGGTGGTGGTGTTTCAAGGAGCACAATAAGCAGGTACTTGAACACAAATGACCTGCATGGTCGAGTTGCCAGGAGAAAGTCGTTACTGCACCCATGTCACAAAAAGTGTTGGTGGATTTCTTATGTTTTGGGGCTCTGTGAGCTCCAGTGGCACAGGGGAGTTGGTCAAAATTGTTGGAAAGATGAATGCAGCATGTTTTCGCATTCTACACCACGAAATCCTGTGCATGGGACTCTCTTGCATGTTCCAACATGACTATGATCCAAAGCACAAGGCCAACTTGACCGTCCAGTGGCTACAGCAAAAAAAGGTGAAGGTTCTGGAGTGCTTATCACAGTCTCCTATCATCTTAAACATGTAGTTTATACAAGACAACATAATATATATATGTTGTTTATATTTATATATAATAATATATATAAATATAAAACACATTGTTGGAGGTATAGACATAACTAAAATCTTGAAAATATTTCAACAGTGGTCATAAATTAGGATTCACTCACTCACTCATCGTCGATACCGCTTTATCCTGTATTCAGGGTCGAAGGGGGCTGGAGCCTATCCCAGGTGACTTAGGGCATGAGATGGTGTACACCCTGGACAGGGTGCCAATCCATCGCAGGGCACTCACACATACATACACTCACACACTACGGGCAAGTTGGGAACGCCAATTAGCCTAATCTGCATGTCTTTGGACCGTGGGAGGAAACCGGGGTACCCGGAGGAAACCCACCTAGCATGGGGAGAACATGCAAACTCCATGCACACAGAGGCGTGAATCAAACCTGGCCGATAATTGAACCTGGACACTGAGGTGCAAGGTGACAGTGCTAACCACTGTTATTATAATTAAAAAATATATTATTTATAAATTACATTACTTACATCAACTTTAAGAACACTTTTAAGGCCCTAAGGACCTAAGTCACATTTACCTGTGATATAACAGACACATCACATGTTACAAAATAATTCACACAGTCTGACGCAGGCTTCAGTCAGGTGAATCTGCAGTTTGGCCTCTTTATCTTTTATCCAGTTGTTGACATAAAATCTGCTTGTTTTCTCTTTTCTTCAGATCCATGTGATAGTCACAAGTGAGAAAAGCAAATTCAGGGCATTTAGCACAAGAAAGAACAAACAATCTAGTCTCATATTGGCTTAGACTTAAGCAAGTTCACACAGATAAGTCAGTAAAAGTCTCTAATGGTGGCTGTATCATGAAAGATTGCATTGCTTGATAACATACTTCATTATTTCGACTATTACTTTTACATTTTGACAGAGTTATGTGGCTTAATGGGGAAAAAACTGCTATTCCATCTATAGTTTAGCAGAAGAAATCATAAACCAGCACTTTGCAAATTTCTGTATTTTTATTTATTTGCAAATCGGTTTGCAAGGCAGTAAATATGTTTATACTATAAACATTAATCATTTAACTCATCAAACATTTTTTATTCAGACCCCACAGTGCTAAATCACGTATCACCAAGTGTTTAATTCTGTCCTGACAAAAAGCAGAAGATAAAATACACCACGTGTCAATATGAACTGGGGCCATTTCTATTTCTATTGCCTGTATAACCTAGGTATTGAAAACAGGCAAACAAACAATTTCAACTAAATTAATGAATGAATGAATTAAAATAAATAAAATAAAATAGGCACCTGAGGATTGATGTGCTAGCCTATACCAGAGTTAGCGCTTGTAGCAAAAATATTAAACTAAATCCAAATTGTTATTGGTGAAGGTTATTGTGAATTCTACTGTATATTCAGTTAAAATATATATATATATATATATACAGTATATATATGCACTGTGTTTACATAACAAAAGACAATGAATGGATATATGATGAAACAATGATCAGTTAAAGTGTTTTATCACCATCAGGTGTTCAAAGTGTAGAACACCAGCATCTCAGTGAAGCTGCTCATAACAAAAGCATCTCAAATAGGGACAATTGAATCCTTTTTTGTAATTCTGTCAGATATAATCTACCAGAAGTATCCTTTACAACAATTAAAATCTTATTTGTATACCATCCTTTTTAAAAAATACCCATATACTACACTTTTGTTTATAGCTTGTTTGAATTGAAATCAATCCAAATCCTTGTAACACTAAGGGGCCAATACGAATTTCAGAAATATACATATAAAAAAGCACCACAGCTTTAATAAACAGACAAAATATTATTAAACGTGTTTAAATAATGCCTAATTTCTAAATACTTAGATTATACAAATAAAAAAAAAAGATGTTTTTGCCCATGAAATTCCTAGATTTAAAATATTTGCGTTAAGCAAAAGGAAGACAAGCAAAAGAAAAATACTTAATGTATTTTTATTAAATTTTTTTTGCACTAAACAGGAAATATATACACAATGTAAAAGTACTTGTAAAAAGTCATCATTAACACATTAACAAAATCACATTAACAAATACTAAAAATTATTGTTTTTTGATGAAGTTACATTTTAAAGTATGTTAATTTTTATTAATAAATTAGTAGTAAATCGTTAAAGCAAAAAAAAAACAACAACAAAAAAAACATGATCTACAAATCAAAGTGATCCCTGAAGTTCCTGTTAATTTCCCAATTTAACAGGTTTCTAAATTGCTCCACTGACGAAAAAGAATGTGCACGAACAGAACAGCATGCATTGTGCGATTAAGGATCCCAAACAGCTTCTCTGTTGTGGTCGTTAATCTGAATGTAGAGTGAGTGTAACTTTTAAGCATCCGAGCTCTTTGCCCGAGTTTCCCAGCACCCCTTGGACACGATATTGACCATTGGTCAACCAGAAAGGCAGCTCCACTTTTGGTAGGGCGAAAACAGACTGAGGTAGAGTGTAGTCACCCTTAAAAGGGAAGAAAAATAACAATTAAAGACAAATATAAAAAACACTGTTGGCCGCATAGATGTGGCTAAAATCTAGAAAATATATCAATCGTGGCCTTTAATAAATTTGATCAAACACTGAGATATACTGATATACTGATTAAAGGAAGCTTTTGCTATCCTTGTATACTGTATATACAATACCAGTCAAAGGTTTGGACACACCTTGTCCAGTAAAACAATGCTGAAGGAATCTTTTGCATGAGATGTGTCTTGATATTTTATTTTTTTATATGAGATGTGTCTGCTACTTTTGCTCTGTAAAGCATTCATAACGGCTCTAATCTGAGGTGATGTTAAGTGGGAATTTTTGAAACTGGTAACTCTAAATGAACTTCTCTGCATAAGAGGTAAGTTTTGGTGTTTCTTTTCTGGGAAGGTCTGCATGAGAGCCAGGTTCATCATGGTGCTTGATGGGTTTTGCAGATGCACTTGACAGTACTGTTCTTGCAAGAACTATTCCAGAACAGCTGACCTTGGTGTCTTAAAACAATTACCTAATGCCATATGTGTTATTTTGTAATGTTAACAAAAATAAAATTCTGTATTGTTTTAGAATGTAGAAAATAAATCCAAACCAGTGTCCAAACTTTTGACTGGTACTGTAAACCTTCCTTGAATAGTGGTTTAAGAGTTTTTAAAGGTTTTAAGTTGCTTGGATAACATGATCAATCAATTTCTAACCTTTCATAGACTTTCACAGATTTCCACACACAGTGACAAAAGTGTCTCATTTTGATCAAACTATTGGGTAATTATGTGCTGTAGAAAAACAATCACATTTGGGGGTAACTTTACTTTATGCAAAAGAGAAGCACAATTCAGTTCCGGAAAGCTGTATACACTAGAAAGCCCAAGATTATAACTTCCTTACAGTAATAAGTTTCATTATGAGTTGAACATGCATGTGTGAAAACTTGACCGGATGTCTGCTTATAGTGTGTGAAAGTGTTGACACTCACTGCTTTGAAGGGACAGTGACACGGAAGGCCGTACGTGCGTAGAGGCTCAGGACAGTCCTGACCTGGAGGAATGAGCTGATCCAGTATATCACAGATATCCTGATAGTGGCAGCTCCCTAGCTCGTCCACACAAGGGACCTTGACCCAGAATCCAGCCACTTCTTTCTCCAGAGTGACATTTACCTGTGATATGACACATCACATCTTACTCATAATAAAATAAAATAAATAAACAATAAAAAATAAAAATAATAATCACACAGTCCGACTCAGGATTTAATCAGGCAATCTGCAGTTTGGCCTCTTTATCCAGTTGTTGACATAAAATCTGCTTTTTTTCTATCAGTTCTCCGGAACCATGTGATAGTCACAAGCGAGAAACGCACACACAAAGCAATAAACACAGACAATCTAGTCTCATATTGGCTTAGGCTTAAACATGTTCACACAGATAAGTCATTAAAAGTCTTAAATGGTGGCTTTATTGTGAAAGATTACATTGCTAAATAACATATTACTTCATAACTTAGGTAAATAATTAGATCAATCGATCGATGAAAGATTATTTTGCTTGATAACATATTGCAAAAATCTATTACTTTTGCATTTGGCCATGACGAAAAATTCTACTTCACTCATAGTTTAGCAGCATTAACCAGCACTTTGTATATTTCTTTTTTTTTTTATAAAAGGCAGAAAATATACTTACACTATAAACATCATTTAACTTATCATACATGCTTTCTATTCAGTTCCCATTGTGCTAAATCATGCATGGCTAGGTTGAGTGTGTTATAAAAAAGCAGAAGAAGATATACACCATGCGCAATCTGAACTGCACCCACTTCTAATAATTTTGCTCGTAAGACCTAGATATTGAAAACAGGTAAAACAATAGGCAAAGATATCTAAAGATTAAGATGGTAGCCTATATCAAAGTTCAATCTTGTAGCAAAAACTACATAAAATTTAAATTTATTCTTGAACTAATAGTCATAGTTCTATGACTATTAGTTCTTGTAATACTGAAAAAAGCAGAAGTGTGCAGGCGGTTATTTTCCATTTCCTGTATTTATTATGATTTCAGGCAATAGTGACTCTTGAAGGCACCTTAACTTCAAGGTGATGTTAAAAGACTGGTGCATCAAATTTACAAAGGCTGTTGCCATTTTTTTTAGCACTGAATTTGCACAGACATGCAGCTAAATAGGGCCTCGTATTTTTAAAATAAATGTATGCTTCAAAATGTATTGCTGTTATTACGACTACTATTTCTTCTGATCTTTTCGGATTGGAATAAAACCTTCTTTAAGCAAGGTGTGAGCAAGTGATAAAAAAACAAACAAAAAAACAAAAACAATTTCAGGTTCGGAGACAAATAGCTAGGGATCTTGAAACACACCATTAACAAAATTAGAGCTCAATGCAAAGAAATAGCTGAAACGTCAGCATAGTCACAAATTGTTCATCCCGGATCTTCTGAAATATGTTTTTGCGCTGCTTGAGGACATTCTGCGAACAATCCTTTAATTCTGTTTTGGTGCATTAACACATTTTGGGCCATACATGTTGGGTGTCTATTTAATCTCATGGCTATAACAGATATAACAAAAGATATGAGAAGCCTGTAAGTGTTAATCAAGACACCTTTGTGCAGAGCCCCAGTGTGAGAGTGTGTGCAGTGCTTACAGAGAGAGAGGACACCAGAGGCACTGAGGTTGTCCCAGCTGCACTTGCTGTCAAATCTCCAGGAATGTTAATGGGATCTGGAGACAGATCCAGACCCTTCATAACAGCTGGATCTTCAGCCTTTCCACAGTTCTCCCAGGAAAAGCCTGCGACCTGACAGGGACACGTGACACATGTTACACTACATGATTCCAGCTTCCGTGTTTAAACTGTAAACTAATACAAACGCAGCACTCTCACCTTGGTTAATCTCGGCGGTCTGCTGATCTGCACGGCACATTCTCCCTGAGTAAACAACACGCCAACGGTCCAGAAAGCAAGACACAGAGGAATGCACATCATTGTTTTGCAATTTATCTCGTCAGCGAAAAACACTGTAAGGTAGACTTAAAAAAACACACACACACACACACAGCTGCAGGCTTTCCTCAGTCCTCTCATCCAGTGCCACAGACACACTGAGTGTAAATCATTCCAAATGCAAAAATGTATCCCTCGTAACGCTCGCTACTACTTCCGCGTTATACCACCGAGTAGTGCCCCCCCTACAGGCTGGTGGATGCATCAACAAGCACGATTGCTACAAGAGGAGAAATGACCCCGTTGTAGTTATTCTTTTCCACCACAAGATGGCGGTCTTGGACCGAGATCGCTTTCTCGCCTCAGCGAACTGAAATTGATTCCCATTTGCAAACAAACTTTACTATAAGATGTCGATGTCTAATTAAGCTGCTTAATTAATTGGGATACATTTTTACAGCATATTAGAACACAAAAAGGTTTAATCAAGAAATTACCATGCGATGTAATAAAAACGGTGGCTTGGTGATGAGCACTGTGGTGTTGCACCTCCGGTGTTGAGGGATTAAGTGCTGCTTTAGGTCTTTGTGGAGATGTGGAGTTTTACATCAGCTTGTGTTTCCTCCCGCAATCCAAAAACATGCAGATTAGGCTAACTGGTGTTCCCAATTCGCTCGTAGTATGTGACTAAAAAAGTAGTATGTGCTCACTGTCCATGGCGTACCTGGGATAGGCTCCGGGCCCCTGCAACCGTTGAATATATGATACAGCGGTATAGACAGTGAGTGAGTGAGTGTAAAAAAAAAAGGGGTGGCACGGTGGCATAGTGATTAGCACTGTGGTCATGCACCTCCAGGGTCAAGGTTTTGAGTCCTGCCTTAGGTATTTGTGTGTGTGTGTGTGTGCGGAGTTTGCATGTCCATCACATGCTTGGTAAATGTCCTCTGTATGCTCTGGTTTCCTCACGCAGTCCAAAGACATGCAGAGTAAGCTATTTGGAATTTCCAAGTTGCTCGCAGTGTGTGTGTGATTGATGCATTGGCACCAGGGAGTACCCGCCCTTGTGCCCCGAGTGGGCTCCATGGTCTCCAGGTCTCCCATAACCCTGTGCAAGATAAGCGGTATAGAGAATGGTTAAGTGAGAGAGAGTTATAAAAGGATTAATTTTTTTCAGTATAACATCTACAATAAATTCAATAATAATTAGAATTTGAATTTGAATTTTATTACATTCCTCTGCAATATTCATCATATTTTCAACTTAGAATTATTCCTATTTAGAAAGTAAAACTATTTTTTCTAAATAAAAAAAAGTGTTAGGTTACAAGGATTATAAAATAATGTGACATGCACTGTGGCAACAAAAGCCTATGTCTCATGTGGAAATGCTACAATTACATTATTTTCTAATTTAACACAAGAATGTTCATTAACAATTATATGATCATGAAAATAACTTGAGGGGAAAAGGAAAATCTTTGAAAATTTTTGCTTTAATCACAGTAGGCACTTAAACTGGCCTGGACATAAGCTTATGCAAAACCTCCTGTTCCATGTTAGGTAAAATCCATCAGAGTCATTTGATCTAAACACATAGAAGTTCAATAGAAGAGATTGGTTATGAGGAAATTCTGAGCTTTCTTAGCAAGTCAGTTAACAAAGTCAATATCACAAATTTGCTCATATTTAAGACCCAGAAATAGAGCAGAATATTGAATACGAAACTCCATTGTTTATGTGTTCCAATAAGGAATCTTTATTTTAAATATTTAAAAATTTCAAAACCTTTTGTAATTTAAAATGAAATGATTTTCCAAATAAATTGATTGAATGGAATGATTTTCAATGTGGTCTTGGAATTTTGGACCTCAATGTACAGTATACAGACATGCAAAAAAAATGAATAGACATTTATAATTTTATGATAAACTGTATGCACCAAAATGTGTTGCCATTATTATGACTGCTATGTGTATTCTTTTTCTAAGAACTTTTTAAGATTTTCAAAGAGGGCAGATTGTTGTTCCATAAGATGCTGTTTCCAGAGTGTGATAGCTAGGAATCTTCAAATACCCATTTCTGCCATTAACAGAATTACAGTTCAGTTCAACCTGGTGTAACCTGGGCCTTCTGTGCTGTTCAAAAATATGTTGTGAACAAACCCTTTCATTCGATGCCTAGGTGAGTTTCGGTTTTTAAAGCTGTGAGTCAACAAAGTGTTAATAATGCCTTAACAGCTAAACCTTACTTGCTTGAACATGTAACAAATTTGGTGCATCTATTTCATCATACTGTTATGGGTGTCTATTTACTTCCTCCATGTGTGTGTGTGCACGCCATAATGACACATTTTCATGAATATATCAAGGAACATGTTATTTGGGATGCCGTGATTGTGCCAAATAGGCAGAGCTAAAAGTATTCTTTGAAAATGGCACGGAAAAGCTCTCACACATATATGGATCCTGTGCTGCAACTTTTGCTTTGTCTTAAGGCGGTATAAAGGCCATATGATGGCACTGCACGTGCACATGAGTCACCTTTAATCTCGCTGCGTGAGAGCACACAGGTAAATGCCAGCCCATATGCACACAATAATCTCCTCACATCTAAATTAAAGAGGAGCAAGGTAACAAACAATGGAAAGATAGTGACAGGTATGTTCAAAGTGTAGATTTACATGCAATGTTAGCTTAATAGATGCATCAGGTTGTGATAAGAACTTGCCTTATGTTGGCTGTGAGAAAGTAAGTGTCGATAGTGTAACATTGGTTCTTTTTTGAATATCTACATTTGGTATCTCACATTCAAAACCCTTGGCTGGTGCTGAACCTAAAGAAATTAGATTTTTAAATAAAAGCCACAACACTGTAACTTATAGTGCTGTTATGTATGCAACCAAACATTTTTATTTCCAAACTCTTATTTTCAATTTTTTCCCTGACGCTATAATTCATTAATTCATTCATCTTCTATACTGCTTATCCTGTACAGGTTCTCAGGGGGCCTGGAGCCTATCCCAGGAGACTTTGGGCACAAAGCAGGGTACACCCTGGAAAGGGTGCCAATCCATCGCAGGGGACACACACACACTATGGGAAATTTGGCAACGCCAATTAGCCTAATCTGCTAGTCTTTGGACTGTGGGAGGAGACCGGAGTACCCAGAGAAAACCCACCAAGTACTGGGAGAACATGTAAACTCCATGCATAGAGACCCAAGGTGGGTTCCAAGTTCTCTGGGACGGTCTCCAGGCCTCCCATGACCCTGAACAGGATAAGCGATATATAGAGAGTGAGAGAGAGAGAGAGAGAGAGAGAGAGAGAGAGAGATATTCAACAAGAGTCCAAAACAATATTAAAATGCTAGGTTAGTTATGTTCCACCTTTCTCTACTTTATCTAAAATTAGATAATTGTTCTTGCTTTCAGTAGCAAGCTGTATAATGCAGAAACTCAGAATACTCATGTTGAATGCAGTGTTTAATTTAAAAACTGTTATATAACTAATGTAGAAGCTTTAAAGGACTAATTTTAGGAAAACAGAACATGGAGAGCTGCAAACTCCATGCACACAGACCCGGGGTGGGAATCAGACCCTGGAAGTTCAAGGCCACAGCACTAACAAGTACTCCACCAATACCTGATTAGCCCAACTGCTTAAACTAATAACAATTACATTATTATTAACATAACCACTTTACATTATTATTATTATTATTATTATTATTATTATTATTATTATTGTTGTTGTTGTTGGTGTTGTTGTTGTTAAATGTCCATTCAAAGGGCATAAAGATTTATCTATGTATATATTTATTTATAAATGGCTTTTTACGCAATTACAAAATATTTGGTACTTACTGTAGCTAAAAAAAAAGTGGAAAAATATTCATATCCAAACTTTGTAAGCGGCTAAAACTTGCCCTTACATATAAATAGCATTAAGGAAAAATATGT
>JAOVVA010000037.1:15401869-15429617 GCA_028565275.1 Leiocassis micropogon | reverse complement strand
AAATTTATGTTGTGGAATGTCTACAAGACAAGTTAGTTCCTGCTGGTTGTGTTACAGTGAAATTGCAAAACAACAAGTTGTCTTTCCTGTATCTGTAAATGAAAACAACTGTCTTACAGTTGTGATTTGAATTACAACCAACAACTCCTATGAAAAAGAATCAACTTCTAATCAATCATATTTGAGACTTTAAAAGTGCCGTGGTGCAAAACCTGATTAAAAAAATGATGCTTGAATGTGATGATTATAAAGCGTTTAAAGATGATTATTTGTAATATGTCAAAATTTAATAACTGTAAATTTTATCGGCTCTTTGTTTTAGGAGTGATTCAGTTGGCGGACACAATTGACAGGGAGGCTGTAACGCACTACTGGCTGACTGTGTATGCCACTGATCTGGGAACTGTTCCCCTGGTGACCTGGACTGAAGTCTACATTGAAGTTTTGGACATCAATGACAATCCTCCTGAGCTGTCCCAACCTATGTACTTCGCTTCAATCCAAGAAAATTCCTCCAAAGACAAATTTGTGTTGAAGGTGGCCGCCACAGATGTGGACAAGTCATCAGAGGGGAAGATAACGTTCCACATCCCTGATTCTCAGCGAACGTATTTCGACATTAATTCAAAGACAGGTACTGGATGTCATGGAGTTCTTTCATTTCTACTCACAAGTCATTTAGCTAATTTATTGCGATGTAATTGCAGCCATGATGTGTGCAGAGGTTGAGTTTTCTGTCTTGAGACAGTACATTTTATCAAATGTGCTAAAAACTATTTGAGTAGAAAAATAACCTGCAGCATTTGACAGTTCAAACAGGTTCAGGCACATGCTAGGTGTAACCAAGGTGTGCTGAAAGAACAAGACAGACTTAATAATAAATAATTACAGCGTGTAAAACTCTATTATTTGATGGAAAACTTTAATGCAAGACCCCAAAGCATGCAAAAAGCTTCTAAAACATCTTATCTCTGTCCTTTGATTACAGAAGAGCTCATTCTTTGAAGTGTGTCTAGAAAATTAGAACAACATTAACCAACATCACAAGTTCGTACTTGTCCGTTCACAGCTTCTTATTTCTTTGTTGCCTCATAAGCTCCACCCCAGGCTAAACAAGACCACGCACAACTCACTCCATCCTGTAAAAAAGGACATTACAAAAGTCTATTGCACATGGAGGGGAAGCTCCAAATCGCACACTGCTAATCTGTTAAAGACAGCTTTTTTGTCGTTTAAGAATTTGGAAGTAACACGCATCACTGTTCTTTGAAGCATTGTAAAGTCATTGTTGGGTTGTGAAGTTTAAATGAAAAAGTCAGTCAGTTGGTAAACACTGCACGGAAGACCATGGGATCAAAGAATTCTAAATGTCTAATGTAAAGATGTGACGTCTGAAAGCAAATTAGCACTAAATAGCAAGACATTTAAGTGCTCTCTTATTATTTTCTTCAGGCAGATGGGGCTGGATATATCAAAAGCTCCATGTTAGAACAGGGCCTAAAATGACTCATATCCACAAAGAACAGCATGACGAAGCTAAACGCCTTAACGGCTTAGTGTAGCCAGATCTTCTCATTAAGGATAAGGACAATGAGTTGTATTGCCAAAGACAAAACAAATATGGGGTGGATTGGGATTAGAACCTCATCTTGCAAGTAACTTAAAGTAACATATTGTATGTGTAACTGGTCTAATTCAAATTTCTGATGTGCATTTATTTAGTACCTGAATTTAGACAATTCTATATGCATTGTCTGGGCAAAATACGAGTGGCAGATTTATTCCCCCGAAACCAAATTAGAAAAATCCTGTAACATCAGGGAATAAAAAAAAAATTTGGTAATTCAGTACATTTTGGTCATCAGATGACTTTTTTATTTTATTGCAGCATAACGTTGCTGAGGCTGGTTGACCAACTGAAGCAACCCCAGATCACCGCTATGCATGGTGTATGCATCACTTCATGCGCTTCCTTTTTTTTACCTTGACACACCCATCCCTGTAGGTCTGATGAGACCAGAATAAGGTCAATCTGGACTCATCAGACCTTTTTCCATTGCTCCAAATTTCAATCTTTATGCTCCCTAGAAAATAGAAGCCTTTTTGTCTACTTAGCCTCACTAATGAATGGTTTTCAGATGGCCACACAGCCTTTAGTCCCAGTCCTGTAAGGTCTCATCATACTGCATATGTGGAATTACTGTACGTTGACTTTTACAGTGATTACTGCTGTATTTTTCCAGATGCAACTTCACCAACCATTTAAGTCATCTCAGATCACAGTCATTCGTGTTTTTTTTCTGACCAGATTTCTTCGTCAGGCCTATATTTTAGCCATTGTGTTTTATTTTTGGCCAGGTAGTGTGTTTTAGATCTTTTCCCAAACTCCAAGTTGACGTCATTGTCCAGGTGGATAGTAATGCTTAAACCATGCTCTCTTAAATGACACCTGCCTAAATACTGAGTAGTGTAAAAAGCCCAGCAGGGTTTGTTTAGAGTGTCGTTAAGGCAGCAGCACCCTGCTGAGATCTGATCGTCTGTCTTGTAGAAATCACAGCTTGAGATGTTTACATATTACAAAGGCTGATAAACTCCTGCTCATTGTGCATTTTATTTTCTTTGCCAAAGAATTCTCAACAATCACTTATCTGTGTCCTCATAAAATGTTACTTGCATGAAAAAACATGCCAGTTTTGTCCATGGCACTTGTTGGCATACTTCTGTTTTTTTTTTTTTGCCAGTGTAGCTTCGTAAAAGTAATAGTTTTTGTATTGTTGTTGCAAAGACTTTTCTTTGACTTTAGACACCTGAACTAACTTCAGAACCCAGAGCTAGAGAAACACTTGAAGCAAAGCTGTAGGAAACGAGAGTGAAACCCTAATTTTAAGATCTACAAACAGGTGTGCCTTCCATCCAAGTGTCATACCATTTATTAGTCTGTCTGTTTTTTTTCTCCCTCTGCTTGTGTTTGCTTAGGTGCAATCAGCACTGTCTCAGCCCTGGATCGTGAACAGAGAGCAGAGCACATTATTGAAGTAAGTTTGCCGGCTTTATACTTTTTATCTTTATTATTGTTTATTATAAAGTGGCAAAGTGGCAAATCTGGGCATTCTCTTGTACATATTGTTAGGATTAATATAAGCTTTTACAGATCTAAGGCCTTATTCAGAACTACAGTAGCAAGTTCAAATAAGTTTCTTTAATATTCATGCTGGGAAAGCTGTACATATTCCAACTTGGGTCTAGTAAGCAAGAGTCTAGTAAATTGCCAATATATTGATTTCTGGGAATTCAGCTACATGTTACATAAGCTAAAAAAACGATGTTACTCCTATTATTCCTATTTGTTTAGGTGATTGCATCGGATAATGGTGATCCTCCAATGCGCTCCACAGCCACAGTGGTCATTCAGGTGCTGGATGAAAATGATAACAGCCCTCAGTTCAGTCACAAGCTCTTCCAGGTCCAACTGCCTGAATGCCAAAACAAGGTAATGACCCAGGAAGTCTTCAGGATGATCGCACATGATAAAGACGACGGTCCCAACAGGCAGATCACCTACAGCCTAGAGGATAACATGGAGGGCCGATATGAAATCCACCCAACCACAGGGGTGGTGACTGCCATAGGAGAGTTTGCACGAGGCAGCTACAACATCCTAACGGTACAAATTACATTGCATAAATACCACGTTTCTTTCTGCATATTTTTTTATACAGATTTATTTTGATGCATTTAATTATGTGTATTGACATATACAACAATTACTTTTTGTGATCCAACAAAATTAACCTTAACACGCTTCTATGTCTCTCATGTTTCAGATAAAAGCCACAGATCATGGTAATCCTGCGAGAATGTCCAAGTCACGTCTAGATGTTGAATGGCTGCCACAACCAGAACCCAGTTCGGAATCTTTAGCTTTTGACGAGTCACTCTTCACCTTTGCCGTCATGGAATCAGACCCTGTCACTCAAATGGTGGGAATCATCAGCACCGAGATCATAACAAGCCTCCTCTGGTTCGACATTGTAGGTGAGTACGCTAATATCATCCTTACTTCCATTTCAGCATGCCTGAGTAAACATGAACAAGACAACCTGGTGAGAACACAGTCCACTGTTCATGTCAGCATAATCCTGCGTCTGTGACAGCTGCCAGAGCTGGCGAAGCCAAACTGGAGAAAGTGTTAAAGGAGCTTTTTGTTTTTTAATATGAAGTGAGTCATGCTTGATAAATATTATAATTAGATATATGGCTGGGATTCATGGCTTATTAACAGAACTTTTATAACAGGCCTCAACAGTCAGTGGAAACTGTGGATAGAAATTTGTTCCCCCATGTCTGTGTGGGTTCTCCGGTTTCCCCTCAAAAATAAAACATGCTGGTTATTTACTTATTTAAAAACATATTTAGCATTATACTGTGAGCTTTAATAAATTATGAATTGTGATAAATTAGTCATTTATGTGACAATGAGAAATCACTGTTAACTCATCTGCTTTTAGCACCTTTCCTAACCACTAGTGATTTTTTTGTGTTGAGTGCATTAGAATACCAATACTGGCACATGTCCTGTGGAGGGCATAGCTGTAGGTACCAGGAGGCAGATCTAAACCGTGACATATTTTCTTAGATGGTAGGCCAAAGTCCCCAGTCTCCCAGCAGCAGGCTGACCAGAGCCATCCAAATTCCACTGATCAGCATATGATCAGCTTCCAACCACCTGCAACTCCTCAGAGATGAGAGCCAGGAAAATAGTCAGCAGCCGGTGAAGGAACTGCCAGGGACAGTGCTCACCTTTATGTGGGTTAAAGGTTGTTAGGGCAGGAAAACTACTGCAAAAACTCTCAAGGCTCAATTTACCAAACAAGACAAGACAAGTAGAAACCTGTAGGCCGTTACACAGTAAGGCCATGCCGTGAATCTGAATTTTACATAGCATAGGTATTATGTTGCATAAGGTTATTCAGTGTCCTTGAAGCTCAGTCCAATAATCTCCCCAGATACTTTTTAGTCGATCTAAATTAACTTACCTTTTTTTTTTTTTTTTTTTTGTTTTAGAAATTGTGGCATCAAGTCATTATTTTAAAAAAAAACTACAATCTGATAAATGTGCTTTACTTTAATTTAATTCAACTGTTATTATTTTTTTTTTTATCAAGTGTGTGCCTTTACTGTGGCACCGTGAAACAATTGCCCCTGCCGGAAGAAGATCTACAGTACTTATTGATTGGAAACGGAAACAATTTCAAACACATTCTTTCCCCGAAATGCTCCATAAGCAACCAAGAAAATGAGTCAGCTCAGTATTAAACCTGATTTGTCACAGTCACTGGATCAGTACAAGTTAATTCACTCTACAGAAATCACAGTTAATAGAATATTGTGAAATAAATTAAAGGCCCATGCACAAGCTTCAGTCTATCGAAAATAGGACCAATGATCCTTCATAAGGTGGATTCCTTAATAAACACCATCTGTCAAAGCAGGCATGAGTTTACCCCTACTGATTTAGATGGCTGTCCTGAGTGTTTGCATGCCAAATATGTTCCCTGAATCAATTGTAAAAATTATATATATTTTAAGGTTTTCTTTCAAAGTTTTTCTTTTGCATATGGTGAAACTAATGGGGAAGATTTTAAATTACTTAGTGTGTTAATAATGTACAGTAGATAGGAAACGTGATAGCGCTGAAAGTCCTCTCACAATGGGAGATGAGCTGGGCATTCACGCACATACTGTGCAGGACACTTAAAACCTTAGTACATGCATGTACATGGAATGTGCTTTTCAATGAGCCTTGTTGAGCTCTACTATGATAGAGTGGATGTCAATTGTAGGGGTTAACTGTGACTTTGGCAAACTGGTTTTATTTAGTTCAAATTAGAGTGCTAATCATCCTGTGCATTATTGTCATAATATTTTACATTCCTCGTTCAGCCATACATTACAATACAGTATGTGGGCTCATACAGAGCTCTGCTGAGAGGCGATGACATTTACTCTTCAGACGTCCTAAGAATAATTTCACAGGTCTGGTGCTAACAAAAAAATCATTGTCATTTCTTAGGAGGAGATGAAGATCATGACTTTTATATTGAGAAGAACTCTGGGAGTATTGTCATAGCTAGGCAACTGGACGCTGGCAAAAGATCCAATTATAACCTTACCGTTAGCGTTACAGATGGTTCCCAGACCATAACAACTCAGGTAAGATCATGTGTACATTTGGTGTGGAGACATTATGATACATTGCTATACTGTACATATCAGCCTTAGACAACAGGGAGTCTTTATTTCTATTCAGTCACACAATCTTATCTGACTAAATTTGCCCGTATTTCCAGTAAAGACTGCTGTGTGTGTCACTGTAGGTAGTGCGGGGAAAATGATTGGGTGTGTTGTAGGTACATTTAAATATGTTACGTCTGTCATAATTGCAATATATATATATATATACTTTTACAATTACAACTATACGTATATATGTATGTATATCCATATATACAACAGAAAGGTTTTCGGATTCTTAAAAGAGGAATGGTTAATTTTTTTATACTGAATTAAAATAAAATTTTTCCCATTACATTACTGGAATATGATGGAAATCATGTAAACAAACTCAGACGCATTACATATTTCTTTTCCTCTTAACAAATACAGGCTTATATCAGGGTGCTCGACATGAATGAGCATCGACCCATGTTCCTAAAGAGTATGTACGAGGTGAGCGTTCCAGAGGACACCGCACCAGCGAAGGAGATCCTGCAGATTAGTGCCCAAGATGCAGACATCAACAGCAGGATCATTTACTCCATCCACAGCAGTCTCAACCCAGACAGCCTTAAGCATTTCCACCTGGACCCAAAGAGCGGAGTTCTTGTCTTAACTGAGGCGCTAGACTATGAGGCCATCTCCACACACAGTCTTCTAGTGATGGTAAAATAGTTTTCATGTTAAAACCAAATGAACAGAATAAAACAGGCCACAAGCTTTTAGATGATAATTGAGCAATTATTATCTAGGAATTAGGGCAGTGTCGATTGTTGGGACTGGGCCCAGACTCATGTGGAGTTTGTGTAGTGTGTGCATGCAAACAAGTTTTAGATTAAACTATAACAGCACACAAATGACAGTATACAGGACTCGAATAGTTATAACAGTTTATAAAAGATTATAATGATTTGGAGTCTACATACTGTACAATGCTGCTGTGCTTGAGCTGCTTAGAATGAATGCATGCACGTCTTTAATGGAGACATAAATGGTAATGACATTTGACTGCTAATCATAATTAAAGTTTGTGAAGCTTTTCAAAATGTATTGGTCCTCGGGTACACAAATGCCTTCATGTAATCACAAATTATTTTAATAATAATAAATATTATAATAATAAAAAAATTTATGTGAGCATACAGGTGAATAGGTGTATACACAACTAAGATTGAAAAAAATGTTTTCCCAAACATTTCCATATATTTCGAAATAAATTAAACATTCTTAAGCAATAAAATTTAATATTATATAAAAAAAACATACCAGTATGATCATGTAATCCATAAGTAGTGAATACAAATAATCTATAAATACAGTAGGTGCTTATTGATATTGTTGTTGTTTAATGCTATCAATATGTCATAGTCTTTTATCACTAAAAGAATGATATCTTGAATATGCTATGACTGATTCTTTGGAAAATGAGTGGAATTAAAACAGCTTTATGTCACCGGCAAAAATTGTTAAGATTTATGCCTCCTGTGCTTCTTTCCATAGCTACTTTTCACATGTAGAGTCAGGAGTAGTGCACTAGAATTTAGTTTTATTTGTCATATCGTGAAGCACACACACTGTTTGATTTGCAATCATGAAAAATGTTCAAATTTCATGAAATTTTCGCTGATGCGTAGCATGGGGCTCTCAAAAGACTTTGGCTGACAAGTCCTTTCAAGACTTTGATCAAGATTCAAACATTAAAAAACAAACTCTACTTTTAACTATACTTTTTTTTAATTCAGGTTCGTGATCAAGAGATCCCTGTGAAGAGGAACTTTGTGAAAGCAGTAGTGCATGTGGAGGACTGTAATGACTATACACCCACATTCATGAGCACTCATTATGAAGGACACATCAGTAACTTGGCTCCAACTGGGACAGAGGTGCTTCGAGTCAAAGCTTTGGATAAGGACACGGGCAGTAATGCTGAGATTGTCTACTCTATTCACTCAGGTAAGAACACAGGTGCTACAGTTTATGTCTGTGGTCTATATGTGGTCTGCTTTGCGACAATGTAAATAGTTAAAAACGCTATCCAAATAAAATTGCATTGGAATATATTATTGCTGTAATCATTCATTCCACCACCATGACACAAGAAGACAGAAACGCCTCAATGCATTGAAATAGAGGGATTCAACTCTACTTTGAAGCTTAAAGTACAATAGCTCTAACTGAAAACTTTTATTGAACTGTTTTACATTAATGTTTATTAACCACCACAGTGAATGCCATAGTGGCTTAGTGGTTGGAACTATTGCCTTCACCTCCAATGTCCTGGTATGAGTTCCACCTCTGGGTCTGTGTTGCATATTTCCCCATGATTAGTGGGTTTCCTCCGGTGCTCCATTTTCCTCCCACAGTCCAAAGACATGCAAATTAGGCTAATTGGTGTTCCTAAATTGCCTGTATTGTGTGAATGTGAGTGTGTGTATGTGTGTTTGCCCTGCGATAGATTGGCACCCTGTCCAGGGTGTACCCCTCCATTTGCCCTAAGCATCCTGGTATAGGCTCCAGGCCCTGTTTACAGGATAAAGTGGTATAGATGATGAGTAAGTGAGTAAGTGAATGCCCTTAGCCCGTACAATACTATAAATGGGTTTTAAGTAAACATTATCCTATATTTTTTTCACTAAAGGAAAATATGTCCTTGGTATTCACACATAAGCTACATATTTAGAAAATAACAATTATGCTGAGACAATAAGGAACAACAATATCTAAAATCTTTTTTTTTTTTCTCTAGGAGGGAATACAGAAGGAGCTTTTGACATCGATCAGGAGACAGGAAGCATCAGAGTGGCTAAGCCTTTAGACATGCTCTCCCAGGAACAATACCAGCTTGTGGTGAAGTCCACTGACCAGGGCTTTCCCCAGCGCAGTGACCTCTGCCCTGTTAACATCCATCTTAAGCTGTCTGAGCACACAGCACCCAGGTTTACACAGGATGAATACGTCACTGAAATAAGTGAAAGCAGTGCTTTGGGCATTCCAGTGCTGTCTGTCTCCGCTAGCTGCCCATCTGCTGTAAACTACAGGATCCAAGATGGTGATCCTAATGGAACTTTTCAAATCAATTTAAATTCTGGACTGCTATCTGTCCAAAAAGCCCTAAATTTTGAAGAGTGCAAATCTTATCAACTTAAAATAAGAGCCACAAATACAGCGGGGGTCTCATCAGATGCAGTTGTTTATGTGTATATCATAGATGAAAATGACAATGCACCTGTTTTTCTTCAGGGAAGTTACTACGGCCAGATCAGTGAGTCTGCACAGATAAACAGTATGGTAATGGGAGAGAACAACACCCCATTGGTCATCAAGGCTTCAGATGCTGACAAGGATTCTAATGCTCTGTTGATCTTCCAAATCCAAGAGCCTAAGGCAAGGCAAATGTTTAAAATTGATCCAAGCATGGGGACAATCTCACTGATATCTGCGCTTGACTTTGAATCTGTTCCTGAATTTACCTTCACGGTTCAAGTGTGGGACTCAGGAAAGCCCACACTAAGTGCTGTCAAACCATGCAAAGTCACCATTCGTGTCCTAGATTTTAATGACTGTCCTCCTAAGTTCACACTACCCGTTTATACAGTTTCCATCATGTCCCCTGTTTTTAAAGACATGAAAGTCATTCAAGTAATGGCTCATGATGAAGATTCATTAGTCTTGTATAGTATTAGTAACCATGAAGATGCATTTAAAATACATGAATCAACTGGAGAAATCTCAGTGAATAATGCTTCTGAATTTCAGTCCTATTATGAGCTCAAAGTTATAGCTTCAGATGGTGTATACAAAGACACCACTTTAGTAAATGTTAATGTCACTGAAATGAAAAGGACTAGTCTAAAGTTTGAGGACCGGCTCCATGTTGGCACAGTGCTTGAAAACACAACATCTGTAAGAACTTTAACTGTACTCAGAGCCACGGGCCACTACCTTAACGAACCACTGATCTACTCAGTTCTGAACCCAGCCGATAAGTTTTCAGTGGTGCAGTCTTCAGGTGTATTGCAGACAACTGGCGTTGCCTTCGACCGAGAGGAGCAGGATGAGTATGATGTTGCGGTGGAGGTCAGAGACACAAGAAATCCACAACGTATGGATGTGACTTATGTCAAAATTTATGTAGATGATATCAATGACAACACGCCCATCATATCAAACCTTCCAAATACTCTTATGATATCTGACGAGGCAGAACCAGGGGACGTTCTGTTCCAAGTCCTGGCAACTGATAAAGACACTGGTGAAAATGGATCTGTAATATTTACCCTAGAGGAGGATTTCAATCTCTTCAGGATTGATCCCTATCTTGGTGATGTGTCCCTTCAACGACCCTTAGACTATGACACGTTAAACAAATATGTGCTTACTGTAAGAGCTTCAGATGAAGGAGAGCCTAGTCTGTCAACAGTAGCACAGCTTTATGTACAAGTGCAAAACCGTTCCCATCCGATATTTCAAAGTCTATTTTATCCGTTACGACTGCCTGAAAACATTCCTCCCTTCACAAACATTCTGCATGTGCAGGCAAAAAATCCGGAGGGCTACCGACTTATCTACAACCTGGAAGAAGATGAAAATTCCACGCAATATTTTCACATTGATTTCAAGACAGGCATGTTAAGTGTCTCTGACTTTTTAGACTATGAATCTCAGACAAGTCACCTGTTGACCGTTCGGGCCACAGACTCTATAACTGGCTCTTTTAGTGAGTCCAAAGTGCAAATAGATGTCGAGGACATCAACGATAACGCTCCTGTTTTTGAGAAACGTACCTACAAAGCAGAATTGTTAGAAGGTCTTCCAGTGGGCTCATCTGTAATACAAGTCTCAGCTTTTGACAGAGACTCCGGTAGAAACAAAGACTTAACCTATGAAATAGTTGACACAGGGAAAAATGAAACAGACTTTTTCAAAATTGATCCACTCAGTGGTCTTTTGCTAACATCACAGGTTTTAGATTATGAGACCACCCAAGAATTCCATCTAAAAATCATTGTCAAAGACAGTGGTACGCCATCTCTCAGCAGTGAAGCTCAAATTACTGTGAATGTTATGGATGTCAATGACAACCCCCCAAACTTCAGTGAGCCTCAATATCAAGCCTCATTGGATGAAATGGCGACCTGTGGACACGTTGTAATTAAAGTGCAGGCCTCAGATCCTGACAGCAAGGACAATCTCCAGTATAGAATTCTCTCGGGTAATGAAGAGAGGTACTTTGCTATGAATGAATCATCGGGTCTTATTTCATTTTCCAATGTTTGCAAGAGAAATTTGAATTCTTTTTACAATCTCACCGTTGCTGTTTCGGATGGTGTGTTTCACACAACTGCGCCGGTTAACATTGTCATGACCAACAGCAACAGGCATAGCCCATACTTCAGCCATGACGTTTACGAAGCCGAACTGGCTGAAAACGCAGAGGCAGGAACACGTGTAATTCGTCTGGCTGCTATTGATCCTGATGATGGTCCATATGGCAGCGTAGACTACACCATAATCAACAAACTAGCAGATGAAAAATTCAATATTGACGGGGAAGGACAAATTGTGACCTCTCAACCTTTGGACAGAGAGAATCCCTCACAAAGAGTGATTGCCATCAAGGTCATGGCTAAGGATGGTGGTGGAAGAGTAGCTTTTTGCACTGTGAAGATTATTCTTACAGATGAGAATGATAATGCACCACAGTTCAAAGCCTCTCAGTACCAGGTGTCTATTAAGTCCACAGTAAATAAAGGTTCTCCAGTTATTCAAATAATGGCTTATGATGCTGATGAAGGCAAGAATGCTGATGTCACTTACACAGTGGATGAAGCTGAGGAAGTGACCGAGGAGGTGATTGAAATTAATCCCTTCACTGGTGTGGTTAGTGTCAAAGAGAGCCTGGTTGGCATGGAAAACAAGATCTTCAATTTCAAAGTCCAAGCTCGGGATGGAGGAATTCCATTTTACAACACCACTGTGCCAGTCCAGGTTAAAGTAGTCCCTCCAGAGGTCCCTCTGCCAAGGTTTACTGAACCACTATATACATTCTCACTGGCTGAAGATTTCCCCATTGGCTATGAGATAGGTACAGTCAAGGCTGATGCTGACACACCACTCATCTATAGCTTAGTAGATGGCAACACTGTGGAAAGTAACAGAGATCAAGTGTTTGCTCTTGATGAAGACAGTGGAACCCTTGTTGTGCAGAAAAATATTGACTACGAGAAGACCAAGTGGTATCAGATTGATGTTATTGCTCAGGGTAATCATAACGGAACTGACGTAGCTTCTCTAGTATCTGTTAACATCCAGGTTCAGGATGTGAATGATAACCAGCCCAACTTTGATTCTGATGTGTACAAAGCCATACTGGCTGAAAATATGCCTGCTGCCACCACAGTGATCCAGGTGACAGCTAATGATCCAGATAAAGACATTAATGGAGAGGTGATTTACACTCTGGAGCCAGACAGAGATGATATCAGTGAGATCTTCCGTATTGACTCACAAACTGGCTGGATAACCACCATGAAGGAGACAGACTGTGAATCCAAACAACTGTACAGGTTCTACGTGGTGGCCACTGATCATGGAGGCAGTGTCAGGCTTTCCTCATCAGCCCTCGTGGAAGTGACAGTCACTGATGAAAATGATAATCCACCCCAGTTCACAGAGGAGGTCTATCATGGGTCCATACTTGAGAACAGTAGGCCTGGGGAACCAATAGTTGTTCTGACAACTACAGATAACGATGTGTCCTCTGACAACAGACAAGTCACATGTTATATAACAGGTGAGTACACCATGCTCCTAGTAATCAATAACTGTATAAGGATAATAATATTGATGTAATATGGATTGAATTTCTTCCAATCATCAATCATGTGTCAGCAGCTCAAATGTTAGAAAAGAACCTAAAAAAATCAAGAGCTTTAAGTAATCTTCACATCAAAAATCAAAATGGGGAGAAAAATATGGATGGGCTCCAACAACAGAAGGCCATATCCGGTTTCAATGCTGTCAACAAAGAACAGGAATCTGACAATAGATTAGGCACAGGCTCACTGAAACTGGGCATGTGGAGACTGGAAAAAACATTGCCTAGTCTAGACCAATCTGGCCATTCTTCTCTGTTATCAGAACTGTGAACTCCTGATCACTGGATGTTTTTTAAAGCATTCTTTGTAATTCTAGAATCTGTCATGAATTAAAATTCAAGGAAGTCAGGTTCCTAAATATTTAATCCAACCCATGATATGGTCAAAGTCCTTTAGATCATATTATTCCCATTCTGAGGTTCGAGGTGAACATTAACTTGAGTTATATCTGTTTTAATAATTTTATGCATTGTGCACATAATTGACTTATGTCAAGGACAAGTGCATGAATAAACAATTGTACAGGATATAGTTTTTGTATTAAATTCTTTTATTTTATTTGTTTTTGTAAAAAATTGGTGTTCCTAAAGTTTACATTTTGTGTCTCATTTCTTCAAAGACGGAGATCCACTTGGACAGTTTGCAGTCACTGTTGCGGGAGAAGAATGTAGACTGATTTCAAAAGGGTCACTAGATAGGGAAATGAAAGACAAACACAGTCTAAAAGTGATAGCCACAGATGGAAAGTTTCAAACTGCTACCGCAGTAGAAGTCCATGTTCTTGACAGCAATGACAACAGTCCCTTGTGTGAACAAGTAAGTCATGCACTATTATTCATAAAGCACACAAAATTAATGTGTTAAAAGTAATAACATTTCATTTTGACTTATTTAACAAAAAATGTTATTTATAACATATATTTTTTATTTTTTTTTACAAAATATATGTTACAGAATAAAAACCTGTGTTTCGTTACAGTATGACTTGAATATTAATAAAGTGATTAAATGTAAAACATCCTGTTGGTTGATTCCTCTAGCTGCTTTACACTGAAGCAGTCATGGAAAATTCCCCATCAGGACACTTCCTCCTGAAGATCACTGCCTCTGATCCAGACATTGGCACGAACGGACAGATTTCTTTTACTCTTCATGGGCCAAATGCAGACAAGTTTCATCTGCACCCCATAACTGGTAAAATGTTCAATTTACTATGTATATATTGTCTGCTTTTTGAAAATTCACTTGATTGTGTGCACTAGATAAATGGCTGGGAAGAAGCTTAACTTAAAACAGCTTTTTTCATCAGTTATTGCATGTTTTATCGGATCCGATCTAACCGGTTCCATTGAGTCCTGTTTAAGCTCATTGCTCCCTAAGAATGACATATCAGGTTTCTAAGATCAAATTTAGATAGTCTGGAATTATGTTAAGGTTATCCTGGGCACAAAGAACTATTCACTGGATGTAGACAGCAATATGTTGTCTACGTACAGTAGGCTGCCACCCCACAAATTTAAAATGCCTGTAAAATGCCTGAATGAAGAAATTAAGAACTTTTCCGGAACTTTGAGTTGCTTGTATTCTTTTTTTTTTTTTTAACGCCTAACTTTTCATACTACAATCATGTCTTTGTCATAAACAGGTGAGCTGTTCACTCTTGCCTACTTGGACCGGGAGAAGGAAGCAGAGTATGACCTGGTCGTCAAGGCGACTGACGGAGGAGGACGTTCATGCCAAGCAGACGTTATACTTAAGGTGCAGGACGTAAATGACAACGCGCCACAATTCTCCAGCAATCACTATGAGATAATGGTGTTTGACAACACCACTGTTAGAACTCCTATTACAATCATCTATGCCAAAGACCCAGACACAGGTATGTACACATGTCCATGAAATTGGTTGTAAAGCACAATGATTAGAATGAAGGCCAATTAACTAGCTGTCAAATCAAGCACATGCAATATAGTTTTCACTGGTATCAGCAAAACTGAACAACAAGTTCGTAGAATGTTCGACGATTTTATTTGACGGCTGCATGACAGAGTAGAATGAAGCAGAGTAAAGGTGTGCTGTGTTTGATCTGGGATTGAGAGTTGTTCAGAGAAACGCTAAGGGAGTGTCGGGGCACACCTTGAGATGTGTGAGAACATGCATAGGATGCAGGATCTAGTGTAGCTCCTTGCCTTGGGCTTTTATTTGTTTATGAACTACCTTGAGCTTATTTAAATACAAAACAATTTTAGTATTGCTTAACACATTTATTTATTTAATTAATAATCTTGCATTATTTATATAAGGTGTCCTGTTTTCTCATTTCACTAGGTATAAACGGTGAGGTGAGGTACTCCCTGCAAGGAGCAGATAGTGGTTTCTTCTCTCTGGATCAAACTTCAGGGATTTTACGCCTGGAGCATTCATTGGCTGACCAGACTAAATCTATCTTTGAGCTGAGTGTCAAAGCCACAGACAGAGGTCTTCCTAATCACCGCTACACCCTAACCAGGGTGACTGTGCATGTAGTCGATCTGAATGACTATCAGCCTGTGTTCCTGAGCCCTGAGTATATGGCCGAGATTCCAGAATCCTTGCCTGTAGGGACAGAAGTAATTAGTGTTTCTGCCCAAACAAGAGATGGCACTGGCAGCGAGCCTGTCCGATACTCCATCATCTCTGGGAATGAGGATGGAAGGTTCCAGATCAACTCTGAGACAGGTGAGATTACTTGATCTTTAAAATGACATCTTTGATAATGAACATAATATGGGAAATAGTCTCCAGAGTAACTACATATATATATTTTTTTATCAAATGTTATCTTAGTTGCAGGAAAACTATGAAATATTATTGGATCCTTGCTTTTTTAGCTTTTTATGTATCTACAGTTCTGGGATTGTGTAATTTATTTCATTTATTCCTGTTGTCTATGATCATTAGATTTTTAGATTAGATTCACAAGGATGCAAAAATGCTAAACTAATAATAATTTCATTATGAAATTATTTATGACCTCTTATGTGATGCATATACTGTATATTCTTCACTAATTTCTATTAATAATCTAGTTTATGTAGAATTTCCTGCATACACATAATTGTGTATCATGTATAACCTAAAACAAAAGCAAGTGTTAATGCTCTCATGCAAGTAAATAATAATCAGTTATAAAACTGCAGAATGTAACGTAATTACATTTAAACGTGACCTTTTCGCAAACAGTATTTCACAATCCATTAACAATAACAACAACAACAAAAAAGGAGTGCAAGACTAAAAAGATAGGGAGTGTAGACTCTTTTGTCTACTTTCACCCTCATAGGTAAGTTACGCGGTACCTACAGATCCTGCCAAGCTTCTTGAGGATTAGTAAGGGCAGAGCAGGAGAGCCTGTACTAACATGCTTTTGAGCTATTTGACTTCTCTTTCATTTTTATCTCCTTTTTCTACTCTATTCAAGCTCCCCTCTTACAATTCTGCTTTTTCCTTATCTCCTATTCTCTGGGTTTTTTCTGTCCGATTATTATTATTATTATTATTATTATTATTATTATTATTATTATTATTAATAATAATAATGTAGAGGACAAGAACATTGCTGATTAGTTATAGGTTAATAGATGTTACAATAGTTTCAGTATGCCTTTTTTGGCGGGGGAGAATAGTTGATCAGTTGATAGTCTATCAGGGATTAGCTTAAAAAATATTGGTTGTTGTTTAACAGTCTCTCTCTTTATATATATATAATCAGCCATGAATAAAACAAGCAGATTTTCTGGTAGGCTAAAGACATAACAAAGGCGTAACATGTTTAATATACCTAAATAAAAAAAATATATAAATGATATAATAATTCTTATTATTGTTATAATTCAATTATTATAAATTATTTACAATTTTTTATATATACAAAAAACAAAAGATCTTGTGCTTATTCCATAAGTAGGTATCAGCCAGTAGATGTCAAAGTTCTTTGCTACATTTACGTAACGTACACAGATGACACTATGGGTGTGATTTCAACAATAGCGTAAGCCTTGAAATGAGCCTGAGAACAGACTGAAACCTTATTTCATTGTGTGGCTTTAACGATTTGCCTATTAGACTTAGGGATCTGTCATTGTCATGAGTCATTTGTTCTCGTAATGTATTCTGAACCGACAACACATTTTCCCCCATTGATAGGGCAGGGCACTGACTAAAGCAGTTTGAGTGGGGGATGTGGTGTTAACCCCTTTTTAATGTTATTTAAATATCTAAACTAAATGTACATTGTTCATTTGAACTGCTGCGGCTGTCCAAAGTTTGTGCAAAGTAAGGGTAGAGACTATAAAGTCAATTGCCACCGCTGAAACTGCTTGTTAAGGTAAAAATAGACCTTTAAAAAGTTTATTATAAAGAGTAAGTAATAAGTAAGAATAGTGTTAATATTGATTTTGTTATTGAAGGAATTTATGTGAAACTCTGAAGTTTTTTAATTGTTCCCGTTTATATTTTTTAAATTGTTCCTGCTTGTAACTTTAGGTCTATATGAGATGAAAGAAAGCCAACGGGCTGTTTAACACTATACAATGTTAAGTTGCGAACAAGCTAAGAATTTTCTAAAAATTTTAGTCAACATACTGTATATAGATAGATAGACAGATAGATAGATAGCAATATATTTTTATTCACAAGTTAATGTCAGTGAAAAAGTAACATACTGTAGTGTTGCCAATCTTATATCTGTCTAAGCTACTACTAAGCTTGTGTTTTTGTAAATCAGGTTTTAAATGAGCAAACATAATCCAATATTCTGCACACAAGAAGAGGGAAAATAGTGCTAAAAGACCAGATCTGAAGTAAAGAGCAAAGCAAGTGGTAGTTGGTTAATCTTTTAGGTAAACTTACTGCTGAAATTACCAACGGACACCCTAATGCTCGGTTACTACAGCAGGGGTAGGGTTGCATAACGTGTTAAACTATAGAGTAAAAGCTGTTCTCATTTCACCTAGTAAGATACTATTAGTTCATCAACTGTGTATTTTAATAAACATATTTAGAATTCACACCATATTTAAGAGAGCAGATATAGCATTGATTGACCTCAGAATATTTTTCTGATCTCTAAAATTAAAGATGCAATTTACATCCACCAAAGATCTGGGACTTTCTGGGAAATTCTGTGTTTATAACGTCAACAACTGTTGCAAACGTAACCAATCCAACTCGTTCTCTCATAGAGGCAAGGCTGTTTTCACAACAACTCACACTCCTATCTCCTAACTCATATCGCAAATCATTAAAAATTTTGCAATCATGTTTTAATATGGGTGGCACGGTGGTATAGTGGTTAGCACTGTTGCCTTGCACCTCCAGGGTGCCTCCCGGCCAGGCTCGATTCCCATCTTTGTGTGCATGGAGTTTGCATGTTCTCCCTGTGCTTGGTGGGTCAATCCAGAGAGATGTATGCATGACTTACAGTATGTGAACATTATCACAATTTCTATGATATACAGTGATCAGCCATAACATTACAATGCAAAACATTATGCCAGGTTCCCCTTGTGTCACCGTAGCAGCTATGGCTCATTGGGGCATGACTCCACACTTCCTCTGGTGGTCTGCTTTGGTATCTGGCACTAGGATGTTGGAAGCGGATTCTTTGAATGCTCTGGGTATCGGGATGGTGTTTTTGTGAATTGGACTTGTTTGTCTGGCTCGTCCCATGGATGCTCAATCGGATTGGGATCTGGGGAGTTTGGAAACCAGGTCATCATCCTTGGGCTCTTTGCCTGCTGGACCCTATGCACAGTGAATAAACAGGGACACTTAAAGTTAGATATATTCCAAACTGAAAGGAAGTCAACGGCAATAATGGTAACAAATTTTGGTGCCTACATTTGATCCTAAAACTATAAGTGTCTTGTCACTTCTTACATGCCTGTGTAGAACAGATTTAATCAGTAAACGGTTGTGCTGACTTGCCCATAAAGATATTTTAGTCTGTACATATCTGAAATCTAGATCCTGCATATTTTCATGCTTCTTTGGAAACACAGACCATCCATCACCCAGAAGTTTCTCAAGCCTAGAGCATTCCAATACTTAACTAAATGTCTTTGCTAGAGAATCGATGTGTACTTTTTCATAGTAGCAGCATGTTAATCCCTGTGCACCAAAGGTTTGCATGCACAAACAGTACTTTAGAAACTGTAGATACTCCCTAACTGAGGGAGCAAACGGATCTCTTTCCTTTAACCTGAAAGCAATTTGGTGTTCTCTTTACTCCACTGCCAGTAATTTTGTTATTCTACTCTGCAGGTGTATTGTGGGTGAGGGCTCCTCTGGACTTTGAGCTCCGTCGTGAGTATTATCTGTCTGTGGATGGTGCCCGAGGCAGATCATCGCTGGCTGACATGGCTATGGTTATTGTCAACATTACTGACATCAATGACAACCCACCAGTGTTCAGCCGTGGAGACTACAGTGCAGAAATCGCCGAAAATCTCATGCCTGGAGACACGGTGATGCAGGTATGTTTAAAAAGGCTCCCTCACCTATCACTGCTGACTGAAGATAACATTATCAAATGAGGCCATGGTCGATGATGCTTCCTGATCTAACTTGCCTTTCTCTCACGCCTCTGGATTTGGTGACAGTTACATTCACTTGAACATGTCCAAACACTCATCCAGTCTCATCTTTGGAAATCAGAGCTGACAACGTTCTACCAAATGCTATCATATTGTACAGCATAGTAATTAATTAACTCACAGTAAAATGGTGATGTCATTCTTGCTTATGAAGCAATAGTGTGCGAACTATGTCTATCACAGAATTCCCCTTAGTGAGCTAATATAGTAACAATGAGGTAGTGTAATGTGAACCTTTAGACTATAATCTAGCAGCATTTTACATTTTACATCATCTGACCACAGTAAGGTCTCCTGAGTCATGTATTCTGAGAGTAGATCTCTCGACCTCCCTGAATTCCTCCTCTTTTTCCATGCCTCAGGTAACAGCTGTTGACCTCGATGGTCCGCAGAACAACATTATCCGCTACTCCATCGTGAGCGGAGACCCTTGGCAGCAGTTCAGCATCAACCCTCAGACAGGACACATTAAAGTGCATACCACGCTGGACAGGGAAGAGGTGAGCTCATTAATGCTTCAGGTAAAAGACGGAGGAAGTAATGAGAGATTTCCGGCTTGTCGCATCTCTCCCCACTGACAAGCACAGACTTGTTCAGTTTCGTATTAGTCGCCATATTTTGCATTTTAAGCTGTAGACAAGTGTGATTTAATTGTAAAAGAAAATACAGGCTGCGTTAATCCCATAAAAATGTGTTTTTTTTTAGATCACACACTACTCCTTGACTGTGCAAGCTGCTGACGAGGGGCAGCCTCCTCTCTCCTCAGCCGTCCAGGTGACAATAACAGTGTCAGATGTCAACGACAACCCGCCCATCTTCTCGCAGACCAGCCACGACCTTGTGCTACAAGTATGCGTTAATTCATTATCTTGAGATAATACTGGCTTAACAGCAACCTAAAGAGACATTTGGCCATGCCTAATAAGTCAACAGACCTGCTCCTGTGCCATTTTGTTCGCAGTGAATAATCTGCTCTGATTGTTTACTTATTTAGCCCTGACATGTTGTCCAATCATAAGGCCAACTTTCCTGACTTGGAAACTCTTTTCACATCCATTTACCTCCATCCAAGGTGTCGTCTGTGTATCTAGACTGTTTGGCGCAGTGGGGGTAGTTAGTCTTACTGATGCTTATCTGTGGCAGCTGAGCACTCAATGAGGTACTCCATTGTATTACCTCGAGTGGAGCAGGAAAGGCAGGTACGCATATTTGAGCTGAGTTAGAGCTTGTGGTCTGACCAGTATATTTATACACTTATATCTTGGATTCAGTGTATAATCTTTGGCATTTGTTATTTTTTTGTATGTAGCTTTAGAGAGCGCCACAGTGACACATTATCAATAGGGCAGTCTTAAAAACAGAAAAGAAATTGATTACTGTTCATTTTCTTGCAATAATTGTAGTTATTTGTGGCTTTTGGATAGGCCACGAGTATCAAACTCATTCCATTTGATCTAGACATGTACTGTATATTGAAACAGGTACTAACAGGCAGTGTAATTAACAGTGTGAAAGTAGTTTTAAATTCTTACTGGTACTAGAGTATGTAGCCAAACAGTAATGCTATATTTCCATTTATTCCACTTTAAAAGCTAGTATGCTATGTAGGATGTATAGTCCAGAAGTGCCCTTAATCAGGAATTAGAGAGGGATTTGGGATTCAGCCTTGTGCTAAAAGCTCGTAGTTTTAGCTTTGTAGTTCATGTTAGCCATGAACAAAACAAGAGACAGTTCAGGGGCAATTTGGATAAACTTAGGATAAACAATTACTAATGAGACAAAGTGTTGTTTAAGATGACATAACATTATCAGATGCATTTTCTTGCTGAAAGTGCTTCCGAATGGTTTTGAATGTGGGTTTTGGTAGGCAGCTGCTCTCCGCTTTTACCAGTTCTGCAGACCATACTGATATATTTTCAGCCATGCTGGCAACCGACAGTCAGTGTATTTAATGATTGTTAGAACACCTGTGACGCACAGGGAACCATATTATTAAACACCCCAGTGTTGTTATGCTCTATTATCATCAATCATGGCATGCCTGTCATCCAATAAGCTTGGTCAGAACTAACTGTTGTATTATTAGTTATCACCTAGCCTAATAATGCATACATTCTTTATTGAAGAATTAGTGCTTCTATTTTTTATAGAAATATCTTATTCTATTTTAAGAGCCTGTACTATGGGCGTTAAATGATAGAATATTTAAGATGTTAAAAAGGAATTCTCTTACATTGCCTTACATTATAGCCCACACATTCTTCAGTTTTTGGATGGTAATAGTAAATAATAAGAGGAAAACTGAGGCACAACAATGTTAGTTTTAGGCATAATTATGTTTTTAATCATGATGTTTAATTTTTGTTCCAGGAAGAGGAGCCTGTGGGCAGTAGCATTCTGCAACTGGTGGTCAGCGACAGGGACACACCTCAAAATGGACCCCCGTTTACTTTCCACATTGTCTCTGGAAATGAAGGCAGACACTTCCATGTGGACCAGGGGGGACTCCTGTCTCTGTCCTCTTCACTTAGGAAGAGAGGAAAGTCTCAGCATGTGCTCAAAATCCAGGTATTAAGATTGAAATTATTAAAATGAATTTTCATGTATGCCAACTTAAAAAAAACCCCTTAAACCTCAGTAGTTTTAAAAACCGTAAAAATCTGTTTCAAAGCTACTAATTCGGTTGTGTGTCTTATTATAGCTAATAATTCGAATGTCTTTGTAGGTCACCGATAGCGGCAACCCACCACTCTCCTCTATATGTGTTGTTAAAATCAATGTTACAGAGGAGAGTAAGTTCCCTCCTGCGGTGACTCCACTGGATGTGTTCATTACTACAACTGAGCAAACGTTCTCCAGACGTGTTATCGGTAAGCTGCATGCCTCTGACCAGGACCCCCAGGATGTTCTGAGTTACAGGTTAGAAACTACGCACAGTGGTAACTTCTCTATGGACTCCATGAATGGAAAAATAGTCGCGGAGAAGCCTCTTTGGCCGGGCGTTTATTTTCTCAATGTGAGCGTGACAGATGGCAAATTCACTGTCCGTTCTGGAGTGCGAGTACATATATGGGCTGCGTCTCAGCAGGAACTTGATCAGGGCTTCACCCTGCACTTGGCCGGCATGAGTGCTGAGGAGTTTGTATCTGAGTATTGGAGGATGCTACAGCGCAATCTGGACACACCCAAACTTGAGCTGCACATCGCCAGTCTGCAGCAAGAACAGCTGTCTCGCAGCAAAGAAGTACAGGTCCTGCTGGTATACAAGGCTCAGGACAACTCGGCTCGGCCTGTGGACTCCCAGCACTTAATGGCCGCACTGGCGCGCATTAATGCCTCTCTAGGACTGAACATACTTAGAGTAAGAGGCAATGGCTGTGTGGGGGATGACTGCCCTCGACCAGGCTGCAGAAGAACCGTTCTGATGAATGAGGAGTGGGAGAGGCATTACAGCACTGCTCGGGCCAGTTTCTTCACCCCGCATCACACCTGGGAGAGTGTGTGCAGCTGTAATGGTAGGCAAATAAAGAAAGAAATAAAAACCTGGAACAAAAACAGTTACATTATCATGACGATTAACAGCGCGACTAGAATTATGATGGGCAATATTCATTTTAGATAAAGAAATGCAACGTTTTATCCAAATTCTTTGCTATATGATACTGTAAATCAACACAGACTATTTTCACTAATATAAATGTACACAAATTTGTATCATTACAAGCCAAAAATGCTTTTGCTACAGGTCCATTTGTAATTGTCTCTTAAATAGCCGACAGCATTCTGAAATCCACTGACAATTTGTCTATGTTTCAGACTCAGCCATGAGCTTTGATGGACACGGCTATCTAAAATACCTTTTTGAGACCGATGAGGATAAACACAACTTCCACCTGTCTCTTCGTATCAAAACATCGGATGCTGAAGGCATAGTCATGATGACTAATGCCTCTGACTGGGCAACATTACAGGTATTAAAGTTCACCTTTAACAGTCATCACAATCCTCAAACAAATCTCACATCAAGGAGATCAGTACATACTACAGCCACAGCAGGATAATAACAGGTGGTTTGTAAGAGATACTGCTCTACTGCTCTGAGTATAATCTTCAAATGTCTTATCCTTTGTCATGCTGGTAATTGTTAGGTTCAAGGCTGTAACATGAATCTTGAGAGGAAAATTCAGACCAGGAGATTTTCCTGCCGATGATGTGGGTTCCATATCAGTCAATTTAGACTTGTGGTATCCCGGTTAGTCGATACAGATTTCCCAGAATCTATGATATGGTAAAATTGTAAGGAGTTTTGCTGTCCTTCCAATCTTTCACAGGCTTGATGTGGGTCCAATTCCCTCTATCTAAATCTCTATCTTTATTTGTTGGGTCTGACTGCATTTTAAATTGAATTACATGTAGGATAAAAAAGATTCCCAGTGTTCCATGTGAAAGAAGATATGAACTAGTTGACCTTACCCATAGGCTCTCTTATTAAATTATCATAATAGAATATTTATTTTAAACGGCTGACAGGTTTGTATTAGCTGCAGTGAGATATGATTTTTATGGTTTCTACTTGTGATATGTTATACTGTATGTGGTAAAGCAACAGTTTAACTTGCAAGTAAATGCAATTGTTAATAGCGATTTACAAACGGCATGGAATGATAGAATATTTGCCAGTTAATTATAATACGTATTCAAATTCATGACAGCAAGAAAAAAAAAGATAAGATCTATAGGACCTGACAGGTGGGGCAGTGGTAGCTCAGTGTCTTAAGGCTCTGAGTTACTGATCAGAAGGTTGGGAGTTCAAGCTCCAGCTCCAGAAAGTTGCCGCTGTTGGGCCCTTGAGCAAAGCCCTTAACCCTGTCTGCGTCAGCGGCGGTGTATAATGGCTCACCCGGTGCTCTGACCCCAGCCTCCTAACAAAGCCGGGATATGCCATGAATAAAGAATTTCACTGTGCAGTAACGTACATGCATACATATGTAACTTAAACGAGCTTATATAATTTAAGTAAACAAGCTTCTAATGTCTTACAAAAATAAATAAATTAATTAACAACCTACAAGTTCTATTGCGTTTAATTGATTCAGTCAGCCAAAAAAAAAGAAAAGAGTAAATTTCTGTGTAACAGGCATACAGTATATCGTATTCATATGCGTATTCAAATGCGTCCCTGGTCTTGTTAATAAAAAAGAAGAAACGCAGATGATTTTAACATCACGAATTCTTGCTGGCACGTCTCGCACTTTTGACCTCATCATTAAGATGTAAACAGTTTTTTTCCCTCTCCTAATGATTTATCAGGTACGTTGTACATCTATTGAGGATTTAGAGTCATTTGCATTCATCCACACATGCACCAACAGCAGTAGTAGTAGTTCTCTGTTGCAACTTGTAAAGCTTTAGCTACAGGCTATTTTGTAGGCAAACAACAATTCATCAGAGGACCAGCTCTTTCTTTTTGTTGTTAATGCAGACCTTTGGAAAGAAAGCTAACTTTTTTAACCTGTCAAATTCAGTAGCACCCACAAAGAGCTCTGATCAAACAGGTCCCTCCTCCATGATGCCTCTGGGGCAAAAAGTACTTCATCCAACATAGCACAACAGAGATGAGTGCCAAAATAGCACAACAGAAGTGAAGAAGAGTAACCAGCCCAATGAAAGCGGTGAAGAAAAAAAAAAAATCCCATGAGCCCGAGCGCTGATACATCAAAGCCCATTGCACTCTTAGTGAGGATTCTGCTGCAGCAATTAAATGTCTGGCAACAAGATGATCACTATTAATAATATATTGAATAGCACCAAAATCAGCGTTAGAAACAAGTTTCATACATAGATGCAAGTTTTCGCATTTTTAATTAAGGCAAAGAAGCTGATACATGGTATAAAGTTTATTGCATACCCAAGCCTGAGTAACTTCATTATTTATCAGTGCAGTAGCTGAGGAGGGGGGAAAAAAACAGTCAACGTGCATTGTAATACTTTTCCTGATTTCAGCATGACCTTGATGTTTTTTCTGCACATGGTGGGATAAAGTTCAGAAATTCCATTGTATAGCAATTAAACCAAAATGGAATAACGTTACATGCACTTCATCAAAATATAAAAGCGGTTTATTTAATCCTGTTAATAATCTTTTGATTACAGTTACTCAGTACTCAGTAAGCTGCATATTCTGTGATGAACTCAGTGAATACAATATGTTGGTGTAGTTTATAAGCTCTTTGGCAGATGTTGTTCTGAAAACCATCAAACCATTGCATCGTGCTATGACTTAAGCATACTGGAAGCCCATGACAGTTAGTTGCTAGTTCTGTTTCTGCATTTGCTGTGATTAACACTCAATGTTCCAATTATATTTCACATTTATTTCATATTTCATATTTCATATTTTCAGGGTGGTATACTATTTAGCATGGCAGCATGTGATACCAAATGGCACTTCACGACACTCATAAAATGTGCATGTGTCCTAATGATCCTAGTCATTTTAAATGGAGACACAGCTAAAACTTGAGAAGGCTAGTATGGTAGCCACAAATTCACATATTTTATCATTCAGTTTGTACAGTCATCCTCTGCAATGTCATGAGGTTGATCTCCAAATGTCTGCGAAGGCCATATTATCTGGAAGATTGAATAAAGAAAAAAAATTAAGAAAAAAACCCAAGCGCGATTAACGATTTAAGGATAAAATGTTGTATTGCATTAGATCATAATTTATACTTATTTAATAAATACACCAATTGCACTTAAATGGTAAAAGATGGCTGCTAGGGCATTGGCCAACTTTCTGCAACAGTATATATCCAGTATTTAATATCCATTTTTTTCATGCATACCATAGAGAGATAGATAGCTGCAACTTTTTAAATTATTCTTGTTCAGGAAATTACATTGTCTAAACTAAATAACAATAAAGATATAATATAATGATAAAATACATATAAAATATGTAACCTCTGTGCAGTTGGTGGAGAAAAAGCTACAGTTCCGGTACAGTTGTGGGAACCAAGGAGTCATGCATCTGGGAAGTCATTTGGTGGCTGATGATCAATGGCATGACATCTCCGTGGAAGTCAAAGGAACTAACCTGAGGCTCACCATGGACCACGTACACTCCATGACCAGAGACCTGCAGGAGCCTTGCAGGCTAACTCAGACACAGGGGGTCCTGCTGTTCGCCAATGTCGGTCCTAATGCCAACTTGCCAGGATTTAAGGGCTGTCTGGAGCGACTGTACTTTAATGGGCAAAGTGTAGCGACAGATGATGGTTCGCAGAGAAACCGACTCTTTGGAAAGTACCAATGCTGCAAAAAGGACATCTGCGCCAGTAACCCTTGTGAAAATGGAGGAACTTGTCAGGGAACAGTTAATGGAGGTAAGGTAACTGAGTATGGTGGAGATTTTAAACCTGATATATCAGCTCAATGCAATTGAGTATTTAGCCTTTTTCCCTTACTGAGGGGCTTTCTTTTGCTTTGTTTTTTTTTTGCTGATCAGTCAAAAAACCCACATATTCCCCTTCAAAAATCAGCAAGTAAACCATACTTTTTGATCTCCAGTGAAATAACTTCTTGTGGAACTGTGTGAATGACAATTTTTTTTTCTGTCCACAGAATACAGCTGTACATGTCCAGCACAGTTTATGGGAACACACTGTGAGCTGAATAACCCTTGTGCGTCTCAACCTTGTGGCCATGGCAGCGTGTGTGTGCCGAAGATTGACGGTTACGTGTGTAACTGCTCTGAAGAAATTCTTGGAAGCAGGTATGACGTGCATGTCGCAAAACTCTGCTTTCTATGTACACACTTATTTCAGTCATGCATTGCAGTAATGAATATTGGTTGGCTTGTATACATTTTACACTGTGTTCCAAATTATTATGCAAATTGGATGTAAGTGTCATAAACATTAAATGTTTAGTTTTTAAATTAAACTCATGGATGGT
>JAOVVA010000037.1:15370427-15384648 GCA_028565275.1 Leiocassis micropogon | reverse complement strand
TTACAAACTTACTTGAGAGTTCAACAGATCACAACAAGTCCCGCTCTTACCGCAGAGACCTGAGTGTGTTTCTCCTGTAGTGACATGACACACGTGGCTTCATCGTTCCCGTGCTGTTACAGCTGTGCGCCGCACGCGCTCTCCGAGGCCAGTCGCGAGCTCGCCCTGAATGTGCCAGCGGCGCGGTGGAGCTGTGGCGCGTGCTGCCTTCCGGTCGCGCGCAGAATGAAGTGAGGATGGTTGAAGGGACGGACGCATCTCTCACGAACGCTTCGACCTCCTGCGGAACCGACGGGTGTCTCTCCTTCCCCTGGACGCTGACTCTGCTGGCCAGTGTGCTCATCACCACTATAGTAGTAGACGTGCTGGGCAACCTGTTGGTCATCGTGTCAGTTTTCAGAAACAGGAAACTTAGGAAGACAGGTACAGTAGATGACATGCTTGGTAGTTTATTAAAAAAAAAAAAAAAACTTTTGCATGTGTTGCATGTTCTATATTTAATCTGCACTACGTTATTAATATCATTGATAGAATTTCTAGGCTTTATTTATTCATTTCTAAGTAATCTCTCTAAATAATTATTAATTAATAATCTTAGTGGGGGCACAGTGGCATAGTGGCTAGCACTGTCATCAGGGTTGAAGGTTCAATTCCTGCCTCTGGTCTGTGTGCATGGAGGGTTTTCTCCGGGTCCTCCGGTTTCCGTCCATGCAGGTTAGCCTATTGCCATTCCCAAATTGCCCATAGTGTGTCAATTGGTGTGAGTGAGTGTGAGTGTGGATGGGCAATTAGGACAATCAGATACCCCTGGACGAAGATTGGGAACCTGTGCACTATCCAATCCTAGGAAAATGTTTGATTAAAACTATTACAGGATTCGCATGGGCTCTGTTTATATACTGTATACACTACCAGTCAAAAGTTTGGATACACCTTTTAATTTAATGGTCTGTCATGATATTTCTTTCTACATTTAAAAACAATGCTGAATGCATCCAAATAATGGATGCAATAATACAATAATCTCCTTTGAAAAGTTGATATTGAGAGCCTTCATGTAAAGCCTTCATAACAGCTCTAATCTAATGTGCTGTTAATTAATGATTACTCTAATTGAACTTCCCCTCTGCAGCAGAGGTAAGTTTTGGTCTTGCTTTTCTGGAATGGTCTTCATGAGAGTCAATTTCATCATGGTGCTTGATGGCTTTTGCAAATGCACTTGATAATACTGTTCTTACAATAACTATTGACATTCATGCTTTAAAATAACAGCTGACTGTTGTTATTTTTTATTGTTACTTAATTAGATAATTCCATAGGTGTTATTTCATTGTTTTGAAATTATTCCAGTATTTTTTTTTTTTAGTGTAGAAGATAAATCACTAAACCAAAAAAAAAAAAACACTGAATAAGATGTGTTCAAACATTTACCTGGTACTGTATGTAAATATCAGTGACATTATGTTTTGACATTATAAATTGCAAACCTCTTAAACACCATGTTTATTTTTTTTCTTTACATCAAATGTGAGAATATAATAAAAAATCTTTATTTTTTTTTTCTTTTTCAATTAAATTTTGTGCATATTTTTACAATGCATCATTCTAAATTTCTATTTTTAGAAAGATGCTTTCCAAAAATGTCCATTGTTACAAGTGCAATAAGCATAAATTGAATGGAATTACCCAAATGAGGATAAGATCTCTTTTGAACCTTCTTTATGTCATTGCTGAGGTTTCTGAAGTTCAAAATTAATACTTTTAATCTTTTAAAATTTTAACTTAAAAAAAGTGTTTTTTAACTTTATAAATGTATCTCTAATGAGCAAGCATGAGGCAATGATGGATTCCATGAGAAGACATGATGAAGAAACCTTGAGGGTAACCAGACTCAAAAGGGATCCTATCCTAATTTGGGTGATTCCACGTAGCCCAAGCACAAATAAGCAATGTGTGCTATATGACCAAAAAGTGCAATTTTAAAAACCTTATTGAGGTTACTTGGATACAAAACTGTTGAGGGTAATTTCAGCCCTAAAACTATCAGAGCAAGACATCATGTGGAACCTGTTTGTAACAAATGTAGTCCAAAGCCCGAGGGGATCATCTTCAGTAGTCAAACAACTTTTACCAGATAAATGTGATTAAAGCACGTCTTCTTCTTTCTGTAAATGACTTGCGCAGACCAAACCAGAAAGTGAGTTCCAATCAGTCTAATGGTGGCGCTATAGTGCTGCATATTGACACTAAGTTATTCACTTACTCATCGTCTGTACCATTTTATCCTGTATTGAGGGTCGCGGGGGGCCTGCAGCCTATCCCAGGGCACACACATGCTCATTCACACAATTTTGAACTGCCAATTATCCTAATTTGCTTGTTTTTTGAATGTGAGAGGAAACAGGAGTACCCAGAGGAACCCCCCAAGCATGGGGAGAACATGCAGACTACATGTCCACAGACCTGAGGCGGGACTCGAACCCGACCCTGGAGGTGCAAGGTAACAGTGCTAACTACTAAGCCACTGTGCCAGCCTCCAAGTTGTTCAAATCAATCCAATGACTGGTTCTATTTCTCATGCCAGTAACTGCTTATTTACTTCCAGTAGTTTCTAGCGTAAGACAGCAACTCTTTGGATTTGATATTGATACTGATGTATTAGCCTTCACTTGCAGGAAAAGTAGCACTATTAAATATGGTATAACCACTTGGCTAATGCAACCAGCTAGCTATGTCCTTTCTACTCTACGAGATATGCATTATCCTAAATCATATGCACAGCGATCTTAGATCATATGCACGGAGGCCTAGAGAAAGCTGATTGGCCAAGCTCTCTTAGAGGGGAGGGATAAGAATATAAAATACGGCTCTACAGCCAATCAGGGGCGTCTGTCACGCAAGCGGAAGGAGCGGATAGCGCTGTCCTCAGAGTGTGTTATGCTGCCCCCAACGATGCGTAAGCGAGCAGTTCGAAAAGATACAGTCGACTGGCTTCACGTGGTTCGGAGGAAACACATGATAGTCTTTGGCCCTGCCGACTGAGTGGTAGTAGCAGCCTTAATGTGGGAGCCCCCTAGTGATGGGGAGGAATTGGATACGACTAAATTAGAGAGAAAATCAGGGAAAAATCCCCCCCACCCCCACAAAAAACATTTTTTTTAAATATCATAAGGTGATCACCAAGGAGATGTTTTGTAGGCGGCATATGTGTGTTATCTATAAGGAGAGTATGATCATAACCTAAGTACTAAAAATAAATAAATAAATAAAACATGACCAACAACAGCCAATCAGGTTTCAGCAGGCATTTAACAACATTCCTGATATGTTTCCCCTGCCTCAGTTATTGGAATACTTCAAAACTTCAATTTGTAAAATATTCATTTTTAGCAGTGAACAGAAGCATATTTTTTAATTATTAAGATTGGTTTTGGTCATATTATCAACTCCTGAGATGTTATATTAAACATCAATACTATGCAGACTAGATCTGTCTAGAGCTAAGAATTACAATCGGTGCTGTGTACAGTCTTTGCTCTTCAAAATATTCTCAGACGGTCCTTCAATCAATACAATAATCTATCTTGACTTTTAAAATTGTATGCATGTAGAGTTAAAAGCCATGATGGGCAAATACACCAACCTTGGATTTTGACAAATTATCTAGACACAGCATCACATAATTGTTGCAGAATCTCCCATTCTCCCATTCAAATCCCAAAGATGCTCTATTAAATTTAATTCTGGTGACTGGAGAGGTCACACTGAACTCATTGTCATGGCCATGGAACCAATTTGAGATTTGTGACATGGTGCAAAATCATAGGTTGGGTCAGTGAATCATTGTATGAATAAGCAGGGAGTCATTCATGCAGTTGTCCTCATGCATGTTATGTACCTTTTCAATTGTTCAATCACGTGGCAGCAGTGTAATGCATAAAACGTGCAGCTACAGGTCAAGCACTTCAGTTCACATTAAACATCAGAAAAGGGAAAAGGTAATCTCTGTGACTTTGACTGTGGTGGCACCAGATGGACTGGTTTGTTTATTTTAGAAACTGCCTAGTCTCCAGAGATTTTCATGCAAAGGTTACACAGAATAGTGTAAAAAATGAAAAGATCCAGAAAGCAGTCAGATGAGATTGGTCGAGCTAGTTTGTGCTGATGGGAAGGCTATGGTCAGTCAAAGGAAAAATTCTCTCAGAATCCACATGGGGACATACTTCAACAGCAGATGATAGCCAGAAACAGGAATGTGAGTCTACATTAATAACATTTAAAAAAAGACCAGGCAAAGTTTTTTCAACTGTCCAAATTGGCTGATCAAACAGGTTGTACAGTTGTTCCTATTAATGTGGCCAATGAGTGTATGTATTAATCCATACATGTATGTATTGATAGCTATAGTACTTTTAATTCATATTTTACTATGAATTACAATTTTACAACAAACAAACAAACAAACAAACATCCCTTTACTGTGTAGTTGACTGCTTTGTTCCACTTTAGATAGTATTAATGAATCAACAGCCAAGTCAGATTTCTTTCTAAAAAATATTGTTAGCAGCTGAGATCAAATATCCCATGACCGAACCATGACTGGCAAAGACAGAAATTTATTTACTTTTAAAAGACAAACAAATCTTTTCACAGTCATGTGTAAAAGTACCCCCCTTTTTATTTCTGTGTTTTTGTGTAAAAAAAATCTAATCATTCAGGGATTTGTATGATGCAAATATATAACTTATAACTTACATTTAACTTTTTTTACTGTTCCATTATTTATTTAATATTAATGAAGCCAAAAAGAAAAAAAAACATGTGAGCAATACTAAGTACCCCCATTATTCAGTAGCTTGTAGATCCACCTTAAGCAGCAGTAATCGTTTTCTGTATGACTTGATCAGTCTCCCACGTCATTGTGGAGGAATTGCGGCCCATACTTCTTTATAACATTACTTCATTTTGTTAAGGTTTTTGGGCATTTGCTTATGCACAATTCTCTTAAGAGCACAACATTATAAATGAGTTGAGGTCTAGACTTTGGCTAGGCCATTCCAAAACCTTGATTTATTCACATTATGGCACTTGGCAGTCACCCTTATTCAAAGCGACATACATTTTTATCATATAGTTTACGTTTGAGCAGTTGAGGGTTAAGGGCGTGCTCAAGGACTAAACAGGGGCAACTTAGTGGTCATGGGGTTTGAACCTGGGACCTTCCAAACCATTGTCCAATGCCTTAACCACTGAGGTACCCCTGACTCTCTTATTTTCAGATATTGTGATGTAGATTTATTGGTGTCCTTCGATCAAGGTCCTGTTACATCACCCAATTTTGCGTTAGCTGTCAGACAGACAGCCGTCAAATCCTCACATTTGCCTCTAGAATACTTTGTTATACAAAGCAGGTCATGGTCGCCGCTATGCAAAGTGCCCAGGTCCTGTGGCTGCAAAACAAGCCCAAATCATCACCCCTTTACTGTGGTGCTTGAAGGTGGGTATGAGTTTTTTTTTGCTGAAATGGTATTTTTTTTCCCTATTTCCTAATGCTAAGACCTGCAGATTTTATTATGTTTTAACACAAAAACATAAAGTTAAAAGGGGGGGGGGGGGTACTAACTTTTACACATGGTTGTATAGATCACACTTGATTTAAAATTCTCTCAGCCTGCATTTCACACTTGCAAAAAAGAGCTCTTGTTTCTTCAGAGGCAATTGTAGACCAGTGTTTTCTTGCTGAGAACATATAGATAGCATACCCACCCTGACCCACGCTATGCTTTAGCAATGAGCCTGCTTATTATCTCCCTATATATTGACCTCAGGCAGTGCCTTTAATTTGATGAAAAATTCACACCGTAGCTCACAGGTTTTCCCCAAGATGACTTGCTCTGCATTTCATTTGTAAGATTCAGCTCCTTCTCATGACTGACTTGATTTGAGTTCCATTAAATCGAATGGTGTTGAAACTTCTGTCATTCTGTAGCCTGTTCAAAGTCTAATCCAGATATATGCTAATAGCTACAATTTTGCTTGGATCCTTCTGCAGGCAGTTTAGTTTATTTATAGGGCCAGAATTTAAATCTCTTTACTTACCGATATTTATATGATAATTCAGTCAAGAAAAATCCAACATAAATGTACAACCCTATATGGGAGCGGCTGAATACTGACAGCAGCTCTCCAACACTGCCTAGCTCAGAGGTGGAAAGAGTGGCCTCTCCGATAGCCGATGTGCCGGCTCAAATAGGGCAGCTTGCATCCCAGCGAACGAAAGGGCAAGAATTAGGCCCTGTGTCCAACTTGCTGCAGTCCCTGATTCGGATAGCTTTGCCCCCCTTTACTTTGTGAGGGAAGTTGCTCCTCCATCTGGATTCTTGGTGTATGGCACTCAATTCATAAATAAATGTATGGGACCCTTCCTGAACTTGTTTGGCAGAGCGGGCATCACACCTTAGAATGGGGGCTAAATGCCAGACAGGTAACATAAATGCAATGGAATGCACATCTCCATGGCCAATACTGGTCACGTCATTAATAACATGCATCTGCTTTGTTAGTATTTGTTCAAGCCACACATTTAAATCTTTAATTCTAAAAAAATTTTTAAGTCCTGGTGTAATTACTGTACTGTATGTGTACAAATGTTTAATAAACTCTATTAAAAATGTTTAACTGTATCCTTTCTTTTTTAAGTTCTTAATCTGAAAGGGTAGTGCTAACGAGATTGAAACCATCCTCTAAAGCCCTATTTATCTGTTATTGCATTTTGCTATAATGTGATAATTAAGCAACGAAAGTTGTATTGACTAGCCTTCTGAAAACTTTAAGCAAATAAATTTTTCTCACATGCTATGCCTATGGAGTGTTAGTCAGCACAATAGCTGTTTCTGGAACTTGATCTTGAACTTTGTAGGCAAATTAAGCTATAATATACTAATACTTGTGATATGCTGCTAATTTGTTGGTTGGCAATGTGTTTCACTTTTTTTTAACAGTCAGTATCTGTGTTTTTGAAGATTCTTATTTATCTAGGTGAGGTTACCTGGAAGTTGAGTCATGTCAACTGGACTTGCTCTAACCCGATCTGTTTGAGCAGAGTGTATAGATGAGGAGTTAAAAGGAAGAGATAAAGGCAATAGCAAGTGGTAAAGCAGAAGGGTTGCAAAGGTAGCGGAAACTAGGAAGAGCTAGGAAACAGAAAAAAATGAACCATAGTTTCATTTTAAAATAAGTCTTGAGCACAATTAAAGAGCATATGCTAATTAAAAACATTGGTGCCGGAATGGATCAGAGAGATATATGTTTTAATTTTAAAGTCAGGAAATGATATGATGAATCATTACAACTGTTTTCTTATTTCCCTTTCTAGGAAATGCCTTTGTGGTGAGTTTGGCTGTTGCAGACCTTGTAGTCGCCATCTACCCTTACCCAATGGTTTTAACGGCTATTTTCAACAATGGCTGGATCGCCGGAAACGTTCACTGCCAAATCAGTGGCTTCCTGATGGGGCTGAGTGTGATCGGCTCTATATTTAACATTACAGGCATTGCCATCAACCGCTACTGTTACATCTGCCATAGCCTTCTTTATGACAAAATCTTCTCCAAAAATAACACTGTGTGCTATGTGGTGCTTGTGTGGATCTTCACTATCCTGGCCATAACACCCAACTGGTTCGTGGAGTCTTTGAAGTACGACGCACGTGTCTATTCATGCACGTTTGCCCAGTCGGTCAGCTCAATCTACACGATCTTGGTTGTGGTGGTGCACTTTATCCTACCAATCAGCATTGTCACTTACTGCTACCTGCGCATCTGGATCCTCGTCATCCAGGTGCGCAATCGTGTCAAGCCTGACAACCGGCTCAGGATCAAGCCACATGACTTTCGCAATTTTCTCACCATGTTTGTGGTATTTGTGCTGTTTGCAGTGTGCTGGGCCCCAATAAACTTCATTGGTCTAGCAGTGGCCATCCAGCCCACCCTGGGCAAGGCCATTCCGGTGTGGCTTTTCACAGCAAGCTACTTTATGGCTTATTTTAACAGCTGCTTGAACGCAGTTATCTATGGCGTACTCAACAACAATTTTCGAAAGGAGTATAAAAGAATTCTTCTCTGTCTTTTTAAGTTTCATTATTAATTGAAAACATTATCAATATTCCTGATACAGTAATTTTCTTTTTGCAAAGAGGAGACGTGCACTGTGAATTTAATTGCATACAAATTATATGTGCTATCAAGTCAGGTATTAAGTCACACAGGTTAGTTTTGCACTACGACCAATAGAGTGCAGTATGTGAAATGTATACAATTTTCAATTTCGGCAAAAATCAGTTGATAAATACTCTACTCTATCTTCCTGATCCTTCAACAAAATTGAGAGGGTTTTAATCCTCAACATTGTTTTAAAGCACTTTAATGAATATTATCCAAACTGGTTACTCTAGGCCATGTCCACATGTAGCCGCATATTTTTTTCTACTTCCTTATTTTTAATTATTCTGTCCACACAACCTACGATAAAAATAAATTGTCAACATGAGAGCTTTTAAGTGCTGTTAGGAGCATCCCTAATTAACAGGGGGCCAATCAGAATCCTAGACAAAATGTCATTACCGGTTGTGCTTTGTAGAAGTCTCGTCCAAAACCGCCGTCGCTGTCTGTGGGATTCGTGTCATCAGAGTTTTGTATTTAGCAGCAGTGAGCTTCGTAGTACATTCAGGCACCTCTGTTCATTAACATAATAACATAATACATAATAAACAATGTGTGAGTAACTGCGCGTGTATGTACACGCATGTAAAAAGTCCAGTAAGCAACGTTAACACAGTCACTAGTTTACTGTACCCAAGTCCACCATTGCACAAAATATCCTCATAAATGTCAAATCAAAAGGACTAGCACACAGACATCATCGGCACACAAGGTTACGTTACAACAAGACAAAATCTCTGTTTATTCTGTATGTAGTTTTGGAAAATCTTCACTTTGGAAGCTCCGTTGTCAACAACCAAAACTGCATTTGCATGCGGATGAAAGGCCAAAACCGCAGATAATAATCTCCGTTTTTAAAAATACCCAGCTACTGTACGTGTGGACATGTCCGTAGTTGTAATAAAAAAAAAAATTGCATTGTTTTTCTATAAAACTACACAGCAGAAAAAGTTATTTTTAGTTGTAGCAGGGAAATACGGGTGTCGAAATGAGGATGAGGATACTTATTTAATACCTCAATTAAATAAAATCTAAAAATAGGATTTTGACTCCTCCCAAGGCCCTCCTTGTAAACAAACTCACACGGGCCATATCTCAGCACCTAGATGATACAGTAATAACTTTGTATTAAAATTCATCTTATTAAACATGGAATCTGAAAATACGCATAACCAAAACTACCCAAAATGTAACTTAATACCTGATTGATTTGATGAGTCACATATTCAACCAACCAGTTTGTTTTGAGGCTCATGTAAAAAATGTTGACTATTTCTTTAACAATTTACATGGACACAGAAAAATGTATGTTTTATTATCGTCTATATAGTCATCTAGGGTTACACTGAGTAGACATATTATTTAGATGCCCTTTTCAAATGCACAAAATAACCCATCCTTATGATGAATGATCTAATGATCTGTAAGAAATGGCAGCTATATCTCAAAAATATAGTTTAAGTTAACAAAATCATATTTAAATAAGCTTAACTTTAATGGTTCACAGCAAAAACATTGCAATTTTATCAATGAAGTGAATAGAAACATGTTGCCATAACATAAAATGGCTTCACTCAATTTATTCTTCCATAATTTGACTATGTCTTGTTATGAATAATGTGTACCAATATCAAAATTGTTATGATTAAAGATTATTTTTATTATGCAAAGTAAAAAAAATATATGATAATTATTTTTATACACATCTACAATATTTTAATTAAATTACATTTATTCTTCAAAAACTAAGTTAAAACCCTAACAATTATAATAAAAATGAAAGTCTGAATGCTGTAAACCCATTTTCTATAAAATATCTATATCTTGTTGGATGCCACCTGATGTCTATACCTGGAGTGCACACATTTCAATCCTTTTTTTCTCAAGAAGAGAGCATATTTTACAACTTATTCATCACCTAATTATATTTTTTGACATCCAATCAAGTGTTATTTCCTTTATCTCTGATCATATCAATTTGTTGTACTGTACATCTGTCTCTTTCCTGTACATGTCAGACATGATCTCAGGTCATTCTGAACCTACTGTATGAGCTCATTACCTATTTTTGTCATTGGAGGCAAAAAGATCACAATTTGCCAAACTGGGGACATTAACGTATTAGACAAGTAAAAAATTGGGACTTTTTGAAAGATCAAAAAAGGAACCTTTAAAAGTTTGAATTCCCCTTTTAATATATCTTTTAGTTGTCAGTTCTATAATTTATCTTGATTTATCCAAAATTTTCATAAGCTTTTTTTTATTATTCACACGCAATCATGAATTATTTTGCTTTTAAGTGGCTTTAATCCTTTTTCCAAAAGTTCGGACATACATTCTAATTTCATGGTCTTTCCTTGTATTTTCCATGGTATTTTTATTTCTTTCTACATTTTAAACAATCCTGAAGGTATTAAAATATGCAATAATCTCCTTTGAACAGTTGATACTGAGATGTGTCTGCTACTTATGCTCATTTAATCCTTCATAACGGCTGTAATTGATAATTTTTGAGACTGGTAATTCTGCAGCAGAGTTTTGCTTTCCTGAGATGGTCTTCATGAGAGCCAGGTTCATTATGGTGCCATTAATTTGCCATATACAGTAAGTTGTTTTGTAATTTTGCAAAAATCCATTATTGTTCCAGAATGTAGAAAATAAATCATTAAACAAAAAAACAAAAAAAAACAAAACACTGAATTAGATGGCGTGTCCTAACTTTTGACTGGTACTATATATTGGCAGAAATACCTGCAAGTAATAATAAAAATGTTACACATCAAAGCAACTGGTTCCTGATCTAATAAGCATTGAACACAACAGTAAACAAAGAATGAATTAAAAAAAAAAAAATTTTTGCTAGTATAAAAAGGTAATGGGTATAAATTGATAAATGTACCCATTTTAAACAGTGCTTTGCATGAAAAGTTTGAATCTATCTCAATTTTATTTCTCCTGATTTCAGTTTTTCTTAATTTTCATGATTAGAAATGTATAATAGCAAAGAGCAATACATTTAACATTGAAATAGAATTTAATGGTCTTGAACACATATAACTTGTGACTTGATCACATAAAAAAATCTAGTTATCAATTTACATTACAAATAATGTACAACCAGCAAAACAACCAACCAAAAAATGTATACACTAATTCACCTACTTCTATTTTTGTGATTTGTACATATTCCAGTTTTGGAGAATACTCAAATACGAACTGTTCAAAGTGCTTCCAGGTGAATTCAAGGTAAACAGCTTTACTATAATACGTCCAAGGTATTATTTCATCCCAAAATGATCTATAAACCGATCAGCCATAACATTAGTCATCCATAATCTGCCCAATATAATAATAAATTACATAATCTTTGTAATGGTCCTCAACCCATTCCTTAAGAACTTTTGCAGTGTATCAGGGTGCATTATTCAGCTGAAAGAGACCACTGCCAATAAGGAATATTGTTGCCATAAAGGAGTGCACTTGGTCTTTAACAAGGTTTAGGCTGCTAGTAGGTGGCAGTAGGTAAGAAGCATCCACATGAATTCCAGGGAATCAAAATGTCCCAGATGAACCCAGGGTATTACACTGCTTCTGTCGATTTGTATTCTTCTCATAGGGTATCCTAGTTACATTTCACATCTGGCCACCCACATGATTGTTCCTTACATGCCCACTGTAGGAACTTTCAGTAGTGGAAAAGAGTTCTGCTGCTAAACATCCCCATTAGTAGCAAGCTGTGGTAGACTGTGTTCTGACACCTTTTTATCATATCCAGCATTTATATTTTCAGCAACTTGTGCTACATGCTCTTTGGTGGCATCAGGCCAGGCTGGCAAGCCTTCACTTCCCAAGTGCATCAGTGAGCCTTGGGTTTCCCATGACCCTGTTGCTGAATGACCAGTTTTTCTTCCTTAAACCACTTTTGGTAGATATTAACTGCTAAATACTGGGAACACCCCACAAGACCTGATGTTTTGGAGTCACTCAGATCCTTACGCTCGCCCATTTTAGAGAACATTGAAAACCGACTGTTCACCTGCTGTCTAATATATCTCACCCATTGGCAAGTGTAATTGTAAAGACATAATCTATCTTATTTACTTCACCTGTCAGTGGTTTTAATGTTATGGCTGATTGGTGTAGAGTGTTTAATAGGATTATCACCAAAAGACCCGAAAGGTGTCACTGTGCTTAGAGTGACTGCGGTGGATGATTTCCACAATGGAGATGTAGGTCCCGGCTATGAAGCCAATAAGCCCAAGTAGACTTATGACAGCGTTCTTAATTATCACTCCGACTGGAATTCCATCTGTGTGAAATGTGATGATCTGCAGCAGAGGAGGAAATATGAGTGCTAGAGCACTGCTGCTGATTGATCCTACCAATGAGATGACCAGGTCCAGCTCTGGAATCAGAATAGCCAATGCACCTGTAGAAGAAAAAATAAGGGCAAGGAGTTATTCTCTCATACTGATCACAAGGTGACCTGTAGAAACTGTAAAGCTCACCCTTTTGTCTAGTGAACCCATTATAAGTATTTAAAATTATTGTGACCCCATAAATAATTCCTACTGGTAAATGATATGCATGCTACTTCGGGAATTAGGCACAGACTTACAGCTCCTATCAGCCACCACTGGTCACATGACCCTGTATATATAATTTTCTAACTGGTTGGTCTTTTAGTTCATGGTTTTCATTTTTTTTTCTTGCACCTGAAATGTTAAAGCGTTACAGTAACAGTTTACAAAGTTCACATGTTAAGTCTGTGTTGTTGCTGTGTACAATAAGAGGAATGCCTGACAGTTATACACCAATGAGGAAAAGATAGCAAATGGATTATTTATATTTACGCATTTAAGAATGCTCTCACAAAGTGCAGTGCATAAGAGTTTATTGGCCGAAGGATGTCCGACTCTGCTATAATAAGTGACGATATGCCCCCTTTCATTATGTTACTGGTCTATTACCGGTTAACCCATTAAATCACAAACCAAAACAAACAACAAACATGCTAGCTAGTGGTAAACTGGTAGCATGTGGAGTGGTGGAGACACTTTACAGCTCTGTACATTGTGAGCGTGCTGTAAGCTCTACTTTTAGTAGACATGTGACGCACACCTTGTGTTCACAGTGTTATCAGAAGGTAAATGACACCATCATTTCGTTTTCAGGGAGCGTGCGTAGTGCACCCAAGCGGTTTTCTATGTCTGATTGAGTTACATATTCAGGAGAAGGTTGACTCTCAACGCTGTTAACCTGTAGTCCAACTTTGAGGGGTTCAATTTCGTATGATTTCAGTCGAGCTAACATGTTTACGTTTACTTTGAATAAATAAATGGTTTTAGGTGGATTTTTCCCCCCAATTTTATCCCTAATTTAGTCATGTCCAATTCCTTCCCGTCACTAGAGGCTCCCACATTAAGGCTACTACTCGGAAGGTTTCCTCCGAACCATGTGGGACAAGCCGACTGCATCTTTTCGAACAGCACACTCACGCACTGTTGGGGGCAGTAACACACTCGGAGGACAGCGTTATCCGCTCCTTCCGCTTGCGTGAGCTCACAGACGGCCCTGATTGGCTGTAGAGCTGTGATTAATGTAGGAGCACTAAGTACTTCTCATCCCTCCCCTCTGAGAGAGCTCGGCCAATCAGCTTTCTCTAGGCCTCCGGCTGCGAGAGCTTACATCATCACCTGGGAATCGAACTCGCGATCTCCATATGAAGGTTTTAGGTGGATTAACATAATTAGTTGGACTTACACATCATCACTTAGCACTTACCACTGCATATACATACATGAGCTCATGAATTTGATATATACTAAATTATAATTTGATTTGACGCACTCAGAACACTGTATCCCATCAGTACTAGCAAATGCTTGGTTCATCACTGGGATACAGACCATAATATTACTGTTATGGTCATTTTGCCATGTGTAGTATGATGTGTACATGTATTGGTATGCTGTAATAATACAATAATAATAATAATAATA
>JAOVVA010000037.1:15326901-15349368 GCA_028565275.1 Leiocassis micropogon | reverse complement strand
GCCAAAAGTTTGGACACACCTTCTCATCTATCTGTCAATGTGTTTTCTTTATTTTCATGACCATTTACATTGGTAGAAGGCATCAAAACTATGAATGAACACATGTGGCGTTGTAAATGTAAATGGTCATGAAAATAAAGAAAACACATTGAATGTGTGAAGGTGTGTCCAAACTATTGGCCTGTACTGTAAGAAGAAAACAAAAGTATTCTAAGTAGTGCTAGATTCTGAACAGCTGACTAGTAGCCCAATGGGAAGCGTCTCAGTTTTATCCTTGACCTTAACTCTTGAAGTCTGTAAGTGACATCTTATGGACATCCTGGTGCATTCAAGTGACTTTGAATTTGTGTACCTATTGCACCATTTCCTGGGTAGCACATGGGACAAAACTACTTATTTTAAAAGCTTGCTTTCTGATACAGAAAGTAAGTTTCATCCTTTTTTAACACTTCTAATGAGACATTTCTAATGTCAAGGAAAGTGCAACCTCTTTTAAAATGTGTTCCATGTGGTCTATTCGGTCTGGGTTATATCCCCCCATAATTTCCCTTAAAAGAGAAATGGGTCTGGGCTCTTATGGGATAATGTATTCATTTTTCTACATTATCTACTGAACTATAATCCCAATTTTGGGCTTATCCGCCAAAACCATGCATAGGGACACAGGTCTAATTTTCCATGAAGATCAACACGCAGTGAAGATCAACAGAGCGCTTTTTCACCCAGAAGCTAAGCCCATGCAATTATGGTCTTTTCTTTGTCACATGCTAGAGTCAAACCTTCACATTTGAGCATCTGAATAACAAATAAGGAGAAAAGGTCATTGGTGTGTTGTGGCATGTTGGGGGTGAGTACTGGCTTTGAATCTCAACAAGGGGTAAAATGTCTGCACTGCAGAATCAACCATCGCCGAAAAATCATACAGATTACTTCAAAGACAACGGCTTCACTATGTTCCTGCGTGTCAAAATATCTCAGGAGGCCATCCACTGCAAATTAAAGTTAAATACATTAACAAAAACACAAAAGGAACTGTTGCTTATAGTAGAATCTTTAATCCATATCAATCGAGAAAGAAAAGAAGAAAACTGTGCAGAAAAAAGTGACCTGTGTACACACAATCCTGTACTAGATATATTATATTATAGTTATCGTGAAACCTTTGAAACGCTAAGGTTGCATTAGAATGTTAAATACCTACATAGCCAAATTATGGTATGTACGTACATAATAAACATAATTTTTCCAACGGTTAGTTCCGGGACCCTAATTCGACTAATCAAAAGGCCCCCAAGTGTGCTTAAATTTAACATAACCGCACTGAAACACACTGTATCGTTGTCTGTATGATTTATCTGTGGTATGTCAACTGAATTTCCACCTTCTAGTTTAAATGGTTATTAAATGAGTCTAATAAAAAGGAAAAAAATGAAGAGACTAGAACTTCAAATAAAACGCAACATGTTACTAAAGTGAGTATAGCATCATGATCTTCTCCAATAGGGGAGCAAAAATAATGGAACAATTGGCTCTGAAAAGTCACTTACTTGATATTATATCATATTATAAAGACCTGTCATATAAAAGCAATAGCCACCAGATGTGCAGTGGATCACAAAACACAGAGTATCGTATTGTCGTTTCATATAGATCATTTTTCCAATCAGGCAAAAAAAAATGATGAGATGTATAATTTGGCTTTCCTTGTATTACTTGTAGAACTTAAACACCACTCCAGCATTGGGCATTTGCAAATCATCTTAAATGAAACCAATGTTCAAGAAAATATATTAAAATAAAATAAAATAAAATTGAGATGCACTGATACCAATACCCGTATAAATTGGACACAGTTTGGGGGACCTCTGAAACCTAGAGGACCTTTAATGGTGGCCAAGATTTGTATTGATAACGCACATCCAAAACACCTTCAGTTGTATTTAGGGCAATTCATGTTTGAAAACGATTCCTCATGAGATCAACTCTTGCACAGTTTGAGTCCTGGAACATGCCCGTGTCATCAGGGAAGAAAAAAACTCCATTGATAGGATAACCTGGTCATTCAGTACATTCAGGTCATCAGCTGAGTTCATTTTATTGCTACATAAAGCTACATCAACCTGCTGAAGCAATCCCAGATCAACATAAAAAGCAGGTCAAGCTTAGAAAAGTATGCTGATGCATTTGTACATTACTATTATAAGCTTAAAAGAACATACTTTTGTGTGTGTGTGTGTGTGTGTGTGTGTGTGTGTGTGTGTGTGTGTGTGTGTGTTTACCGTTAGGCAGTAGTAGTAGATGATCACCAAGCTGACACACATGACCACATTAGCAATGAAGGAGAAAGGAGCCAGGAACTTGAGGTTGCGGGTGAACACCAGTATGATGATGAAGGGGAGGAAGATGACCATGTAGATGCGGGAGTCAAAGCTGGGAACAACCACTGCAGTTTCATTGGTGTTGCAGTCAATTGTGGTCCCATTGGCTGCCTCAATCACCTGAAGAAAATATGACTTAATGTGAAATTCTGCATTTCAAAGAAACACACTAAGGGAGTCTATAAATCGACAGATTTTTGACAATACATCAATTGTTAAGTGATTACTACTGATAAACATTTGTTACAGTGTTATGTATGTATGGCACATTAGAGCACTAGTGCCCTCCTGTGGTAAAAGAAAAAGAAAAGTCATAACAGCCATAAGAGTGGACACAGAATTCTTATCAGATTTTTACACCTCATTGCTGTATACGTTCAATCCATATAAGTGCAATCTATCAAATTATATATATAATTTTTTTTGTTCATGTTCACTTGTTTACATAATCTGTCTCTGTACAGTTATACACACAGTGAATATTTTATGCATTTACTGTACATCAAAGGCTTAACCTATGAAAAGCATGCACTACCAATATAAATACACCTCCATACTCAATATGACACTGTAGATGTATTTGGGAATTACTGCTCTGCAAAGTTAATTTGAGAAGTCCCTCACCTGTTTGACATTGTCGCTCAGGAATACAAAGTACACACAGCAGAAGCCCAGCTGAGTGATGATCAGGAACAAATTCACAACACGTCTAGCAATGTAGAAACAATACAAATGCATTCGTGTGATTTAGATCATTTAGGCACCATCCACAGTTTTAATGATTTATAGATCGTATGAGACACGGTGACATTAGCAAAAGTCTTTGGTATTAGAAAGACTATTGGGAAAATCGATGAACTTGTCAAGAAGGTCATTGTAATATTGGGGACTCCCCCAATGAAGTGCATCATAGAGAACACATCACATCCCCCTCCAAAACCTGCTGGCTGAACAGTGGAGCACTTTCTACAGCTTTCATAGCTCCGCTTTGTGCCAGGAGAGGGATCGCCTTCTCTGACTTCACTAAAATTATGGTCATATACAATACCGTGCAAAAGTTTGGGATCACTTGCAACTTTTTTTGTTTTCCCCCAAAGAAAAACACATTTTAATGCAATTCACGAATAATTTTATCCATTTCACAAACAATATAAAATCTGACTGCAATGGAGTGGCCAGCACAGTTTGAGCTGTTGTGGGAGCAGCTTGGCCGTATGGTATGGAGGAAGACTCCATTAAGCCAATCCATCTTGTGGGAGATGCTCTAGGACGTATGGGGTGAAATCTTATGATTATCAGATTATTATTATCAGACCTCAGATTATCTTGAAAAAAATTGACAGCTAGTCAATGTCTGCTAGGCTGGAATTGCTGCAAAATGTGTTTCTCAGCTTGCTGGTACACCTTATGGATATACAGTCCACACATGTATATAGTCATCAAGTACACACAGTATTATATTATTTAACAACTTTTTTTTTTACATCATTAATGCACTTTAATGTGCCGTTTTTTAGATTCCCAGCTGACTGCACTATTGTAAACAGTGTTTCATAGTTGTTTTCTAAGTGTTATATGTCTGCAGTGGTGGACAAAGTAAAAATCCGGTACTTGAGTGAAAGTAGAGATACCTTAGGTAAAATATTAGTAATAGTAGAAGTCCTCCATTTACATTTCCTCTTGAGTAACAGTACTTGCGTTTAAATGCACTTAAGTATTAAAAGTAGCCTTAAAGTCATAGAAAAAATTTTAATCTCTCTCTCTTTAAATTTAATGAGTAATGATTGCTTTCATTAGAAATATCACTCATTGCAGCCTAATCTGCACGTATTTGGACTGTGGGAGGAAACCGGAGAAAACCCACCAAGCACAGGGAGAACATGCAATGATCAGGCCAGTGATTAGTATACTGGTGATACTGAATGCTGATTGGTTGAAACAGATGAGAGGAGAAAAGAGGTTGCTGCTGAGATTGTTACATAAACACCCAGTTTTTAAATTGCCATTGTAGACTTTGCAACATGTCGCTTAAACATTTGCTCCCATTTCTTTAATTTAATGAGGGGAAATGAGGGGTAGCTCAAGACTTACTGCATATACAGTACTGTCATTTCTCTTTGCACTGCAAGATTCATATTCATATCTGCCCACCCACTTCTCTGTCTATTTTGTTGGCTCCCACTAACAATACACACTTCTAAGTGCAAGACACCGTGCGTACTGTAATAGAGATGAATCCACTACGATTTGTTGATTTTTTTTTTTCTTAATAAACACCATGAGGGTGTGTGATCTGGTTTAACAGCATTAAACAAACGGCCTGTGTATTTTGCACTCAGATATGTTCAGCAAGAATACATTTTTTTTATATTTTGGCACTTTGATACAAATTTATTACAACCGCAAGCATAAAAGGTGAAGTTGTTAATACTGCATTACTGCATGAATACCAAAACCACTGCTGAAGACCAAGCTTATTTTTATTTCTATCATATCATACTTATGATCATGGTTTAAACAAGATAGTTTGGTGAATCAACATTGCAAAAATTCCACTTCAGGCAGGCTAAACCCTAATCTTACCAAATCTGTCTTAGCTGATCCAGGACACCTGGGATAAGCTGGAAATTGTGCACTTTTGACTTTTCACCTAATTATTCCTTTAAGATCCTTAACATTTTACCAACTAATTCATAGCAACACAAGATAACCAAATCGAAAATTAGAGAACACACCACAGCATAATATATATTTCAATTACACATATATTAAAAATATAAAATGAATGCATAATCACCTTCCCCATACTGAATGCCTTCTTAACCAAGACACATTCTCCATCCCGTATTCCACTGCCTCTCCATAGGACAGAAATGGCTTCCCTAACCTAGAAAATAAAATCATGAATCAAACTTTCTTTTATTTTAAGGATTTGTGGTAGCACAGATATTTAGATCATTCAGTTAAATATATCTGAAACTTTAGGAAATCTTCAGCAAAAAATAAATAAATAAAATAATAATAATAATAATAATAATAAATAGGAACATCTAAATAAAAATAAAACTTTTTGTAAATATGTAAATCAATGTCCTAATAAACGTTTTAATATATTTTGCCATCCTAAGAAGCTTTGGAGTACACAAATTTGTCAATTCTGATATTTTCTATATTTATAATGACATATTATTTAACTTTGTTGAATAGAAGAGCAAGTTATAAGTAATAACTTATTGTCATACAGGAGCTATGGCTTATAACTGTACCTGATTATAATTCAGTCACACGCTTTCCTCCCAATATGTCTAATCTCTTCCCATGCATTTTAGCCTGACGGATATATTTTGCCTTGAGCTACAGTAGCTGTTCTGCTTTACTGTGTTGCGTAGCTTCACCTCAGAGCTCCTGCATTCACATGCACTGAGATTAAGACCTGAACTGGCTCACTTCTGTTCCAGGGTTTCAGGTCACTATCAGCCCTGATTATAAAACTTAGTGTCATATTAGTACTTTCCTAATAATTCTCTAATAGACGTATAAAAATTAGGTTTCTTATCTTTAGATAAGTAAAATACTTAACCTAAATGATCAAAGCTTCAGGTTTGCTTGTGCGTCATTTCATGTCATTTAGTACACAGATGAGCATATTTGCTCTACAGCTCACATGAGTGAACAGAAAACTGCTGATCTCTGCACGTGACTCATGTGACCACAGACTAAGCCATGGTTTATCTTGATCTATACATTCTTTCTCTTCCCTCTGATTTTGAATAACAAGTCAGCCAAATACATGTCATATTCTGACATTTAACACCATATGCAGTACCAGTCAAAAGGTTCTTTTTTTTAAATTCTAGAACAAAACTGGAGATTTCAAAACTATGAAATGATACATATGGAATTATGTAACTAAGTAACAGCAACATGTCAGTTGTTATTTAAAGACATGAACGTCAGCTGTTCTGGAATGGTTCTTTCAAGAACACTATCGTCAAGTGCATTTACAAAAGCCATCAACAACCACGATGAAACCGGCTCTCATGGAGACCTTCCTCTGCTGCAGAGGAGAAGTTCATTTAGAGTTACCAGCCTCAAAAGTACCAACAGCATATTTATAGAGCATAATTAGTCGCAGACAATTGTTCAAAGGAGACTATTGCATATTTTGGATGACTTCAGCATTGTTTAACAATGTACAGTAGAAAGAAATAAAAGGAACGACCAGGGAATTAGAAGAAGTGTCCAAACTTTTGACTGGTAATGTATGTTTGATCATTGCTAACAACAAAAAGGTTTTTAGGGTTCTTTGAACCCAATTTCTACAAGACACACTCTCTCAAATCAGCATTTTTACTTTTAAGTGCTAATATGATTCATTTGGCTATCAAATAAAAAGTAAAGAGCTGTTTTGGCTCTTCTTACTTTGCACTTAGATGGTGTGAACATTTCACAAGGATGTGCATGCAATGTACCGCCACGATGCCCATCACCAGCAGACTCAAAGGGCCCATCTGACAAGAAGAATGCAAAGATTTCTATGAAATATTGTCCAAAAAGATTACTCATATATACATATATAAATAAGTAATCATAAGTAAAAAATTAGAATATCGGGCAAAAGTTAATTTATTTCAGTAATGCAACTTAAAAGGTGAAACTAATACTGTATATGAGATAAAATCATTACATGCAAAGCAAGATAGTTCAACCGTGATTTGTCATAATTGAGAAGATTATGGCTTACAACTCATTATGGCACCTTTTGTTTGTTTGTATTAGGATTTATTGCCATATCAGCTTCTCAGGCTATTTCATGGCAGATTCATATAAAATATTAAGCTGGTTTATTCGAACCAATTTTATATTATGTTATAATGTAAGTGATTTAGAGAGTTTTGGGAAAGTAAAAAAGAATATAATAATAATAGATAAAAAATAAATAAATATCACATTATAGCATGGTCTTGGCCAAAAGAACAAGATTTTACATTAGATTCTTTAGGTGCACTTTAGATAGAAATTGTAAATGGTTTTCTGGTTTTGTTTTGCAGAATATGTTTTTTAAATCTTGTTCTGGTAGAAATTGTTTTCTTATGGTATGAAAACATGGGCAGTCCAAAAGTATGTGATTTAGGGTTAGAATAGTTCTACAGCGCTGACATTTTGGAGCTTCTTCATCCTTTAATAAATATGCATGGGTTACATTTGTATGACCTATACGGCACCTTGTATATACGCCCTGGTCATGTCTTGATTCGAAGGGGTGAAAGCTTCTTTTTCCTGCCACTGGTTTATTTCAAATAATTTGTTGTTTTGGTACTGTTCCCATTCTGCTTGCCATTATTTGATATATATTGATTTATCAGTGGTTTGAGGTCAGAGGGTGGGATTTGGCCATTATGACACCTGTATAGATATATAATTCTACATAGTTTACAACGTTTACAAGGTAGTACTGTACATTCAAACTACAGAGCAGAGACAAACAGTTCAAAATGCGTCTATAAATATAACAGGGATGAAACGGTATCACTTTATCCTACCAGGAGCCCTGCGTTCTTTACAGCTAGAGGCAAGCCGAGCAGTCCTGTACCGATGTTTCCTTTCAGCAAGTGAATTAACGTCTGTAAGAAACTGCAAAGATGACAAATGGGACTTTAGATATTAAGTCTACATAAAACGGCATCGAACTGTTCTAACAAGTATAATAACTGGAAAGAGTCTTACGAGGATCCAGCTCTTCCTCCAATTCGCTCGTACTCGCTCTGCCTGTGAGAAGGACTGTTCGGGTGGATGGAGTCATCATCATCGTCCACTGGGCTCGCGTTGTTTGCGGGAAACGCTGGCCCTATGACCGGATACAAAAAGACATAACTAGTGATTAATCACATGATGTGCACATCCCATTCATTTTTCAGCATTATATTAATCGAAAATATTAATATTATAAAAGATATGTGTCACAAAAACCTAAGAAAAAAAGACATTTTGAAAACCAATAAAAATGAAATAAAATCACATGCAATCATCATGCATTTAAAATGAACACATTCGTAACTGAACATGAAATTCAGTTACCGTCCTGATAGTTGATATCTGTAGCCATGGCTGTGTCGCTCAGCTGTGTTTGTCTCCCCGCTCTGAAGCCTCACTCTGGAAACCCTGCAACTATGGTCACAAAGATGAAAGACAAATCAAATACTATTATTTTTATTAACCCATTTGCTCAACAGACACAGTGCACATCACCCCTGTTGAGCTCCAGTGCTCAGAACATGTACTCAAAGGGCAAAAGACAACACTGAGACCATTGTGTATGAGAAACACAGGAACACACAGGAATTATTTTGCCTATTCTAACTTTCAGCTAAAACAAGTGCATGCATAGTGCATCATAGTTGTTGAATTAAATTTGATTTAGGGCCTAAACACAAATAAGCAAAAATATCCATAAACTATAATATGTATTACAAATATGACTGTGGCTTTAATATTTCAATCATAAGGATCATTCTCATGGCTGTACAAATCTCATGTTTAAAAGTATCAGTAATCAGTAAAAAAAAAATTACTTTTATTCACTTTTAATAGGAATAGTCTATACTCGACCAAAAAAAAGTACTTTATGGTTTTATTTCATTATTATATATCATAAATCTTCATAAACCAATGGCATAGGTCTCACAAGAGACATGGATATAATGTCATATATTTACCATGCTAATAAAGAATTACACATTAAAAACATTTTTGAGCAGCTGAATTTATTCATACTTTTAATGCTCCTTTATCTCTCTAGTGCTATTACCATGACCTTCAGCCCACAGGATGATTTTAATTTAGAAAACCTGTTCCATATTCATGTGCTGGGCCAAATTAGAGCATTTATTAGGTCGGTCCCAGGCTGCGGGTTGGTTATCGGGCTCCCCTGCTCTATTTAAGCAATATCACACGAGAGAGAGAGAGAGAGAGAGAGAGAGAGAGAGAGAGAGAGAGATAGAGTGCCTACAACCCTACTACCCTTTTTCCGATCACCGCATCACAGCTGTGCTAATCAAACTCATTGATGTGTATTCTGAGAAAAAATAATACCTTTGCGTTGTTCAATTTGGGTTTAATTCCAAATACAGTTAAATGGAAAGCTAGTGCACAATGTAGAGTGTAAGTTCGAATCACTTGTTCCACATGCCTTGTTCTACAAGTAGCTCCCTTGATCGAAGTTTAGAGAGGGATTTGGAAGGAAGCAATTACTGAGAATTGTTTAAGATGACGTAATGTTATTAGATGTGCTTTCTTGCTGTAAGTGCTTCCGTGACTTGTTTTGAGTGTGAGTTTTGGCAGGCAGCTGCTCTTCTCTCAGTACTGTGCACCTTACTGGCCTACTTTCACCAGGTTGGTGATTGACAATTAGCATAATTAACAACTATTAGAACACCGTGACACAGAGTGATACATATAATTAAACATCCCATTGCTGTTATGCTCTATGTTACCACTCGTAGAATGCCTTTTGTCCAGTCAAATTAATTCAATTTAATTCAATCAAGTTCTATTTATGTAGCACTTTTAACAATGATCATTGTCACAAAGCAGCTTTACAGATTTAAAAGGAAATTAAAGAAATGAGTATGAAAAATGTAAGAAAATATGTATACATCAAAATGATCAGATTGTCCCAGATGAGCAACCCGAGGGCAACGGTGGCAAGGAAAAACTCCCCGAGAAGGCAATAGGAAGAAACCTTTGGAGGAATCAGACTCAACAGAGACTCATCAGTGTGATATCAGATAGCAGTGATTGATTTGTGTTAGGAGGCTGGAAGTTAAATTAGTATAATTAAATTAGTATGGAGTCCGCTCTCGTTATTGGAGGCTCTGTGGGTTTGAGTCTGTGGGAATTTCAGTCCTGAACTATGGAGTTGTAACTCTTGTATAAACTAATAAGCTTCTGTATAACATAACTGACTAAATAGTAATAGGTTTAGTCAGGTGGTGATCAAGTTACATGGGGGTTCATACAGCACTTCCGTACAGATACAGCCCTGCTATTGATACATAAATGAATTGGTGCTTCCTTAATGAGCATAAAAGTCTATTGGAGGCAATTAAAACAGGCTTAGTTAGTTTTAACTACACGATCGACAGAGTGTGAAAGCTATGTCTACATGATTAAACTGAAACTGAACATGACAAAGCTTTCATTTGATCTTGCCTAACTTATAATGTTGTGCAACATTTAGATTTTTTTCTTCTTTTTTTTTTTGCATCCAGTGTTTTCTTTCCTATTAATACACAGTTAAAAAACAATAATAAAATAATTTACCTGAATATAGTTTATGTTCAGATGAGCTTCAAACTATGCAGCTATAATTTGGATCTGATTATGTTCTTAAGAGTGAGTTACATACAATCAGAGTGATCATTATAACTTTCATCCTTTCCATTCATTGACATCAACATATTCTCTCCTGAATACACACTCAGTAACCCACCAGGCTGGATACACTGCACTGATGAGATCAGACTTACCACAAGGTCGACAGCAGCTGCAGTCAAATATTACGGTGTAGTACTACTTTAAAGTATTACTGCAAAAAATGCACATTTCTAATAAACCGGATGTAATGCTCTTAGACCGCAGATCTCTTATTTCTCATCTCACTCAACATCAATCCCTTGTCTGTTCACTATGCGGTGTTTCCGGGTAGCACTAGCTTACCTCTGTCCAGTCACATGACTTGCTCAGTCAGCTGGTACAACTTCCAGGGAGCGTCTGTGTAAAGTCTATCCGCTGTGTCAGCGTGCACTGACCTCGGTCTGATTGCGATAGCACTTTTAAAAAAAACAAAAAAGAAAGAAAGAAAGAAAATCCCCATCTGATGTTGGCAAGCCATATCAATTATAAAACCGGTGATTGCAAACCAGTGAAGCTTTCCGAAGCATAAATAATAAAAAATAATAATGAAAATTATTAGTTGGTGTTTTTAAGACGGGGTACACTGGTGACATCAGGTGGTTAAAGCGATGAAGTGCATTTAATAATCTACTACGTGCACAGAAGGTACTGTATATTTATTATTTCATAAAATTAACTCATTTTATTTGCCCAGAGTTTTTTTCCATCTTATTGCTTTGAATGATCAATATGAGCTTAAATGGATAAATTGGAAAACTATAAAGATTTGATTGTGCTTGTTAATTTTTTGACAGTGAAAATATAATTTTTAATAAATAGACAGTGTTATTATTATTATTTTTTTTTTTTTTTTTACATGGGCGTTCAGATTTCACAATTTCTTTACCGGTTTCATGACAGCAACAGAAGCAAAAACCTTTTTTTATAACTTCAGTAATTCATTAGAAACCGCTACTTCCTGCTAGGCTCAGCGTTGCCTTGAATAGGGAGAACGTGATTGGTCACGTGCTCATAGCAGAACTAATCCAGCGCTTGCATTTCATTTCTATGTAAAATGTGTTTTTTTTTTCTTCCCTTTCACCGTATTCCTCTCACCTCTCATCGTTTCCTCTAACCTATAGAAAATGTCCAAAAATTAGTCAGATTACCTAACGTATCTAAAATTAGCATTCGAGCAATATCAATATTATTCCTCGAATTAAATAAATTCTGTGTTCTTAAACGCTTTAGGAACGTCCCAGGAATTTATCGACCGTCCCTAAGTCACATGTCCACAGTCGGCTCCGAGTGCCTGAGTTTGCAGTTGCTGTGTTTCAGTTGACCGGCGTCGTTTCTCGTTGATCAGTCAACACTTATCTAATCATGAGTGTAAGTATACATGTTTAATATGAATCGCGAGCTTAACAAAGTCGAGAGGTTTAATATCGACTTGAAGACCAAAGGTTAATTTTTATACTGTATTTAGATCATTTAGCCGTTAGCAGGTAGCAGGTAACTTCAAAAGAGACTTGTTTCAAAGGAATTCAAAAAGAATTCATCATTTCTTTAAAAAGATGTTTAGATTTTAAAATCTGTAATGCCTGAGACGAATTTCTAGAACATGTTTTTTTTATGTATATCCTCTTTAATATCCGCTATTTCTGATATAATTAATATAATTATCCTTACGGGCACGTATCAGTGTTCAAATTCAGTGTTTTTCTTTAGTAATTCATTTTCTACATTCTAGAATAATACTGGAGATTTTAAAACTATGAAATAACCTAACATAATTAAGTAACAACATCAGCAGTGTGTGTGTGTGTATATATATATATATATATATATATATATATATATAGTGCCAGACAATAGTTTGGACCTTCTAATTCAAAGTACCATATTTTGTCGATATGACTCATCATTTCGTTTTCTAAAGCCTTATCCTCTTAAAGCATATACATTTTATTCCATTCATCTAGATTTCTATAGTACCAGGCAACATTTTAGACACACCTTCTAATTGTTCTGTTATTGTGGTTTATCTTCTACTTTGTAAAACAATACCGGAGACTATGAGATAACACATAGGGAATTAGTTAATTAAGTAACGACACCACAACAACAACAAGTCAGTTGTTATCTGACTGTTAAAACACAAAGGTCAGCTGCTCTGGAATAATTCTTGCAAGAACAGAATTGTCAAGTGGATTTGCAAAACCCATCAAGCACCATGAGGAAACTGGCTCTCATGAAGACCTTCTCAGGAAAGCAAGACCAAAACTTACCTCTGCTGCAGAGGACAAGTTTACTTAGAGTCACTAATTACCAGCACATCAGATTAGAGCGGTTTTGAAGGCTTTACAGAGAATAAGTAGCAGACACATCTCGACATCAACTGTTCAAAGCAGATTATTGCATATTTTGGACGCCTTCAGCATTGTTTTACAATGTAGAAAGACCATTGAAATAGAAGGTGTGTCCAAACTTTTATCTGCTACTGTAGATGTATAAAATTTATTTTTTATTTCTGGTATTCTTATATTATTTTGTTGTTTTGTGTTCTGGTGTGTGTTGTCTTTTGATAACGTAGACATTGTTTGTATTATATTGTTTCTATTCTGTTTGATCTCTTAAGAATTCAGCTTGTTGTACTCGACTTGATGGTGCCTCAGTATTTCATCTGTTCTAATAAGAAAAATAAAAAAATTTTGTTCCTCACACAGACCCACGAGTTTTTTGTTGATATGACATGTGAGGGATGCTCTGGTGCCGTGACTCGGGTCCTTAAGAAAATAGGTACTGCATCTTTGTAAATGCAATATATGCTACTGTGATATGTCTTACACATTTTAGATGTAGGCTTATCTGCGATTACTTTATCCATATTATCAATACCATTGTATTTAGTAAGTTCTCCATATTAACCATTAGCAAGTACAGTAGCTTTCATTCCATGTAAATGACATTGTTTTTTGCCATTTTTTACTTCATTAAAGTTAATTTAACAGAACTTTGATACATGCTGATTCTGAATATATGCATTAGTCCTAAACATGTTTTTTTTTTTTTCACCAGATGTGAAGTTTGATATTGATCTTCCTAATAAGAAGGTCTTCATAGAATCAGACAAAGACACAGATGTCCTGCTGGAAACCCTGAAGAAAACCGGCAAAACTGTCACGTACATTGGTCCTAAATAGACCAGATGTTAAACATTAACTATCCCTATGGAACAACATGTACTCCTGTCACCCTCCATTTCTAACCCCTGACTCCATTTGTTTAGCATTTTGTTGGACTTCATTTTCATGTTAACATTGTACATTTTTCCATGCTGTACTAATAATAGTATGTAATAAAAGTGTAACTTGAAATAATAGATTTCCTAATCTTCAACATTATGGTGCAGTTCACCTTGCCATAGATTGCAAGACATGCTTTAGATTAAGAAATCTATTATTTAAAGTTACACTTGATACATGCCAGTGCAATGGTTACTTTGGGAACACGAGCAAGCTCAGAACAGCTGGTCATATGTAAAGTCAATCATAAACTCTTTATTAATGAAGGAAAATATTAAGTTCATATGCAAACTTGTTTGTAATGTAATCACTGTATTGTATTGGTTCAGTATACCAGCTCACACTGCTATCTGTTTATGTATGTAAAGTGTTTAACAGCTAAATACAGGTATTATTTTAGCAAAGTGCTTAACTTTTGACTTTTTTTCACTTTGGGGTTTATTTTAGGAGGATAGTAAATATTATTTGACGAGGTTGCACACCACCAGTTATAAGTCTGTGTGTGCAGGGTTTGTATGTTCTCTCTGTGCTTGGTGGCTTTCCTCCAGGTAGTCTGGCTTCCTCATACAGTCCAAAGACGTGCATTGTGCCCTGATTAGTGTTTCCTGGGACAGTACCTATTTCTGAGCTTTGGCAATACAAATGTAAATATTTGTCATGCCAATAAAGCACCTTTGAATCTTGACTCCCCCAACTCTAAACAGGATGCATGTTGTAGACGATGGATGGAAATTCCACACCAGTTTGGCATAGTCCCATTTGAAGCTGAAATACCAGTTTTGGATACAGCAAACTCTTTCTTAGTTTATTCTTCAACTAATTTATGGTTTTAATCACTATACTTCAAACTACCCCAACGGTTCAGTTATTAGATGCCTCAATAGTGCAATCTGATACGGTTTATATTCTACATCTTCAAACTCATGAAAAGTAAACCCTCAGTAAATATAACCAATCTTAATGAAATATATTTATTAAATCTCAAAAGATTATCTGTATTAAGGGATAAATATAACTACCTTCAACTGTCCAGTGGAGGGCAATATTACACTTTCATTACAGAAAACACACCTGGGAAGTATAGAATAACCTTGTATTCTCTGCCATAATAAAATAAACAACAATGTTGAATTTGATTCTCTTTTGTTTATTATTAGTTCATCTAATGCAGTGCAAAGAACCGCATTTTAACAACTAAGGTCATTAATTCGTGCAGCAAAACCATCTGATGTATATACACTGAATATTTAGGTGTACTGTATGTCTAAGGCAATATGGATGGTACTGGGGAGCCCTGCCCTCCATCTGGATTTACTGGCTCGACACTGGTAGAGCCTTCCACAAACCCCAACGCCACAGACACTAGAGAGGCATACACAAGAGAAGCACAGCAGATGTAAAAAGCCCAGCCGAGGAATTTGTCCATTTCAGGCATCTGGTCCTCAATGGAGACTATGAAGGCGATGAGAGCACCTGCACAAAAAGCAACTGAGAAAACAGAAATACTTTAATTAGGATACAACATGAAAGAGTACTATATACCATTTCTCTGCTGGATGAGCATATAGAACCAGCAACCATCACGTTATATCTGTGGCGATATTAGATTGCCTCTTATTATAATATAACATTTAGGGGAAAAAAATCTGTACCTAAGTCTGCATGGGCTGACATTTTTAAAATTTCAAAAAGTAATTTGCCAGTGATCTTATTTAATTATTTATTAATTAATGAATAACATTATAATCATTTATAGTTACATTTACTGTTGTGCAATGTCTTCAAGACAAGTTCCCGTTATCACTCACATTATAGCAGCTATAAACAATTGTTCCCTCACAAGCTTCTGCTTTTTTTTTTTACCTCTAAGTACATTGTTTGTCATGTTGCCAAGAAACCATAAAGCACCAGTTCCTCTGTCCTGAAGGTTTTCCTGTGTTGCAAAACTTACAAGTGTTACAAAGCACTGACACCCAGGACTTTTCCCCATAAGTCTTAAATAAACATCCCCTTAAAAATATATGCACTATAACTTTACCTTTCTTGTTAAATAACCACGCATTGTTTATGGGATTACAAATCCATTAACGGGAAGGTACAAATCAATATGAGCTAGCTAGTGTTCTATAAAGTGAGCACATTGGCTACTTTGCTCCTGTGCGCAAAAATTAACAGAACTTTGGTCTATGTTGTGTTCCAAAATGTCACTTATGTAATATTAATTTCTTGTTTATAGAATTGTTGTATAAAAGCAATTATGACTACACCCAATATTGAGCAGATCCCGAACCAGCATTGGCCTTTTCATCTATTTGAGCTACGGTAGCTCTTCTATTTTTTGAGACTACACTGGCCAGCCTTCACTCCAGCTTGCTTCAGTCTGTCACCGGTTCACCAATTTTCCTATGTTGGACCACTTTTGGTTGGTCCTGACAACTGCAGGCTGCTAACATTTTTCAAAAGCTGCAGTTTTGGAGTTGCTCTGATCCAGTCGTCAATTTCACATCAATTTCAGAGACAAAATGTTAAATTGCTGCCTAATATATCCCAACCACGTCCAATGTTATGGCTGATCGGTGTATACTGGATATCTTGATTTTGTGATTAGATATCCAGCAAGCACGCTCCTGCTTGCAGTGAACATCAAACCGCGCTGTTGCTAGTGTGATATTGCTTAAGTAATACAACAGACTGAGCCAACATCATCATCATATCTCTCTCTCTCGCTCTCTCCTTATCTAAATGATAAACAGAAGCATACACGTACAGAGTAAAATACCCAGAGTTCATTTAACATTTTCAGACCTCATACGAGTCCAACTGGACCTTTATAGAGACTGTAAGATGATAATTCGACACTTCAAGTGTTAATTAAACACTGTGAATTTTACTGTATTTAAGAATTCTATATCACTGAAATATTATTTTAGTTAGTGGTTTTCTGCCATGTTCTTCATATTTGTGAGTCAACGATTCACTGTATATTTTATCTCACACACACATCGAGTAAATCATAAGGAGCATATATAACGAGGAAATTTGTCAAATGTGCATGACTGCATGGGCACCATCTATGATCGTTATTTTGCTTTATTGTTGCCATCAGATTTTGCTAGGTGTGAGAGGAATACAGCAATGAAACATGAATGCCGTTTTATTTATTGTATAAATCACTGAAATTACAAAAGGAAAAGATGACGTCATGCTCTTTACCTGAAAAAATGTTTAAAAGAAGAGCGACAATGGCTCGCTTTCCATTGCTAAGAGCTGGTCTAATGGCGATGAGCGTGAACAGGGAAAGTAAGGAGGAATTTGTCAGGAAGATCCAGGTCAGACTGTATGAGCCTAATCAGGAGCAGAAATGTTAAACCTTCATGGATTTGTTTTTCATATTATTTATAAGGTCGCATAATGATCTGGAAGAACATAAATAATTGTTATCAACAAAATAAAAAAATTTTATGCAAGACCCACTCACCCATCCAGGCTGGAAATGTAGTGCAGCTGGAGAAGCCTTTATAAGTATTACAGATAGCGAAGAGGCCTTCACACTCTCCTCCCGGCTCCACCAGCCACTGCGGCGCACACAGACACACGATGTACAGCACGAACTCCACACAAACCAGAGAACTCATCACATTCACTGAATTCTTCATGGTATGGCAATGAGCCAACATTCAACTCAGTATTCAAAAGTAGGAATCAATCCATCACAATCCTGATCATCTCTCTCTCTCTCTCTCTCTCTCTCTCTCTGTCAGAGTTTGCTGATATGGGTCTTTTCTTCCTGGATGATCCTCGAGGAGATGAATTGCTGCTTTAAGAGAATTGTCGTCTTCTTGTTTTTTACTGAATAATAATATGATGTGGTGATGATGATCATGCTCTTCTCACACAGGCTGTGATCCACAGAGCATGTTGAGCGTAAAGAAAGGGAGATAAAACATGAACCCTGATTGCCTGAAATCGAGTCTGTTTGCTTTAATTCTTTTCAGCAAACAGCCCATCAAACTGACACACTGCAAGCACATATGTGCGTTGCTGTGTGGCCTTTGTACATTATCTGGCTGAGGATAATAATGTGTCTTATCTAACAGACTATTTATAGTATTTTAATAGACTTTAACGTAGGTGGCAGTAGCGTATTAATACAGTTTCTTCCATTTGGGAATTTTTTTTTTTTTACATAAAAATCTAATTTTTACTTTAATTGTTTAATATACTTACTGTACATGGTAAGAGCTCATTAACTGAAGTGGGCGGGGCAGACATTTGATAATGCATTGGTGAACAAGTGGACAAAAGAGGTACATACATGTTTTTCATTTGAGTTTTTTATCTATTTTCTAGTACCACAATTTAAAAGGACACACCCATTCACTATCTATACCACATAACCAATGTAGGGTCACAGCCAACTAGGGGGCAATTGGAAATTGGAAATGCCAATCAACCTAGTCCACATGTCTTTGGACTGTGGGAGGAAACCAGAATAAGTGGAGGAAACCCATGAAGCACTGGGAGGACATGCAAAGTTCATAGACACAGGACTGGAGCCAAGATTCAAACCCCAAACACAAATCTTTGGAGGTGAGAGGTAACAGTGCTAATCACTAAGCATAAAGTTGCGATTTAACCAGAAATATAAAAATGACTGACAAAATCTACCTGTAGCCTTGCCTTATAATGATTTTTACCCCTGAGATTCCACATAAAACAGATGGCTGCTAAAGGATCCGTCTTGTCTCACCAGCAGGTAGCAGTGTGTAGCCAAACAGAAAAAAAAAACTCCACCTCCATTCCGAGTTCTTTGGCAGAAATAAAGGATAGACTGTACCTGCCCTGATAAGGACAAACATGCAGCAAAACATCATTTCAGCCTGCTTTCTAGCTGCTGTAATTATATCTCCAGTAGATCACTATATACGATGACAAGATGAAATAAGAGTAAAGACTAAAAATGCAGGAAAAAACAATCGAATGTCCCACAAGGGAAAAATGCATTATGTCTGAAGGTTTATTTATTGAGATATATACATAATACATAAAATGATTGACAATGACAGTGTGATTAAATCTGAGGATTTCGGTGAGCCAAAGACTCAACAGTTTCTTGTTTAGTCTCCCCTCTGTTCCAGAGTAATCAGTACGCCATCTTTAAAATGGAAAAGACTGGCGCACACACAGACATGCTGTAACAGTGTTCTCTCTGTTCTGTCAGTCTCTCTTTTTTTTTTACTGCTATCATGAGATCAGAGTAGGGCCTCAGCATCAGGACTGAGGGAAGATGTTTCAAAGAACCCCAGGGCATGGGCACTATTACTATCAGTGTCGACGGCGCTTCGCCTTCCATCGATTTTCCTTATTAATTTAATAATAATTTAATGTACAGATGTTCTACCTGGAAGATAATGAAGGTTAATATTCCCATTTACCAACTGCCAGGATAAGAAAAAGTCTATTAACTTCAGGTACAGTACATTCAAAAGACGAGAACAACTTTAAAAGCTTGACTTTAATGAGCTTGACTTTAAGGATATGACATGGGAGAGTTTATCTTTTAGTTTAGGTGTTACAGCCTCAGCATTTCATATGAAGCCATTTCCACTTTGCTGCTACTGAAAAATGAAATTGTTGGAGAAAGCATTAGTTGATAAGCCCACTGCTCAGGGGCACAATGAAAATATATGCAGGCATGCAGGACAGACAGAGGCAAGTGCAATCATGCAATGGAGACTCCACTGTGTCCATCACACAGTGTACTTCACTCCGCTCAGCATGCAAAGCTTCAGGTTTTTCCCTCTCCACATCCCAACATATTATAACACATAGATCACAATAATACATCATCTTAAACAAATTCATATCATATTCTTTAACGATCAGTCAGTGTTTGGATTTGCAGAGTCAATAATTAAATGCAAACCTTTATAACAAAAATGATGATGTGGCAATATGACACTTTATACAATGTATCATTTCTTAACACTATAATCATAAAAATAATTACTTTGGTAAGTATGAGACCATTTATTTCTGCCATAATATTTAACCCTGTCTAATCCTTTTTATGAACTGGAAGAGTGATACAAAAGTGAATGAGACAAAAATGATCCGAACTCTGGCTGTAGAATGAATTTAAAGGAACTTTTAGAAAAGACAAAAACATCATGTTTTACATAATCTCCTGTCTTTTCAATACACTTATTACTTATAATACTTGTATTCTATCGTTAAAATTTTTTTAAGCTAAGCTGCAAGCCACGAGTGCACCACTGTCTTCACTTCTCCATCAGAAGATGTCTCGTCACCAGTAAAGATTCTCTTAAACAAACTTTCACCTTCCTTAGAGTCTCTGTTCAAATTTTGTTTGCAGGTATCCAAACACTCCTGCTTATGCTCTTTCGTGAGGTGTCTTCGATAAATAACGTCATCAGGTACCCCCTTAGACCTCAAAAAAATTAAAATACCTTACACAGCTCTTCTTTTGGGGAATCCATTTTGCTCTTACCGCAGTTACAAATAAACTGATATAACAAGTTCATATCTGCACAGCAGCGACTGGAGAGAGAGTAGCCTTGAATGGAAAGCACTGATTTGGCTAACAGACGTTTTAATATAACCAGAGTGTGGAGAATTTTTGACTCACCCTTGTATATTGAAATTTATGAAAATTAATGCTTTTTTTTGTCTGTGTGTGAAGGAGAGAGATGTGAGTGTGTGAGTATGTGTGTGATATATGTGTTTGTTTGTGCATGTGTGTGTGGGGGAGGGGGAGACGTGTGAGTGTTAACATTTGTGATGTGTACACGTGTAAAATCGGCTGCAGAAAAAAATCATCCCGCTATGATGTTATGTGATGTCACTGAATGTGTCACTCAATATAAGGCCACGGCTGACCCATTTGAGATATCAAAAATTTCTCTACAATTTTGCATCCTCAATGTCTAGAGCCCAGACTCTCAGGCAGTTTTTGAGCATGTTAATACTCCCCAAAAAGCCCAAAAAGGTGGGAAAAAAATGTAATCCTTAGGAAAACAAGAGGGTCCTGCGCACCCTATAATGCTTGGGCCCTAAATATAACAAATATTTTAATAAAAATAAAAATATGTTAATATAAATTTAAAGTTTATATATGTTAGTCAATTTTCAAACCAAAATTGTGAAATATTACGTCATCTCTGTCATTCTTAAAACCCACTAAAGATCCCAAAACCACAATGCTTTCATTATACTAGTATACAGTCAATATTTTTTGTTGTTTCCAGGCGTCCCCTGAACTTTAACTTAGCGCAGGTGGTCCAATTGCTAAAACAGAATGCGCAAGCTGCGTCTGCTGTACATATCACCTCTCCTGCAACATTGAAGTTCTTGCATATACAGTCGTCACGCCACTCATCCTCTCCTCTTTTTCAACAAAGTGCTGCCCTGCTGCTATTACACCCACTTAACAGCTGCAGGAGAAAGCTACCGACAACGCAAACCCGCCACGCTCACTATTCTGTTCATATCCTCCATCTGGCTCCTAGTCATTATTCTCTGCTTTGATGGATTCTCCAGATGTTTTCATTTCACTGCTGTCAATCCTCATAGGAAAGTACGCAGGAGAAGGAAAGGATGAACAGGCATTGTGTTTCTTAAGGTCTGCTCGAGAGGCTTTCTCCATTAACAGCAGACAGACGTCTGCAGGACAGGACAAACACTCTCCCAACTTTTTTTTATCCACTATAGTTGACGTGGAGATTTGTCATTTTGAAAATATTTAATACGCCTATCTTAATCACTCCTACATGGCAGTTACATTTTCCAGCTTTAATTTGGCCATTTCAGAATAAAAGACTTGTGAATCTTGTGATCCTGAAATAGATTTTCCATGGGCTGCGTTTGATTATATGTAATGAAGAAGAATGTTGAGACTAAGACCTGTCAAACATGAAGAATAGTTATATAATATCTTTAAATGAACCAGGCCTTCTCTAAACACCCGAAAAAGCACTAAATCAATGCGGCCTATAAAAGAAAATAAATAATTTATAAACTCCTATGTAACCAGGGTTAAATCTTACGCAACTGTTATGCTGTGTTACATTTTTTACCCTGGAACTAAGAAAAAACAAAGATAACATCTGCTTAACTCGGAATTCCTACACAGAACGACTGGAAGTTTCTAGATCTCCTCTTCTCCAAAGCTCAGTGCCTGATATCAAATCAACATAACTGCTCACAACATCAACAATAAACAAAATAGCATTTCTTTATACAAGTTCAATCCACATAGACTGACCAGTTAACATTAACATCACTTAACCTTCTTCTTCTTTGTCTTTCGGCTGTTCCCTTTCAGGGGTCGCCACAGCGAATCATCTGCCTCCATCTAACCCCATCCTCTG
>JAOVVA010000037.1:15292762-15322349 GCA_028565275.1 Leiocassis micropogon | reverse complement strand
ATATATGAAGCATCTTTGTCTAAGGGCCCGCCTACAAAAGCTGTTGTGGAGTGAGGGCAGGCCTTAGCACATGCCATCACCTTTTCACTTGGGTTACACTGACATGTGAATAGAAATGTTCAGTTTGTTTTAAGGCTGCAACAGCAAGTAACAGATTGGCTTCATGTCTGCCCCGAGTTAAAGGCAAATAGAGCTTCTGGTTTACATTTCCCAAAGAGGGAATTGAACTGTTCAGCAAACATGCTTTGGAAAGTTTTATCTAGGCGTGGGACATAGATGAAATTAATAAACAGTCAAGTCAAGGACCAGCACCACCACCATCACATTTAACCAGTAATGAGTTCTACTGAGCCAACTTTTACCATGAAATCCAGGTTTGGAGAAAATGATGGAATCCTAAATTTCCTCAGTGTGAACATTTCCCATTTCTACAGATTCCACAGCTGTTGTTTTTGCCACACAAGGGAATCAGACCAGCAAGTAAAGCACATAGATAATGTCTCAGCAGCTCTGGGGGAAGGGCGAAGAGGTTCCAAAAGGTCAGCTGACTGGAAACTCAGGTTACATGGATTTCATTGCTCTTCTCTGACTCTCTTTTGTCCGTGTCTGAGCTCTCTGGTATCAGAATGCTTCATTTCTGTCAACCCATTCAACAGAGCGTGAGATTTACTACAAAGACTACTTCATTCGCTTGACTTTTGATTGCGGTAAAATGGAGGCTTAATAGACTACCTGAATTATATTCTTAAAAAGCAGGTGACGGAGGTAAGAAAAGCCAAACCAAACAGATCTGGTGTTCTTGGACAGAACACCTGCAGGACTGTCTTGACCATACTTTGTGCATTTTTTTCGGAAACCTTAATGCCTTTTGTCAGGTTGGTTCGTTTTTTTGCTTCTGACCAGATGCCTTGTTCTGTTCCATATACTCGGTGGAGATATCAATGCTCAGCACTGAACATCACCCCGACGAAGCACAGTAATTACCTGGTAATGGACAGGTGGCATACTCAGTGGTTTCCTGTTCCAAAAATTTAACTCCTGTGCCACCCTTTGTGCCCACAGATGCAAATTATGGTGATTAACACTTATTGAGCAGATTAAACATTTATGTGGATGTTTTGAAGCTCTGAATACCAAAAAAAACTTAAATATTGCCTTTCTAATTATTATATTTTGCACTCTGTTGGAGAGCAGACAACAAACTTGCTTGTAAGCTCGTTTGCTTAAATGGTTTAGACGGTGGAAAAGACTTGACTGTTTATTTGCGGCTTGGTACAGTGTTTCGCCTTCACTGTTTTTCCAGACCACCTGTTTAAGTCACTCTAGAAAAAAAGAAAGAGTTTCCAAATTCTGATCCTTTCAGAAAAAAAAGGTGTCCTTGAAAAGCGGAGTACTGTGCCTCTGTTTTCGTCTCACAGCTTGCTTACCTAACTAACCTCTAAATCAAACAGTGAGCGCAAAAAAGGCATCCTTCATGCCGCTGCCACCCCTTAATTTTAAGCCTGTTTGAGTATGAGCACAACTTTCCAAATAAAACAGCTTGTTTTGCTCTTACGTAAGGAGGACCAACGAACTTACAGCATTACGCCTCATCTGTGAAAATAAACATGTAAATTAATGTAAAAATGTCTCTCAAAGGGGAAAAAAAAGATGATCTTTCCAAGCTAAACACTACCGATGATCTGAAGTATTTAACTTTCGTGTAGGACACTGTATTCCTAGGGAAATGGCTCTATTTTTCCTTCCTTCGAGCAACTGAGTGAGAAGAGTCCTTGTTTGCCGTGTTTGGAGTCGTCAGACTTTGCAGACCGGACTCTGTGTTTTTCCATCAGAGATGCCTGTCTGACATCAGGTCCTGAGCAGAAGCTCACTTTTAACGTCTCCAATAAAAACAGATGAGGGGAAGGAGCCTGACTTGGGCTTGTCGGGTTAAAATAAAAAGTGTTATTTGGCAAGTCTTCCTTCCCGGCAGCTGTCTGGAGAAATGTGAGATCGTGCCACATCGACACAAGAGGAAACATCTGCATCTGCAAGACTTGTCAAGGCACATTATCCCTAAGTGCTCATCAGATTAAATAGTAATGATGGGCTACTCCTTAACCATTGTATACTACTGAGTCATTCAATAGAATGTGAACACTTACTCAGTTTTTTTTTTCTTTTAGAAAATATTGGGATCATTTTTTTTCTTTTTAATATAATATAAAGCACAAAACACACAATGCTTGATTCACATCTTGAATTTCATCCAAACTTGCTCATTTCCCTAAAGAATGTGTGACACGTTGGGAACTCTTTGTCCATGGAACAAGGACTCCTCTGTCTGTGGCAAAGCATCAGAACCGTTTGTTAGTCCCCAAGTCTATCAAGGAGCCTGTAAAATCCCCAAAAAACGTATATATACAGTAAAGTGAGGTAATCCTTTTTCCTATTCAATCTTTAAAGCATGTCATTGTAATCCTTTCCTCAAGCATAGAATCGCCAATACTATTCTGCTGTACTGTTCCTTTTACATATTCAAATATATGAGATATATTTGAACAATAAATGCTTTTTTTGTTCCCAATGAGAAGCCACAATACAGATCACAGATACCTCTTACTTGGAGCATCTCAGTTCCCATTTGAAAGGGAATGTCTGCCATGTACTGTACCCCCATGATAAAGCTTCCCAACTGGGCAAGAAAGCTTTCGTCTATGCACTGACTTTTACAACGTTTACTCATGATCATTTGATGCCATTATAGCACGGTGCACTTATGCTGTTCTTGAGCATGCAACCCTAAACAAAGTCTGCCTTTATTTTTTTGGCTTATTTTTACTCATATTTTCTCCACGTCACTGGCCACTGCCTACCTAAAGGTGATGGCTAGCACACAACTGCTGTGTTTGTTCCACCCCCTACCACAGCTTTTAAAACTGTTGCTCATTTTTACAGAGCAGCTGAATACACGCAAGACGGCAAGTGCTAACTGCCCTCTTCCACATGAGCACACAGACGCCCACATTTTTAGCTACTGGCAAGAAAGCGATAACACTCCCAGAGAACAACCTTTTATGGTCTCTTGTGTTTGCTGTGGCATCATTTGGATTCCATCTCCTCATCTCATCTCATGATTTATCTTTTTCTATGGTCAGATTGCAGGAGGAAGATGTCTATATTCCTTTTTTTTTTGCAATGGAAATTGTCGCAAAAGTCGCCTTAAAGAATTCCAGAGGTAGATTTCGATCGTACTGAGCAACCAAGAACTGAGAGCGAAAATGATACCTCTCTGAGATAACATGACGAAGAAATTTGAGTCCATCCGAGTGAATCCATCCTGTTCTGGGTGCCACTGTATAGTGGAAATCGTTACAGTATACAGTCTTATAAAATGGGAAACTGTATTAAATGTATTAAAAGTCTAGCGAGTGTAGTAGTGTAAAAGAAGTTCTGGGATGAGTGAACATGTTTTTACTATCATAAAAGCTCATGTTTCATTTGTATTGTGTGTGTGTGTGTGTGCGCGTGCTAGTGTGCATGCATTCATGAGGTTTATAAGGAGAGCACATCTCTTTTTAGGGATCTCCCTGTAAATGAAGCAAACAGATCACAGGCACTCAAACGCCTCCTGGCTGTGGACTCCCAGATGTGAGAGTAAAGCAAGCCGACTCATTTGTGCATAATTGCCTCTCAGTGAGCATAAAGGGCAGGTCTGCCTGGAGTTATAAGGATTATATAAGAATATACAGAAATTATGAATGGGAGAAATATTGGTCTCATGTCAGAGACTGGGTCGAAAAGGACAAACATGAAATAGAATACATGAAACAAGTTCCAGATAATGTCGACAGATGTTTGATATGTGTGGTTACTCCCGCACTGTGATATAAGTGGATGTTTTGGTTTGTATTCCTGCAGGCTGAATCCCAACATGAGGGTGTGGATTGTCTTCCTTTTGTGCCTTGCTGGAAAGGCCCTGGCTGTCCCTGTAAGTTCACTATCTTTACTGTGTGTCTGCAAGAATATCTAACAGTTTTCACATTTAGAAGAAATTGGGCTGGTTCTCATGAGCTACAAAAAACTGTTAATGAACAAACAAACACAAACAAATAAACGAGATGGTTTATTAAATTAGCTGCATTAATAACTGTGCCATCGCAAAGTCTTTACAAGGATAGTAAAGCAATCATGTCCTTGTGTGTATACGCTTGCAGGTCATAGCGTCCTCACTAATAAAAAGTGAAGGTGATGATTCAGTAGTTTTACGAGGAGTTTTATTTGCTAAAGTTAATTAAATTAAACCCAAGTTTCTGAGGTCAGCAGTAAAGACTTAAACAAAAGAGAGCCTCTAATGACACACACACACACAAAAATCTAACTGTGTATGTTTATTCCGCAGGTCGAAGAGGAGCCAGTCATTGATGAGGTAAATGCCATTTAATCTGGGTATAAAACAGAGCAATCCAGCTGAGATCTCGCATCCCATTTTCTCTCCTGTAGTTTATTGGGGTTTAGAGAATGAACACATCGTCTATATATGGGATATAAGAAGTTGTTTTTTTGTGTACAAGGACATCATACAGTTCTGGTCTGAAATAACTCCTCGCTTTCCAGATCATACCTATTTTGCTTTAATTAATTTATTTTTTTCAAATAAATTTAATTTCAAATAATAATAGTGATTTCTTTCAAATAAGTCATCATTAGTTAAACACACTGCTTCAACACTGCTCTTTATCTCATAACCCAGCAGGTAGAAGTAGGATCCAACCCAGTTCAAGTGGAGATTGGAGAGTTTGATGAAGCCATTGAGGTTGTGGAGGATGTTGTTGCAGAGAGTAAGTACGCTTAAAAAAATCCTATATAACCTCAGAAGCTGGAGTTATGAGTAGAGATGCAGGGAAGAACATGGAATCTTACTTTAGTTGCAGTAGCCTGAATTCTTTACTTTATAAAATTTCTGTGTTTATTTCTCCATAACACTTGTGTGGTGAGAGCATGAGGAAATTACACAGCACCGGGTTCTTGAAAGTACTGGTAATGACAGGCTGGCTAAACCAGACGAGTTATAATTATAAGAGTTGAATTAGACTGTGGCTTCGGAAAAAACAGCCACATGGCATGTGTCACTTTTATGAAATGTCTTAACTAGAAATAGGCCTTTCAGAACATTTGTCAGAGGTCCACAAAAAAACTTCTCTTACATTTCTTCTCTCAGACCCCTGCGTCAACCATCACTGCAAGAAGGGCAAGGTGTGCGAGCTTGATGATGACAACGAGCCAATGTGTGTGTGCCAGGATCCCCTGACTTGCCCTGCCCCAGTAGGAGAGTTTGAGCATGTGAGTTATTACTAAAGCAATCTGAGTCACAGTCATTTGCTTTCTATAATTTTAGGAAGCCATAAACGGAGAGCGGCAATAATGCCCAGAATCGAAATTCTCTTTTATTTACTATCACCTCCTTGCATCCAACAGGTCTGTGGCACCGACAACAAGACCTATGACTCCTCCTGCCAATTCTTTGCTACAAAGTGTGCTCTAGAGGGCACCAAGAAGGGCCATAAACTGCACCTGGACTACATTGGACCCTGCAAATGTAAGTGCGCATGATTGCATACTTCTGAAAAAAAAAAAGCGCCACGTTGCCAAAATCCAGTCCATTTGTTCCAAATATCCAATATTTAATCCAGCCACAGCATCATCCAAAAAAAAAATTTGTGCAAAGCTGAGTATTTCGATGTGACTGATTAGCTCCAGGCTCTAGGCTTCCCTCACAGGGCCCCCACACACAGGGCAGGTCCTGACTAGTCTGCGTTACTCCACCCCACAAAGCAAGGAGAATCAGCATTTGTGTGTATGTGTGTGTGCAGAGCCACCTGACTGTCTGGCCTGAAGGGTCCAGATGGAGCTGCTCCTCTGGTAAAGCCATGCAAAAAAGGCAGAGCTGCATCGTCACAAATGAACTGCGGAAAATGTGTTTTGACATTTCCTAACTCCATTAATGCGATTCAGAGCTCTAGGGTTATAAATCAAGCTTTAATGATATATTTAGCACCAGGGGCATTGCAGCCGTTTCATGAAGGATTGTTTAATATACAGTCTGTCAAGACATTTACTATACAGTATGTGTGAAGATGCTGTTAATTACTTTGTTTGTCTTCATCTAATCCAGACATCGCTCCATGCCTGGAGAACGAGCTGAGCGAGTTCCCCCTGCGTATGAGGGACTGGCTGAAGAACGTGATGGTCACTCTGTATGAGCGCGATGAGGACAACAATCTGCTGAACGAGAAGCAGAAGCTGAGGGTTTGTCCGAGTTCTGTCTGTCTCGTTAGCCTTTCAGAAGCTCATTAGTCCTCATACTATTCCTAATGGTTTATGGTACCTAATTAGCCAGCATTCAGCAAACACACGAGGATACAGTCGATGTGGTCAATAGACAACATGCTTTTATGTTGTTTATCGAAAGCATAGCTGAATTCCAGTGAGAGTGTTATAGATTTCCCCATGCACTATAATCAATCATGCCAACTAACAGAGAATGCATTTTTCAAAATTCAGTCATTTGTTAAGCAGGTTTAGAGTAAAATGAGAATAGGTGACCACATAACTGATCTAGGTGTGTTTTGTCTTCAGGTGAAGAAGATCTTTGAGAACGAGAAGCGCCTGGAGGCTGGTGACCACTCTCTGGATCTGCTGGCCCTGGACTTCGAAAAGAACTACAACATGTACATCTTCCCCGTGCACTGGCAGTTCGGCCAGCTCGACCAGCACCCCTCTGATGGGTACATTCTTACAACTTTTAGTGTCTGCTCTAAAAATATCTGAATGCATATTTCTCATTTCTTGGCATTAAAAAAATGATGTGTTTCAGCTTCCTGTCCCACACTGAGCTGGCTCCTCTTCGTGCTCCTCTTATTCCCATGGAGCACTGCACCACTAACTTCTTCGAGGCATGTGATGCTGACCAGGACAATTACATCGCTCTGGAGGAGTGGGCCGGCTGCTTCGGCCTTAAAGAACGTGAGTTTCAAACATTTCTGGAGGTTTCTTCCTTGTGGTTGAAATAAAATTGAAAGATTAACTTTAATATTAATTTTTTTGTTTTTGCTTGCAGAGGATATCGACAAGGACCTTATTATCTAAAACCTGGCCACCGTTGATGCTTTCTAGTTAGCCTGCTATTGGGACGAGGTGCTAACAATTCCCATTAATGGTGCTATTTGCAATTTCCAGTAACCTATGTATACCACTAAAATAAAAATAAAAAATGTAAAAAGGAAAAATGCACAGTCCAAACTAACAATCACAGTAAGTGATAATAGTTTCCCATTTAATTTTTTTTTTTTTTTAAATCTTGTTGCCATTATTTCTTTCAAAACGTGCAAATGGTAAAGCTAACTGAATAGAGTCGACGTTGACACTATGGCAAGATAAAAGATGGACTTTGTACGTCAGAAGCCTTTCTTGGAAGTGGATGCACAAAGATTTAAATATTTTTTAAAATAATCAGGGCTTGATGTTAATGTCAGTTTAAAAATAAAGAGGAGAACTTGTAAAAAGGAAAAAAAATAAAGTTTCCAAATAAATGTCTTTCCTGCTTGCTTTATAACCCTTTTAGTTTTGTTTGTTGCACTCTTTTGGTTGGGGATACACTGTTTTTGGTTCTTTGTTAGATTTGACAAACCTTTATATTTGAACCTCGATTAGAAAAACAGTTGATGTGTGTTTTCCTGTTGATTCTTGCCAGGGTGAAATGTTGAGCGTTTGTTTTTTTTTTTTTAATTTGGACAAGAGAAGAAAATATGAATTGAATTCAAAGAGGAAAGAATCTCGCAGGATGAGAAGTTTCTCCCTCGATCATGTTCACGTGCATTTGCAGTATTTGCCACCATGTGAGCACTTTGAACTTCATGAATAAAGCTGTTAAAGTGTCCAAACCCAAACTTTGCATGCCTTCTCTCAATGCTTCATCTTTCTGCTATCTGGATATCTGAACTGTCTCCCTTCTGCTTCTGCAACTGTAATTTGCATATCTTTGTTTATGATTAGCACAGCATGCAAAACACTATGAACACTATGAGTGTTATATAATGTCCCTTTTTCTTGTCTATTTTTATGTTATATGTTAAAAGCTATTATTAAAGCGCAGTATTTATGGGTACAGCATAACTGTAAGAGCTACATAAACGGATAGTACTGTATATAAACAAGGGGAAGCAAAAACTAAATTATTTAGAAATGGAAAAAAACTGCATTTGAAAAGTATCTGGCAAAGATTTCCACATGTGCCATTTCCATTGCGAGCAAAGGGTGGAGTGTGCGTCTCTTATGTTTTCATTGCACGGAGAAGGTATTTCTGTATCCTGTACTTTTCGAGATTATTTTAAAACAGAACTTCCTGCTCAAACCACAATTCAAACACTAATGTGTAAGGATAAACATATATAAAAACAGCTATAACTGCTTTTTTTTTTTTTTTAGCTATATTCTGTGGTCAGGATTGTAATAACCACTTAAAATGTCTCCCTTGAGGTAAAAAACCAAATGCAGGTCATTTTCATTTCCTGTAAACACATATCTGTTGGAATACATCCTGGGAAATATGAGCCACAACTCTGGGTTGAGTTACAGTATAGAAGTGCAAGCATGGGAATCGCTCTGCTCTAGAGAGAGAGAGAGAGAGCGAGAGAGAGAGAGAGAGAGAACCAATTTCACCCGGCCTCCAGCTTTACCCTTTCAGCCAGACACTCCAGTCAGGAATCTCCAACAATGGCAGAGCTCCAAACACAAAGAACTGGAGACGGAGAGGCTCAGCCCCTTACACAAGAGGGAGGAGAGAGCCTCGGCTTTCCAGTCCTCCTCCTACATGGCAGCAAATGAGCAAAACACACAATTCAGAACAGGTTATGCCCATAGAAAAAAAAGTCTAAAACGTGTATTTGCATGCAAATCTATGAAGCGTAGTGGAGAATTCTATCTAAGAAAGCGTAGATCAAAGAACTTTGCTAAGAAGCATTTTAAGCTAGTTAGTGTATGCATGGGATTAAAAGATTCTTTGAACAAATATTAATCGAATTCTGGCATATAAACCTAAATACATGCTTTGCCTAATTAAACAATAAGAAGTCATTAGCCATGGAGTGATTAGCTGACCTTCCGTAATTAGTATACATCCCTAAGACTTTTCATGGCCTCCAGTCTGCTGCTGACTGGAAACTGTCGCCCCCAAGTGGAAGAACAGCTTCCATTATGATTATGTGAGTATTTGAATAACACACTCACAAACACTTTAGCACTTATGAATATACTACTCTGTGTAAGTGCATACACAGGACAACGCATAAACATTCAAAAGACAAAACAAGTCACACAAAATTAAATGTGAGCAATTTAACTTTAAAAATTATATTGTGTAATATTCATCTTATACTGCTAAATAATTATTATATTGTGATATTATTTGTCATATATTTACATTATTGCACAGTGAAATGTTTTCTTCACATATCCCAGTGTAACTGGGGTCAGAGTGCAGGGTCAGCCATGATATGGCACCCCTGGAGCAAACTGGTGACCTTCCAACCAGTAACTCAAAGCCTTAAGCTTTTAAGCTACCACTGCCGCCCCCATTATAAAAAAAAAAAAAATAAACTGTTAAATTTATGAATTGTTTAATTTTTGAAAAATATTCTGGTTTCGGCACCTGAATGTTAAGTGCTTATAATATACTGCAGAATGTATTATACTATGATCAGCCATAACATTATGACCACTCACCTAATATTGAGTATATCCCTCTTTTTGCCATCAAAACAGTAATGACCTGTGTGTTCTAACACCTTTGTATCAGAACCAGCATTAACGTTTTCTTTCCACTGGATCGGACGGCACAAGCCAGTCTTCATTCCCCATGTGCATCAGTGAGCCTTCGTCACCCATAACCCTGTCGCCAGCTCATCAGTTTTACTTGTAAGGTGGGAATACACCATGGATGTCATGGAAGCCAGACCACTGCATCATACCATCCACACACATATTCATAAACTTGATCTATCTACGGACAATTAAGATTAATCAATTCACCCACCAGAATGATTTTTAAGTGGTAGAAAGAAACAAAAGAACTCATATGGACAAATTCAATAACTTAAGCTCAGGATAGAAGCAAAGGCCCTAGAACTGTAAGGTTGCAACACTATATATAGGGTGATGTAGTAATAATTGACAGAAAACTTATTTGGAAAAAAATTATCTTTATGTGTATAGCTTTTTTGGCAGAAGTATATTATCATTCATTTAGAAACATGCGGATTTGCTGGAAAAAAGCACTCAGTGTTCAGAGGTACAAACAATTGTTTCCTCCGTGATGAACTGTACAAACTATATTTCATGGACATACAGTTATGAAGTTTGTATTACTCAGATTCAATCAGTTTCAAACAAGTCAAAGCAATATGCAGATGAGAATGTTTTTACTGGTAATGTTGCACACTTCCTGTGCAATCCTGTGTCTTTACATATACATGCATGTGCTGTGACATGAACCAAAATGCAGGAACAAAAAAAAAAAAAAGTTTTAGTGGGTTATTTGAGTCACGTGAATATGTGGAAAGTTTCTTAGCTTTAAGAAAAGCTATAAATATACACTGCGTGGCCAAAAAAAAAAAAAGGTTGGATTTACATTAGCAAGAAATAGAGCCTCTGATTGGATAATGAATTTAGTAATTATTGTGTTTTATCTGGCACTAATTATTTAAACCCTAAGTGAAGCAGCGAGTAGCTTTTCATTTCTTAAACAACCATGTCAGTAGACATATCCTGTAGTCATGGTATGAATGTTACTGTGCTTTAGAAGTGTCAAATTATTGGTCTGCATCAAGCAAAGAAAACAACTGAGCAGATTCCTAAATGACTAGAATTGTGCTAAGAACTGTGGCAAGACATTGTTAACCCTAGAAGGAGAGTGTTCATAATTGGGACTGAATAGCTCTGTCACCATAAAAAACACTTGTTAGCATGGGTGGACAAAGAATAAAAATACCTGTTCTTAAGTAAAAGTAAAGATACCCAAGGCACAATATTATACTAGTAAAAGAAGAAGTCAATGAATATTTGCCATTTTACAATATGAGAGTGTATAGGTGTAAGTTTTGAACAAACGAGGGTGAAACAGCTAGCTAGCTAATATTTAGTGCTTTGGCATTGCTTTTGTCATATTGGGTTGTGGTGTAGTAACACATTACTGCTCAAGAGTTATTTAGCTTAATAACTATCCATGTACATGACATAATCATGGTAATGACGGATTTATTTTAAACGTAAAGAGATATCACTGCTGCAAGCTAACTTTTGATAACCTATTAAAGATAATGAAGAACAAAAATGAGCTTATAGCTTTGCTCAGATTTATAGTATAATTCTTTTAGTAAGAAATGGCATGGGAATGTGGCGGGCAGAGAAGGCATTGATTATTTAATTCTAGAATTAATGACTATTTCTATTGTTCCATTTACTCATCGTCTATACTGTTTTATCCTGTATACAGGGTCGTGGGGGACCTGGAGCCTATCCCAGGAGACTTGGGATACGAGGTGGGGTATACACCCTGGACGGGGTGCCAATCCATCGCAGGGCACACACACATACACACACTCACATGCTCATTCTCACACTAGGGGCAATTTGGGAATGCCAATTAGACTAACTGGCATGTCTTTGGACTGTGGGAGGAAACCATAGCACACTGAGGAAACCCAACAAGCATAGGGAGAACATGCAAGCTCCATACACGGAAACCGGCATGACTGGAGACGGGAATTGAACCTGCGCCCTAGAGGTGCAAGGCGACAGAACAAGCCACTAAGCCACCGTTCTGCCCTTTTTTTTTCACAATTCCATTTCTAAAAAAAATTCTTATTAGGTCATGGAATTTGAAGTTGTAAATGAGGGACAAGACTTTCTTCAGTTATTTTTTCCATGGGCTCAGTTTTATAGTCTGTTTCACTGATCTTATACATTGTAATGTTCTCTTTGCTAGGTAGGTATGTAGGCTCAAACAACAGGTCAAAGCAAATCAGCCAAAATAAAGGATGTGCTGTACTCTGTTTGGCGGGCTTGCTGTAGTTCAATTTGGACCTTTTTCCACTTATAAGTAAGAAGGTATGACAGATGTCACATGACGTCATCGAATACAAAGTATATTTAAAAAGTAGCAGATAAAAAGTCAAAAGTTTCCCAAAATGGAAATACATGTACTTAAGTAGGGCAGAGAAGTAAAGCAGAGATAAAGTAAAAAAGTAACGGAACAGAATAAATTTACTTTGATACTGATGTTTTTTTAAAATTATTATTAATTAATTAATGTCAATATCTTGTTTGTATGATGGAGATTAATATAAAATTTTCATTATTTTAATATAGCACTTTATTAGGTATGGTAACAATACAATTCATTGTTTTTTAATTAATACCATTTTCATTATATAGTTGCTGTAACGTAAGTGCTAAGTGAAAATATCTTGTTTAGGATATCCTTGTTGTTGAAATGTAACTGTAAAGGAATAAAATATATGATGGATTTTATTTAAGTTTTTAATAAACAGAAATTTATTCACTGGATAATAATGGACTATTTTGGAATAAGAGAAATAGAACATATCAGCATGTGCTGTTAATGAAATAATACCCTTTGGGGTGGTAACATTAACTCCTCCTCAGTGATTCATTGTTGATTATTTAACAATAACAACGACCTCCTTCATATTTTATTACCCATGGATGGACAGATGGACGGACAGGCGGACATACAGACAGATAGATAAATAGGTAGGTAAGTAGGTAGGTAGGTAGGAAATTCCAGAAATTCAGCAGCAATGGAGCCAGTGACACAAAGGCACGTTTGTACATGTGATTGCACACTGTATAACTTACATATCGTCAGACCAAAAGTTGCTTTTTTTTTTAAATAAAATGCTACAAGGTGTATAAAAACAACATAAATAAAACATATGTCACAAGTAATAATAATTCATGTAGTATTATTATAGTATTATTATTAGTATTATTCATTATTTACTTACTATTCAAGAAAGTAATGAATAATACTAATAAGTGAAATAAAGTTAAATGCAGCGCGCATCTTTGATGTGCAGTTCTATTTAGTGACAACAGTCTACACAGTAGTAATTGTGAACATTATGTATGTCATCTAAAGTGACTCTGACTGAGTCTGAACAGAATAAGTAATGGTGAGCAGACCATGAAGCTAACAGATAAGAGAGTTACGCGAGTAGCTCTGTGATGTATATAGAAGAAGAGCTTTAAGCGTAGAACTCCCATTCCACGCCTGCATGCCCTAGTAGAGAGGTGTTGAAAAGCCATATGGCTCTGGGGACAAAGGATTTCCTGAGTCTGTCAGTTGAGCAGCTTTGCGACAGAAGTCTTCCACTGAACATATTCTTCTGTTTGCAAAAAAATATGTGCAGTTTGGTCAGGGTTGGCCATGATGGACAGCACTCCTCTCCACCACCTCCTCAAGGGAGTCCAGCTCCAAACCAACCAACCTTGTCCAAGCAACTTAAAATAAAATAAAGAAAAATGTCTAATCCTAACAATTAATCAAGCCTGAATATTTTTGAAGAAAACAAGTTTTTATAATTGCAATACCACATTGCATGTATTTCATTTGTTTCTGATCAAATTATTTTGTGTAATATTATACAGGGTTACACGGCTGGATACTCTCCCTATAGTCAGGTTCATAAATTTTGAAAGAAAGAGAACAAAGTTTTTTGGCATTTGGCCTTTGTACACCACCACATTGAATCTGAAATGAGCAAATTATTTGGTTTTGATGCTTTCATTTAAGGGGTTTGACAAAAGTGTTACCCTTTCAGGAATTACAGCTATTTTTATACACACACACACACACACACATTTTGGGGACTCATAAATAATAGAACAAATGGCTGACAAGCTGCTGGATGACTAGGTGTTCCCATGTTAATCCGTCTAATGAGTATTATTGGCTAATCAAGCAGATAAAAAGGGCTGGAGGTGAATGTTCCCTTTGCATTTGGTAGCTGTTCAATTAAACTCTCATAGAGGGCTGTAGAGCTGTCTATGCAAGTGAATGGGGCCAAAAATCATTAGGCTGAATTTTTTTTTTATAACCCATCAGAAAGATACCAATAACACTGGGAGTGGCCTACACAACAGTTTGGAACATTCTTAAAATTAACTGGAAATCTCAGCAACAGCAAAAGGTCTGAAAGACCACAGAATAAGATTAAAGTGGTCATATTTCTGTCCATGGTGAAAAAGAACCCTTTTTCGACATCTGGCCAAGTCTAAAAATACTCTTGAGCAGGGTAGGTTTATCATTGTCAATGTCTGCAGTCAAGGGATGGCATTATGAATTAAATACAGATGCTTCACAAACAAGGTGACAACCACTGCTAATGTTTAGGAACAGAAAGGCCAGATTAGCCAGAAAAAAAGTCTTTGCCAGTCTTTGGACTACATCCTAATTGAAATCAAAATTAACTTGTACTAGAATGATGGGAAGAAAAGAATATGGAGAAAGAAAGGAACAGCTCATAAGCCAAAGCATACCACATCATCTGTCAAACATGGTGGAGGCAGTTTTATGACATGAGCGTATATGGCTTCCAATGGAATCAGGTCACTGGTGTTTATTGATAACCTGACCGCTGATAAATGTAGCAGGATGAAGTCTGAAGTGTATATGACTATACTCTCTACTTCAAATTGCAGATGGATAATAACCCAAAATGACAGTGAAAGCTACCAAAGGTTTTGTAATATGATGTAAAACAATCCCTCATTGCGTTTCCTAATTCCTTATACTGTAACACTTCCTATAGCCTGTGTTCGGATAAATATACAAACAGCCTGCATCTGCTGAAACTATTTCGTTTAACTGGTATATGTATCTCCTATGGCCACGGTGGTGTAGTGGTTAGCACTGTTGCCTTGCACCTCTGGAGTTTGCACCTCTGGACTCGATTTGTGTCTCTGTGTGCTTGGAGTTTGCATGTTCTCCCTGTGCTTGGTGGGTTTCCTCCCGCAGTCCAAAGATAATTGGCGTTCCCAAATTGCCCGTAATGTGTGTGTGTGCCCTGCGATGGATTGACACCCTGTCCAGGGTGTACCCTGCCTTGTGTCATAAGCCTCCTGGGATAGGCTCCAGATCCCTGCAACCCTGAGTATAGGATAAAGTGGTATAGAAGGTGAGTAAGTGAGTGTATTTCCTATTGTCTGTCTCTTCATTACTTATTTGTTAATGACTGTTTTTTTTTTATGTATGGGATGTAGATGACACCTAGCCAAAAGCTTAAATATTCTCTATTTGTAGAGATCTTCAGACACACAATGCATGTTTGTGTGTGCCCCTCTTTCCTGGTTCGTAAACACTAGCCGGTAACTCTTTTAATTCATCTTAAAACTTAACAATTTGGGCACATCTTAAACTCTTAAACCTAACAGGCGAAGAAATAAGATACCCTTTACTGGCCGGGTCTGTCACCTGCTCTAAACCCAACAGAGAATACTATTCACTTACTGAGGCAAGTCTAAAGATGGACAGACCCACAAACAATCAGCAGATGAAGACACCTGACAAACCTCAGCATTTGGTCAGGTCCATGGGTTCCAGACTTCAGGCAGTAAATGACTGCAAAAGATTTTCATTCAAGTATTAGAGTTACTCATTATGTTTGTAATGGTGTTAGTTTGTGCCATTATTTATGTCTGAAACATTTCATTTCAGATTCAATGTGATGGTGTACAGACGCCAAATATAAAATAAAAACTTATATGTCCCAAAATTAATGGACCCGACTGTATGTCCTTCTCACACCGTCTTTGAACACCACCAGGAGAGCGCAGTTCTAACAACCTTGCTTTTGGATTAGAACACGCCCTGGGGTGAATTTAATAGGTTGCTAACAATGAAGAAAAAATGCAGATGATTGGTTAATGGTTGGAACGCTCCCACAGTGCGATCGGTGATTGGTTAAACCGACTCTGTCCTGGTAGTCTATTGGTGCTCGTTAATTCCGGCCCGCTACAGCGCAAGCATCAGTTAATGCCAGTTTGAAACCGGCTAAGCACGCGCTGCCATTCTTACCCCACCCGGCGCGGAGGTGATTTCAATCCACTCACTCCAGGTTTCTCCTAAATAATTACAACATCTTATTACTGGTGAGTAGTGTAAATATGGGTAGAGAAACTCTACCCATATGGACATTATTTCTGTTTATTTATTTATCTTTTGATGGGGAAATTTTGTGAGACAAAGCGCAGCGTGCTCTTAGCTAGCCGTTTCGGCTAACATTGCGTCTTAGCTTAGCGACGTCGTTGTGAGAGCGTGAGTTAGCTAACCGTACCCTACCAAGCTAGTTAGCGTCACTGCTTATACCGACGTAGTACATTTCACATTAATTTTTGACGCTGTATTATTGTCTATTTTTGAGAAATTTTATATTTCTGCCTGTTTTATGGCATGTTAAATTTAATTTAAGTGTTGCTTGGTCCGAGGGAACTGCTATCGCGCTAAGCTAGACCATTGTACTGAACGCAGCGGTGCAGTTACTTAACCGGATACAGCGACAAATTAGCATGTCATAATCGTCAGACAATGTTTGTCGTTTTCTTTCTTTGTTATAATACACTGATATCGGTAATACACGGTCTAGTTAGATATCAAGTGCGACGTATTTTGAGTTTGTTTAGTTAGACACCCGACGCAACGCCTGGCTAATTAGCCCTCGAGACTAGGATGAAATAATGGAGAACACGTGCTTTGAGGGGGGAAAAGTGTAATCTATTTGACGCCATCTATCAGTCTGATTTTGTTTTTGCCTTAATTATTTCATAGTATTTTATATTTGGACTAAGATCCTCAAATTCATCTTGTAACAAAGACAGGCCGAAAGGTTGTAACGAGGCATCCTTCCCCATGGCCGACTCTCACAGGCCTGACCAGAAAACTGTGTCCCTCATCGGTAACGCGTTATCTAACCGTGCTCCTGTTATACTACTGAATGTGACGTTTGTTGCCTTGGATACAAACGTTTAATTATGGGCAACACAAGTTTGATGGCAACACGGAGTTGCTCTCAAACATGAGCACGCCGTGCACCTCCATCTTAGCTCACAAAGGATTTTCTTGTATTGGTAGTGGGACAGATGGCCTTGGGTTTTTTTGCCAGCAGGTGTGATTTGAAGCCTTTCTGTTTCAGTTCAAACCAGTTGACCAAAGAAATGGTGATGGAGAAGCCAAGTGCCCAGCTTGTCGGGCGAGAGTTTGTCCGACAGTATTACACCCTTCTGAACCAGGCTCCTGACTACCTGCACAGGTAAATGTTTAACATATTTAAAATGTCATTTATTTCTTTCACAGTGTAGTTTAGCTTTGTTGGAATCCCTGAATACCACCTAGATAAATAATGGCACTTAGTGTTTTTTGTTTGCTTGGCCAGCTTGATGGTAGGCTCCCCAATGTGATCTTTGATATCATTGTAAAGCTCTTCCCACTGATACCAGATTCAGAGGAGAAATAAGTTAATATTATAACATGGCTGGAGGATTTTTTTCACTATACTCGGGCAGTGGTTCAATTCACAGTGTCATGATATTGAGGTAAAAAAAAATAAGGGTCTGACATTTTTAGCAGAAAAGCAAGTAAACATGTTTGTTAATTTACGGGAGAGTTGAACACTGTAACAAAAATGTCATGGCCTATTGCTTACATATTTGTATGATCTGCAGTGTATTAGAGGCTTAATCAGCTGTCAACCCTGAAAAGGAATGAAAAAATAATTTGCAAAAATTAAACAATACCTAACTTTATTGGTTTTATAACTTAGTTCGCGATAGGGGAAGTGGCTCAAATGGTAAAGGGCTATGGGTTACTGATCGGAAGGTCGGGGGTTCAATCCCTAGCACTGCCAGCCTTCCACTTGTGAGTCTTTGAACAAGGCTCTGAACACTGTGGTCCAGGGGCGTTGTATCCTGGCTGACCCTGTGCTCTGACCCCTGCTTCCTAACTGGGATATGCGAGGGGGGAAAACATAAACAAAATCTTGCCAATTTTTATTTTTACCACCAGACCTTCAAAAAAAAAGTTTATATTTTTTTAAAAAGGTTTTTCATTATTTTAGGTGAGGAAATGAGTCTTGATAAACATTGTTTTACTAGCACTTTTTGACAAGACTGCACATGCAGCCATGACTCGCTTCATTCTTTCGGTACACACATTTTGTTTTTAAATCTGGGCAAGTGAATATTCAGTGTATGGTATTTAAACATTTGGAACAAGTTTGATCTGTCTGACCACGACGAGGTTTTATTAACCTTAAAATTGAAATTCCTACCTTTTCTTCTATAGACTAATGCTTCAGGTTTAAGGCCATGTGGCATGATATCTATGGAATTGCACGGAGAATGATTGTGATGCTAATTTTGTGCTGCCTTAGCAGGGGTTTTTGCTTTTGTTCTTTGGCATGGTTTATTCTTCACAGCTGCTAGACTTCAGGGTGCGTAATGTGACAGTTAGTTCGAGACAGTCTTTAAAATACAGTTTTGGGTTATTTTCTGCAAAATGCATTACTTAAGAAACTTTATGAATTTAAATACACATCTTTATCATGGGTGTTGATTCAGGGCCCTTTGTTTCGAAATCTGTTGTCATTAAAAACGGATGAAATTAATTCTGTTATTTTACGTCTTAGAATCATGCTGGCTATTTCATGTTTTTCAGTACAAACATAATACTAAAGTATCTCAGCCATATTTACTGTTTTATCAGTTATTAATTAAAAATGTGTATTTATAGGTTTTATGGCAAGAATTCTTCTTACGTGCATGGTGGTTTGGACAACAATGGCAAACCTGCAGAGGCTGTTTATGGGCAGTCAGTAAGTACCCCTTTTTACCAGCCTCTATTAAGTGTCCTCTCATAGTTTGGGGTTCTAAATTGTTTGTTTTTCCTTTGTTCTGGATAGGAAATTCATAAAAAGGTCATGTCTCAAAGCTTCCGTGACTGCCACACCAAAATCAGGCATGTTGATGCTCATGCTACTCTGAACGAGGGGGTTGTGGTGCAGGTGATGGGAGAGCTGTCCAACAACATGCAGCCCATGAGAAAATTCATGCAGACCTTTGTGTTGGCCCCTGAGGTACAGCATCCAACTCTTTAGATATAATTAGCATTTTATTACACTATGCATCAGAAGAGGTCTTAAGCCCAGTTTCCTTTTATCATTGATGTCATTGAAGATTGTCCTACTGTCATATGACTAGTCCCTATGATTGACTACAGAAAACCACAAATGACCATAGATATGCCTATTAAAACATAGTTTTTCCATTGGGAGACCGTTGAGTCATAAACTGTTGCTAGGACCTGTAGTGATTTTAGCATGAAACAATCATGATTTTTGCTATAAATTGTTTAAGTGGAAACTGATCTTAAGAAATATAATTTTCTAGGCCTCCGAGTGGCGCAGTGGTAAAGTGCTCGCCCTATCATCCGGAGATCGCTGGTTCGATCCCCGGGTGATGCTGTTACCTCTCACAGCCGGAGGTCTAGAGAGAGCTGATTGGCCGAGCTCTCTCGGAGGGGAGGGATGAGAGGTACTTTGTGCTCCCACATTAATCAAGGCTCTACAGCCAATCAGGGGGCGTCTGTGAGCTCGCGCACGCGGAAGGAATGGCTAGCGCTTTCCTCCGAGTGCGTTACTCCGCCCCTAGCGGTGTGTGAGCAAGCAGTTCGAAAAGATGCGGTTGGCTGGCGTCACGCGGTTCGGAGGAAACACGTGATAGTCTTTGGCCCTCCCGGGCTGAAAAGGAGTGGTAGCCTTAATGTGGGAGCCCCCTAGTGTCGGGGAGGAATTGGCCACGACTAAATTAGGGAGAAAATCGGGACAAAAACAAAAAGAAATATAATTTTCTGTAATGGTTTTAATTTAAGCCATTAAATTACATTCAATTTTTGATAGTTTTATAAATAAATAAACTATTAGGTTTGTTTGTGGTTGCATATTTTGGTGATTAACTTTTTTTTTTCTTCTTCTTTATTTCATGATTGTTCTATCATTTCAGCTACACCTTCCCTGTTATTTATTTTAAATGTTCTTTGATTCAGGGCACTGTTGCAAACAAGTTCTATGTGCACAATGACATCTTCCGCTATCAGGATGAAGTCTTTGGGGACTCTGACTCTGAACCTCCAGAGGGTGAGCCACTTGCATGTTGCCTTCATGCTGGTAGTCTATGTGCATTGCACATGGCATCATATTGTTCATCTCTTACCTTTCCAGAGTCTGAAGAGGAAGTGGAGGAGCTGGAGGAGAGGGTGAACTCGCCTGAGGTGCAGCAGGAAGAGGCGGCTGCGTTCTATGAACAGAGTCCTTGGTAATGTCCCATTTTCTATTTTTGTCCGTTTGACGACAAAAGAAGCTGTGTCACTAACAAATGGTAAAGTTTGATGGCCAAATTAATGAGAAAAATGTAAGTCGCTCTGGATAAGGGCGTCTGCCAAGTGCCTAAATGTGAATAGTCGCATATATGCACAATACATGTTTCTCCACCTAGTGAAATTAAATGAGTTATTTTTATTTTTTATTTATTTATTTTTTACGTGAAATCATTCAGTTGGATTTGAGGCTTGTTTTATAGGTACTGTGGGGTGCAATGATTGCAATGTTAATTTTGCTTGTTATTGTCATGATTTTGCTTTATTGTCATGATTTTGACAGTTGCTTGGCTTAATGTCCTGTTACCACTTAGTTTAAAGAGGGTGTGTTTTAGATGGTGTTGAAATGGTCAAGCCTTGCATTAAAAAAATTCTTATTTAGTTGTTAAGGGAAGCCTTTATTACAAATAAACTCAGATGTTGAATCCACATACTTAAATTAGATACCCAATCTTACCTGATGCAATGGTAACTGATGCCAATATCTAATGTAAGCCACCTTGAGCAAAGTATACCTGCCTTGTAGTTGCACAACTTTTTGAGGGAGCCGAACTTGGGTTAATAAGGAAGGCTTTACTTTTTGTCTAAGACTACAATTTGCAACATGCAATGTATTGTTAATCAGTTCATCAGTGGTCAAAGTGTAAGCATGGGTGTGTCATTTCAGTGTGGAGCCAGAGGTTCCTCAGGAGGAGGTATCTGTATCCCCAGAGCCCCAACCTGATCCTGAGCCTGAGATAGAGCCTGAGGCAGCTGCTGTGGAACTGAAACAGGATTCGGCAAGCCAGGCTGAGCCTCTGAATGTGGAGAAAAGCCCAAGAGCTCCACCCTCACCTACTCCCGCTGAGTCTGCAGCCACCGTACCAGACGAAAACCGGGTATGTGCTCATTACTGATCTAGCCTCAACAGATCATTTAAGCTTTAAGAAAGCTTAAACATTTAAGTAGGCACATATTACTGCTTCTAATTTCATTTGACAAATACCAGTAACAGTGCATAAGATTTGCTCAACAAACTATTTAAATTATAGTACAAGTATAGACTGTGGGCTCTAAGGCAAATTTCTTTTTCTTTTTTCCCCCCCCTCAGCCTTTCTCATGGGCTTTAGTCACCAGTAAGAATCTCCCCCAGGGAGGAGTGGTGCCAGCTTCAGGAATCCCCCCTCACGTAGTCAAAGCTCCAGCAAATCAGGTGTGCTATCATAAACAGCTCATCATTTGAATTTTAATTGGTCGTCTAAACTTGTGATAGGATGCTGGGTTTATTGAATGACATAATCCACCTTGAGTTATCATTTCTGTGGTGATCAACAGCATCCAGCATTATGTATTGTAAGTTTTGTGTGATTAACCCTTGCTTCAAGTCCAGCACTTTTAGTTTTATCTCATGTTTGAGTTCAGAGTTTTACATAGCTTTCTGTGCTAGCAATTTTTATGACTGAGTGATGGAGCATCTTATAGAAATTAAGGGGGGAAAAAACTATGAACTGCTATGCACATTACTATAGTTTGAATAACATGGTTTTCAGGGTGAACTTTTTCCTTTAGCAGCAATTGGGATTTATGTTAAACAGGGATGTGCAAAATTTTAACAAGAAAGGGTTGCCTTTGGTTATATATTGATTGCCTTGTTACATCAGCCCAGAGTGGAAGTAAAACCCGAACCCCAGACCACAGTACAGAGACCTCAGAGAGACCAGAGACCACGTGAACAAAGACCAGGACCCCTTTCAGCACAGAGAGCTCCAAGACCAGGAGGTATGCAACACCATATAGACAAATTGTGCTGCCCTTAATACACTGTGTAAATTGGTTGCATTAGGTTGTTCATTCACTGCTTTTGTAAATTCTGTCTGCTGCTTCAGGGTTTGCCATTGCCAGAAATAATTGGGTCATTTTAATCAAAGTAATTTGATTAAGTAATTTAAAAAAAGTAATTTTTTCCTCTGGCATGATTTGAGCCTTCAGCAAGCTTAACTACATGCTGCACCCTTCCTTTGGCCTCACTAAATAAAATTGCATGTATTCCCACCAAATTAAGTTTTTATAATGCAATACATTATAATATGGTTCGGCCAGGAGCAATTTTCCACGTGTCAGGGGTAATGTAAATTATGGCTTAATCTCTAAAACTGCTGTTGTGTTTTGTAGTGCGGGAAGGAGAGAGTGGAGAGCCTGAGGTCAGGCGGGTGGTCCGGTATCCCGATAGCCAGCAACTCTTTGTGGGAAATGTGCCACATGATGTGGACAGGGCTGAGCTGAAAGAGTTCTTTGAACGTAAGCCTTTGTCCCTATGGAGAAGTGTACATGCATGATTCAGGTTCTGTGTATATGGATGTTTTAATTTAAGCATCATTTGTCTGACTTCAGAGTATGGAACGGTATTGGAGTTGAGGATCAACAGTGGTGGCAAGCTGCCCAACTTTGGATTTGTGGTTTTTGATGATTCAGAGCCTGTACAGAAGATACTGAGCAATCGGGTATGTCTGACAATGGAATAATTTATAGTTTTTGTATTTTTTTTTTTAAATAGACTTTTTTTTTCATGGCATAATATTAATTTGTGTGTTGTAGCCCATTAAGCTGCGGGGTGATGTTCGTTTGAATGTGGAGGAAAAGAAAACGCGTTCAGCACGTGAAGGAGAGAGGCACATTCGTCCCAGAGGCCCAGGAGGACCACGGGACAGGATAGGAGGGCCAAGGGGCCCGCCTCCTCGAGGGGGCATGGCTCAGAAGCCAAGTTTTGGTGCCGGGCGCGGTGCGGGCTCCAGCGAGGGGCGTTACGCAGGACCACGCCAGTGAAGCAGAACTTGTCTCAGATCACTGCTGATGCAAGTCACCCTGAATAACAGCTTTCCTCATCCTGTTTGCCATGCTGCTCCTGGGCTGCAGAATGGCATATCCCCTTTATCTGGACTCCTCATTTGAGTTTGAACTCGAATTTGTTGTAGACAAACTACTTGAATTGTGGAAAAGGAAAAAACCCAGAATTTTTTTTTTGTTCGTTTCTGTTTTTTTTTGTTTTTGTTTTAGCGTTCTCTCCCTGTTTCTTAAAGGAACGTGTTTTTACTGCTCGGGCAATCCTGTGTATTGCTAGCGCCCGCTTGTCAGGTCAAAGTGCAAATATGGTTTTATTTGGAATTGTCGCCAAGTCAAATCATGGTTGTGTCTGAGTGACTAGCATGTAAAGAATCCTGTTTGCCTTCTACTGTTGCACTTCATCAAGAATTACATATTTTAACAACTCTGCTGATGAGAGAACAGAATAAACTTGATGTACTGTTTTGATCCCTGTGTTTTGCAGTATGCTACTGATTCTTTAAAAACTGTTCCATTTTCAAGGAAACATTTACTCATTCCTGCAGATACCCCAAGGCAAAACCCCAAACAGGCCGAGCTTGCTTTTTCATAACAGGTCCCAGTTCACATGTCAAATCGGCTTGCTCCTCCAACTGAATTTGCACACTTCCAGTCTGTGGCATATCAGGTTGGGTTTTGTTATCCATAAATCTCCAACACTGCACATAAGTTTGAAGTTGAGTTGTTGGTACTCAAAGTGTGTGGCAGGTATCTTTTGTCTAGCAAGGAATCTTTAGTTTACATGGTTTTATGAATAAATGTTCTCTTTGGCTCATAACTTAATTGGGCAGTGTTCCCAGTAATTATTTAAACTCCCGCCTTATTCCCCAAAATCTACAAATTGTGTGTAACTTTATTTTATGCCACAGTACAACAACCAGTAGTACTGAGATCTTTGCATTCTTTCTTGACACTACATTTAAAAAAAAAAATGGTGGGGAGACATGGCCATATGTAGTACCTGAGAAATTGAATTAAGTGTAGCTGCTACTGTGTAGAACCCTTCATCAGACTGAGGTAAATGTGTCAGCAGGAGGTGCAAGATTACTGTTCAGAAACACCACTGCTTTCCTCCATCATATGCATGCTTAGTTCTCACCACATGAGCTCAAGATGTCCTCCTCAGCTGGCATTGACCCATACAACAGATGGCGTGCCCTAATAAAAGCCTGCAACATGAGATGTACTATGCAGCTGCATACTCCTTTGCTTAGGGAGTCGATATTAAAAGGTATTGGTATGTTTCAAGATTTACACTCCGTGGACACTTCATTAGGTACACCTTGCTAATATTGACTTTAACCCATTTTTGCCTTCAGAACTGCCTTAATTCTTCATTGCAAAGGTCTAACAAGGTACTTGAAAAATCCATAAAGGTTTTGGTCTGTATTGACAGCATCACACATTTGTTGCTGGTTTGCTGGCTTCACATTCATAATCATTCGTTCCACCACGTTGCAGAAGGGCTCCCCAGTGACGGAGGCCATTTGCGTCCAGTGAACTCATTTTCATAAGTTCAAGAAATTAGTGAGAATTTTAGCTTTGACATGGTGTATCTTCCTGTGGTCATAAAGGGATGAACATGGTCAGCAACAATATTCGGGATAAACAATGCTCAGTTAATATGAAAGGACCTAAGACAATATCCCCCTTACCATTACACCACCAACAACCTGAATTGTTGATACAAGTCAGGATGAATCCATGCCTTCATATTTACACTATTACTGACCCTACCATCGCAGCAGAAATTGAGATTCATCAGACCAGGCAATATTTTTCTCTATGGTCTAGTTCTGGTGAGCCCTTGTGAATTGTTTCCGTTTCCTGTTCTTAGCTGACAGGAGTGGCACCTGGTGTGGTCTTCTGCTACTGTAGCCCAATGGATTTAAGGTTTGACATGTGATGGTTTCTCTTGCCTTTTTATCAGCTCTAACCAATTTGGCCATTTTCCTCTGACCTATGGTGACTACTGTCACCCAGAGAACTGCCATCACTGGATATTTTCTCTTTTTTAAACCATGCTCTGTAAACCCTAGAGGTGGTGCGTGGAAAAAATCAGCGGTTTTGGAAATTCTCAGTCCAGTCTGTCTGGGACCACCAACCATGCAACGTTGCGTAAATCACCTTTCTTCCCCATTCTGATGTTTTGAATTTTAGCAGATCGTTTTTTTGAACGTCTACATGCCGAAATTCATTGAGCTGCTGCCATGTGATTGACTAAGTATTTGTGTTAATGGGCAGTTGAACGGGTGTACCTAATGATGTGGCCGGTATCACCACTTGAATCAAGCCACTCACCACTTTGTAACAGTTGGCTGTTTTTATGTTCTTAGAAATTAGTTTTCATGATGCAGGTGTTTAACTATTGCTATTTCCCAACATTTTGACAAGCTAAAAAAAAAAAAAAAGATAAGTTAGAAAAAAAGATAAAAGTTAGTCTTTTTTAAAAATTTGTTTTTATTTGGAAAGTCATTGGCCCAGATCTCATTTCTTACTCTATGATCAAGCAAAGTGCACCCACAAAGGACTTGTTTAAGCTGCTTGCAGTTTTCCTAGGGAGCCAACAGTTTGGCTAAGGGTGTATTAAATATAGATGAACAATTCATCCACTAGAATCCTGACACAGCTGGTACATGCGCAAGAATCTTGTTTATTTACTTTACCTTAGCCTTTAATACAGCTGCTGGACAAGCAACCTGCCAAACTGCATCTGCCATTGGATCATGGAGTACTGGACAGACTGTCAGCAGTATGTGTGGATTGAAAATTGCATGTCAGGCGTAATAACCCTCGATACTGGTTCAGCTCCCTGGTGCGTGGTTTACTTCTTATTTGTCTCCAAATATACCAACGACTGTACAGTACATCTATGGATCAATCTGTCATGCTCCTCAAGTTTGTGGCTGTATATTCAACAATGATGAGACCATATACAAACACATGGCAACTTTGTACAGGCACAATAACTTTGACCTGAATATCACAAAAATAATAATAATAGAAAAGAATAAGATGTTATTGATTTCAGAAATAAAAACAACCCCTTGATTCCCAAATTGCTCTAAGGGACTCGTTAAAATGGTTGAGTACCAAATACCTTGGTCCTGTCAATTTAAGCTATCTCAAGTGGGATCGAAACATGGCCAGGATCATAAAAAGGCTCAACAAAAGCTATTTTTCCTGTAACAGCTCAAGAAATTCAATCTTCCCCAGGCAGTACTGGTCCAGTTCTACACAGCTATCACTGACTTCATCTTGACATCCTCCATAATTGTCTGGTTGGTGCTGCTTCTGCTCAGGCCAAGGGAAAAAAACGTACTGCATCATCCGCACTTCAGAAAAGATAATCGGGTTATGCCTGCCATCCATCAGCCAACTGTACAAGACCAGATTAAAGAAGCATTCAGAGAATATCACCGCAGAGCCTGTTTGAGTGATCACACTGTGGAAAAGGCTTTAGAGCAGCTGAAACCAACACAGCACATCTCTCAAAAAAATGTCTTCCCACAGGCGGTATCATTTATAAGTAAACTGTGAACTTGTCCACTGTACTATAAAAGTGTACCTGCACTTTACAACCCACATTTCTGAATAAACGCTGTATGTTAAACTAGGACTGTCTGAACCTTCTTCCACATGATGTCAGAAATGTATTAACACTGAAGTGGTCTGAACATTGAGGAACACACTTTAAGGAAAAAAATGAAGTCATTGTCCACTTTATTAGGAAAACCTGATCATTCATGCAGTGTTTATCTAATCAATACAAATATCATGCAGAGACATGATCAAGAACATCAGATAATGTTTACTGTACACTTCAAAAACCAGGAAACCAGGTGTGATCTCTGTACCTTTTTTCCATTGATGTTGGTACCAGTAGGGCGGATTCGAGGGTTTCAGATACTGCTAATCACACAACAGTCGAAGGAATAATGCCGTTAAAAAATAAAATTGAGTGAGCAACAGTTCTGTGTGGGTGGAACCACCTTGTTAATAAGAGAGGTCAGAGGAAAATGTCTAAATGATATCTAGGATGGATATAGGAATTTAAATAGTCATACTTATATATCTACTTCAACTTCTGTGCATAAGACGCTCATACTTCTGTACATTTAAACCCATAACCTTATTTTACTACTTTGTTATTTATTGTAAATAAGCCATTTATGCAATTCTGATTATGCAATTCTAACATGTACTTGTTGCACAATGACAATAAAGTTGAATTGAATCAAACTGAATCAAAGCGAATTGAATCGAATCAAATCTTTACAACCATGGTAAGCACAAAACCATCTCAGCATATACAAAACGTCAAGCCTTGCAGTGGATGAGCTGCAGCAGCAGAAGAATCAGCTCCAAGAACAGGAATCTGACACTATCATGAGGTTCACGGAAATTTGACAGTTGAAAATGGTCTTTTTTTCATTCTCAACTTAAACCAGTCCATCCTGTACTGAACCATGTCATTTATTTTGTTTGATGCTTCATATGATGCCATGTATTTGTGGGAAACAGCAACATCTAGTGAAGCATCAATTTTACAAATGTTGACATGGTAAAACATTGGTGATGTTGGAGTTAACATCATAGCTTTCAGAAATGTATCAATCCAAAATGTAAATAGTACAATATACAACTACTGTATGAGTGGAGCACATGAATGCATGTCAGCATGAAGAATGAAAATGATTTCTAAATTGAATGCTACAATTTAAATTTAAAACCTACCCATTTATTTATAGACAAAAGATCGCTGATCAGTTTCTTAACTGCTTTGCTGTGGTCACATTTTCCGCCCATTCTGGTGTTTGATGTGAACGTTTACCTGAAACTCTTCACCTGGCTCTGCATGATTTTATGTATTGCGCTGTTGCCACTTGATTGCATAACTGCATAAAAGATGGTGATAAAACTGCATAAAAGATGAGTGCATGTGGACACCTGACAATCATGCCCATATGTGGGCTCTCCCCAAAAGGCACACCATGAACATAATGTAAACTTCCATGTGAAAAATACAATTAATATATTAGTATAATAATAGTATAATGTAGTAAACTGAAGTATTTATTATAGCTTTTGAGTACAAACTGTAGAAAACTGTGGTATTTACTAGTGCTGTCTGATATAACATTGTTACCTTGATTTTGATTGAAGAACATTTTTTCCCCATCATAGTTTACTGACAAGGTTTGTACTGTACTGTAAACATTTTTTTTTAAGAAAGAGTTCTCTTCCATGTTGCAGACTGGGTAGGGTGGTGTTATGTGACTACACACACAGTGGTGTGTTTTAAGGGTACAGTGGGAAAAGCATTAACGTAATTAAGAAACAATTAACAATTATTTTTTTTTAAATGACATGGGCAAGTTTATGTTGATTAGAGGTTCAGAATGTTGGTTTCGATTAATTTTAAATTGATTGCCCAGTCCTAGTATTTACTGTAGTATACTATAGTAAATTTCACAACCCTTCTTCCATGCAAAAATACAGCTAGCTCCGGTTAGCCATATGGCTAGTTCCATGGAAAGTAGAATTAAATATTAGATACACCAAACAAAAAATACAAACTTGATTTAGCTCAGTGAGATTGCATACGAGTCTCAGCTGAACTTTGGAATACATTTTTGCACAGAACAAGGGTTGTGAAATTTGACCTGATTACTTACACTGCACTCATGTTCAGGATGACAAACTTTGTGTTGGGCAGAACAGAAAAATTTATGATGACGGCGTTGGGCAAAGCAGGAAAACTTCTGACATTTTGTAATGTACTTATACAGGTGGGTTAGAGTTAGAATATCGAAAAATTAGAATATCGTGCAAAAGTTTATTTATTTCAGTAATGCAACTTAAAAGGTGAAACTAATATATGAGCTGTGATTTGTCATAATTGAGATGATGAAAACCCCAAATCCACAATCTCAGAAAATTAGAATATTGTGAAAAGGTTCAATATTCTAGGCTCAAAGTGTCTCACTCTAATCAGCTAATTAAGCCATAACACCAAAGGGTTCCTGAGCCTTTAAATGGTCTCTCAGTCTGGTTCTAATACACACATAGACGAATCCTGGACATGGGTTTCAAATGTCGTATTCCTCTTGTCAAGCCGCTCCTGAACAAAAACAACGTCAGAAGCGTCTTACCTAGGCTAAAGAAAAAAGAACTGGTCTGTTGCTCAGTGGTCCAAATTCCTCTTTACTGATGAGAGCAACTTTTGCATCTCATTTGGAA
>JAOVVA010000037.1:15260848-15291329 GCA_028565275.1 Leiocassis micropogon | reverse complement strand
GCTGTAAGCCATAATCATCTCAATTATGACAAATCACGGCTTGAACTATCTTGCTTTGCATGTAATGAGTCTATCTCTATTAGTTTCACCTTTTAAGTTGCATTGCTGAAATAAATGAACTTTCGCACAATATTATAATTTTTCGAGTTTCGCCTGTATGTACCTCGGTTTTTTAGATTTAGGACAGACTTGAAAAAACCCAAACTACCCCTGTAAGTAGTTCCCTTTACTGGAAGGAGCCCAAACCTGTTCCAGCATAACAAGATCCCAAGCTCAACGAAAGACATAATTTGCCAAGGTTGCTGTGGGAGAACTCTGTCAGGTGTCCACAAACTGTTATAACCTATATCCGTGAATTGTCCTGGTCCCAGTAAGGACGAATGCATTTATATTATCGTTAATTGCTGGATGTGGCTATCAAGAGAAAAAACATTCTTTATTTGACAAAAAAATGAAAAAATAAAAATAAATAACTGCTAGTCATTCACTCTCATGCATCTTAATACCACTTTTATCCTGTATACAGTGTAGCAGGGGGCCTGGAGCCGATCCCAGGAGACTTAGGGTACACACTGGACAAGGTGCCAATCCGTTGCACACATACACACACTACAAGGAATTTGGGAATGCCCGTTAGCATAATCTGCATATCTTTGGACTGTGGAAGAAAACTGGAGTACCCGGCGGAAACCCACCAAGCATGAGGAGAACATGCAAACTCCATACACACAGAGGTAATCGAACCCGGACCCTAGATGCGCGAGGCGGCTGTGCTAACCACTAAAAGCCACTGTTGCCGTCTGCACTGCAAGCGTGGCTGATTATTAAAGGTTAAGATTAATCTTGACTGCATCCCGCTATTCACTACAGTGATATGTTGCTATAATGAACCAGCATGCAAAATAAATCATTTATATTCAGTATTAAAGCAAGATGGATTGGTAGTCACGGGGCTGCATGAACAAACTGAGACTTGCACACCAGCATAATAAAATCAAGAAAAGAAATCACGAAAATTTACTATGAACATCCTGCCACTCTGTCAACAATTTTGACTGGTGCAGTATTCATGTTTATCCTGGAAAATAGCATAATACCATCAACATTATTTATTGATGCTTGTTTTGGGTGCATTAGAAATATAACACACACACATACACACTTGTGTCATCACTTTAGTCTTACAAAAACACACAAGAGCCTCATAGTCATTATGACTTCATAACCAAATACAAACCAGAGAGCTCTTTTTTTTAATGTTCAACTTCTGTAAGATCACGACGTTCTTTAGTTTAATAAATAAGTAAACTTTGCAAAGGAAGAAAAATCAGTTCCGAGACTTTGTTCAGAAAACCTTTAATAGTAGAATTAGCTTTAGCATAATGACATATTTCAATAAATATTTAATTATATACAGATACAGCAGAAATGGTACATTCCTTTTTTTTTCTTCAAAGTGCTCACATTTCTGTACAAGCCAAAAATATCTGCCATTATTTATATTCATGCAAAATATTCTATGTTTCAGATTTAGAAAAAAAAGAACACATTAGCTGTATTTTTTTTTTACTCCTTAAAAGAGAATTGCACACTTTAATTAGGATAATTCGCAAATGAAGATGTGCACTTTGTGCCAATACATGATATACGCAAGTAAAACAAGAAATGAAAAACACAGATTAAGGCCATACAAGCTTATGCAAAAAACAACCCAGAAAACCTTCTTCACGGCTTCGAGTCACAAGAAACGGTCATGCCTAAAGTCACTCTCAGTGATCACCCTTCAAGAGCTAGCAATAAAAAGGTATCGATAGAAATCATAAAAGAAATCATAAAAGGATTCATATCATGCCCTTATAAACTGACAATTTAAAGAACCAATGCAAACTTTTTAATTTGATATTTGCATGATAGTTTTGCCTTGTAAAGGCTCGGTTGCACATAGCAGATGTTTCACGTCGCGCTGTCCTCCTTCTCAAATCACTATTAGTCCTCTGTGATCTTCCAGTCTCTAGTACCATAGCTAGTAGTTAAGGAGAGGATCCATGTGAATGCAGTCTTACACATAAAGGACAAAACAGCAGCGTGAGTACGATAAGTGGCTTGGAGCAGCGTTAATCATCAAGGGTATTCAGGGGGGTGGGGTGGGGAGTTGGGGGAACAGCAACAATTATCGAAGCATTATCAGTTTTACAAATGTTGTCGACACGTGGTAAAACATTGGTGACGTTTGATTTGACTTCATAGCTTACAGAAATGTATAAAGCCATATACAACTAGTGTATGAGTGGAGCATCTGAATGCATGTCAGCATGAAGGACGAAAATGATTCTTAAATTGAATACTACAAATCAAAATTAAACTCTACCTATCTATTTATAGAAAGAATAAATTGCAGATTATTGCAGTTTCATAACTGCTTTGCTGAAGTGCTACAAATTCGGTAACTGAGTGAATACTATGCATGATCAGTGTCGTGTTCTGAATGGTCAATGGTCAAGAGAGCTCAGTACTTGCATCATCTACTTGCAGGACTTTCATTAATATATGAACAAAAATGTAATGTAAATAAAGATATGTGAGTATTCCTATGAATTATCATGACAGAATGGCTTGGTGGAGGAGCGCAGAACAACACGCTTTAGGATCTTTCCCATTTCCCCGTCATGATTCAGTGCGGCACACAATTTTCATGCCTTGCACATGCTGAATCATCTGTCCTGGAGCAAGGAACGTGTTAAACTGGGAAGTTCTGTGATGATTGCACTCCGACACACCACGCCAGTCCCACTCTAATACAACTCTAACGTGCTACATTCATTTCTCATCTCAGATCTTGGAACCGATATTCGATAATATACTTATATAACAAATGAATAAATATGGGCCTTATGAAGTAATTACACCTCTTATTAATTCAATCACATTTCTCCAGGCAACACTACAAAAAAACAAACAAACCAAAAAAAACATAGTTATGATATAACGCGTTGTTGCATTTTATTATTATTTTTTAAATTAAAGCTAACCAGATTACCTTACGGGATAAACAACATACTGACCAATGAGAAAGATAGTACACATATTTCTCATAAACAGGTAAACCCCTTTACATCAGGTACTAGCTTTTGCGTAGCTGAAAGGCAGTGGCAATGCTTTAAGAAGATTTACTCTTTGGCCGAGAAAACAAATCAAGTGGATAAACAGAATGTCGAATGGAGCGAAACACTGCACCAGTCCCGTGAATGGTAATGAATCATAATTCACACTGCCTCCAGGACCTCGCATGGTGAGAATGTACTTTCATTTCTGTCAAGAATATAAAACATTAGCAAAGAGGGAAAAATGGCACAAAAAACTCCTAAACAAAAGAAAACAATGCGCATTACATAAAGAAGGACGCCATGTCACAGATAGTGGACTGAGTGCCCCATTGAAAATGAATGAACCAATGAATGAATGAATGAATGAATGAATAAATAAATAAATAAATAAATAAATAACATACATATCATTTTGGTAATGTGACCCTGGGCCACTTGAGGAAAAAAAAAGAAAAAGAACATAATTGCATATATTCTTATTGCATAGAGAAGCCAGATGAGGATGTAATCCATGGAAGCTTGTTGTAACCGAAATCATCATATTTAGATACATTGCAAATGATTTAGACTGCTGCACGAATACATACTTTGATTTAGAGTTAAAAGTCACAGTAATACACGTTTGGTTGTTAAATATATATTTAAGTGTATGGTTGAGCTGACTGCTTATAAAAATAACATTTTCTGCTGGAGCCGATGCCGACGCTGAAAAAAAAAACATGATGCCTTTAAGGGGAAGAAAATGATCACTTTTTTTTTTCTTTCTTTTTCATGATGTCTATGCTGCGGAAATGCAAACCGATGGAGCTGATAGTTAAAACACTTCTCGTACGTTTTCCTCTTGTTTTCCTCCGTCACGTCATAATACATAGCTTGTAAATATGTCTGTCATCTGAATAAATAAAGCAATAAAGGTTTATAGCCCAAAGTTTCTTTCTTGTTTTTTTTTTTTTCTTGTTGATCACAAAAGCTGAGGAAAATGGTACAGCAACATGCTGTTCACTTGGCACATGAGTAAATGATGTGACTTGGACAAAAAATTCACACTGACCACAGCTGGTATAAACAATATATTTTTGACGGTCACTCGTCAAGCTTTCACTGGTAAGGTGACATCATGACAGGACTTCATCATCATCATGACGTCCTGTTTATCTGGGCATTGACAAGTGCTTGCAATACATATATTGAAGCAAATCTAGACATAGATATAGATATATTCCAGCGACTCCTGCATTACTTATATATGGAAGCACCGAACCGCATGGCGTTCTTTAAAACCCTTTCCGTTTTCCAGTTATCTCTCTTGAAATAATTTGAGTTTCGTTTTAAATACTTGACATATTACAGTGCTGCGTGTAATCTCCTTTACACCCCTATAATGCAGCATGTCTTCAAGTTGCAAAAAAAAAAGAAAAAAAAAAAGAAAAAATATGCCAAACAAGAGCAACAACCTCTTGAATTTTAGTCTGCTCAGAGGTTCTCTGATGTATTTGTAAAAGTCGAATATTTATGTTGCCATTTTTATGTAGATTTTTTTTTTTTAGTAAATATATTGCCACATTCATATATCATGCATTTTACTGCATTGCTATTGCACAGGTCCAGATTATTCAGGGGAAATGGAGGAAAAGGACAGAAGAAAAAAAAATGTACATCTAGAAATACCTCTGCCAGGGGCTCGGCACTGAAAGCAAGTGAGTGCTGAGGACAGGAATTGGGCAAAGGGAAAGAGGAAAGAGGGGTGGGGGGCGGTGGGCAGCGATAGCGGCAGCTTTTTCAGCTCGGATCTCACCCTTTCCTTTGAATATTTACTGCTTGTGAATATCCTCGCTGCGGATGATCTTGTAAATGATCCAGTAGAAAATGTTAAAAATGAGGAAGACGAGTGGGAAGGCAACCCGCGACACCGTGTCGATGCGCTTGGCGCGGCTGATGAAGAGCTTGCGCATCTCCTCCACGCTCTTCTCAGGTGGCATGCTGGAGGCAGGCGCGTTGTTGTTGCCCTTGATGGCCATGCCATCTTTGGCCTGCAGACACGCAGGGCCCATTCCGTAGGCAGCGAAGCTGAAGCGCCCTTCACCTGCCTCCTCCTCCTGCAGAACACACATACACACACCACCTGTTAGCAGTCCGAATGGCTGTTAACTACCCGGGTACAGGTTGACATTCAACTTCTACCTTTGTATTCGCTGCTTATTAAAGCATGCTCCTCACTGAAAGAAATGAATTTTACCACATAATTTGAACAAACCAAAAACCCAGCCAAGGTTGGAATATAGTTGTAATGTTCACCGTTGGGACAACGTTGTTTTTAAAAGTTAGAGTGACTGAACACAATCTTGCAACTAAACCCTTTATTTGGATTATTAACATCCATTCGCACAATATCTGACCACATTTATGGTTCCTTAGGTTTCTAACAGAGTTTAGAATTCTGACCGGAGATTGCGGAAGACACAATAGCTTCTGTGACATACTGTAGCATATGTATATCATGTCACATATCTCTTAGTTTTGTAATGTTACCTCTCTGATCAATTTTCTTTCAGAAATATTACCATGAGCTCCCAAATTACTGTACTTACATTTCTTGGGGAGCAAAAAGACTGGGCTTTGGAGCGATGGAAAAAGCCATGTGGTCTGATGAGTTCAGTTTGACCTTATTCCCGACTGATGGGTGTGTCATTCATAGTCATAGTCATTTTCATACATGAATTGGCCATCACATTGGGTGCTGCAATCAAAGCTAAATGTAGTCAAACAAAATTTTGATTTCGGCTGGCTGTATTCGATTTACAGGTAATTTGTAATAAAAAATACTAGATTAGCAATATTAAAGCTATTATCACTTGCTTAGATGTCATTTTTTTGCTATGTTTGGGCCTGGTGTATATGTTGTTGTTCGTCTTTTGGCTGATCCTGTCGACGAGTCGCCACAGCGGACCAACTGGTCTGCACACAACTTGGCACAGGTTTTTAGGCCGATGCCCTTCCTGGTGCAACCCTCCCATTTTATCCGGGCTTGGGAACGGCACTGCATCCAGTGGATGGGGTTTGAGTATTGGGAATTGAATCCGGGGGAGGGTCTGACAAAAAAGAACCAAACCTTTTGCTGCATTATAATGGCCCATTATGGAGATGGGAGTGCAACAAAAGATTTGACAGGGATTAGTCATGCCAACTATACAAAGTAAGGCATCTTTTTTGTCTCAGTTTAAAATCGTCTCAATTTAGGCTGTACTCTATAAATATGAATCAGCTCTTTATTTAAAAAAGGAGCTAACTATGTAGTTTAATAATAAAAAAAGTGGAATTATGTACTGTATATTATTGTTCAAAAGCATTTAAAGCAAATGTTACTGATCCGTGCATAGCTTTAATGCACCCAAGGGTGTCCTGTTATTGACTTGTTTAATCCTTTGCCTTACCTGCCACATTGTAAAGCTTTATTCAGACTAGATGTGTTCATGGGAATTAATAGCAGGGGGAGTGTGATAGACTGCATCATTTTTTAGGCGAATTAATGGAACGATCTCGGTACCTTTGCTCACACTTATTAGAGAACGAGCAGATGCTTAATATATGCAAACCCAAAGCAAGCGCCAAGATTAATTACATTTCAGTACGCATCAATGTTTCACAACTTGCAAAAGCACAAATTGGTAATGCAAAGCAGGGTACTTATCTTTGTGCAGTGTTTGGTGCCAGATGTAAACATGTAACACTGAGCACTGAGATACGCTAACGTATAGTCTGCTTCGCCTTTTTCTTTTCTTTTTTTTTAAACACGACTCCTTTTTTAACCAATTTACCCTCGTTTTTGTCCTTGCCCTCTGGTTATTTAATTTCTATCCTTTAATGCACAAAGGATAGAAATAGAAGAACATTCTCAATGTGTGTATCACGTCATTTCCTTTGCCCTGCAGTTTAGTGCACAGGTTTCTCTCCGACGCCGGGTGCTTCAACCTTGCATTGTCCTTGAGCGCCACACCATTTGTACCCATTACAGATGCTCCACTTTATTCCCGCTGCCATATGATTAATGTGGTGGCGTGGAGACGTGACATGGTGCTGTAAAGAGGTGCAGGGCTGCGGTGCTGCATCACTCCCGTGCTTTGTCCTTCCCGGTTGTGCCGGATTCATTAGCTCTCTCCGTAATTAAAATGCCGCCATTACCAAACACTGCAACATGCCAGGGTTTTTTTCCCCAACCTCGCTGGCTTGCAACAGGAGCAAAAGAACAGGATGGAAAAAGCGATATGCGCCCTTAACAGCTCCTTTTAAAATACAATTTTCTCTCTGGCCATTAGAATGCAGCTCACTTCTGCTTTTCAGAGGCACAAGCATCTGGTGCCATGTACCTCTCGGGTCTTTCAGCCACCATCCATCTTTTTTTTCCCCTGGGATTGAGGCATCTATAGCCTCGACCGGGCCCATGTGATTAATATCACAAATTAAACATCTGAATATGTGACAGTCAGTCAAAGCTTTTATCGCATATGCTCTTTAATATTTTTCAACCTCCTAGGAAAGCTTGTTTATTGAGCAATATGAAGACAGGGACTATGCATAATAAATTCCATTTATATCTGCACTCTCAGCCTGTATTCCATTGCAATGTATTAGATTTACATAACATCCCAAACCTCTGAGATTTCTATTGGTTATTATGTGCTTCTGCATATGATTATGCTGCGTTTACTACAAATGAAATGGAATAAAAATACGCATGCATTATGTAAATCTACGTAACAATTACGATTCTGTTGTGAATATTTGTTTACAAAAAAAAAAAAGAGTTACTGTTTCTGGTTCAAATCCCATCTGAAGCCAATAACTCATATTAATTATTTCAATTATCCTGGAAAAGAACAAAACATCCAAACAAACAGGCACCCAGTGGGCTCGGCAAGAGCTTTTACAGGCAGTCTGACTGCGCAAATCAATCTCACTCCATCATGTAATATGCCAGCACTTATTCATTCCTTCAGCACACACTACACACTTCAGCTAATGCCACTGTACTGATCATAACCACTTTAGTTTTACAAGTGGCCACAGGTTACAAAGATCTTCAACACACTAAAGTGCACTCCACCTGAGGACCAAAACAATGGCTTTGTGATCTCTTTCTGTTCTGATTTACATAAATACTCTTCGCCCTCATTTGTGCTCGGGAAAGGTAACTAGCCGAACCTGGGAGAGGGGAAACGAGACCATTCTGATTGAATGCTCCATCTGAGCGGCAATCACCACTAACAAATTGATTGATCACCACCGGTAAGATACTCCGTAATCCTCACTTAGCACGACAAAGGCTGTGCCTTCAGTCATAAGCCTCTCTTTTATCTATTAACACTCTGGATGAGCATAATGTTGAGCAGCTGGGGACAACTGAAAGTCTCATGTACCCTGTCGTGTCCCTTGTGTGACTACAGAGCTCATCGTTCCAATAGTCTGAGCCTGATGGTTAAAACAGAATGTGTGCTAAAATTATACTTCTGCAGGAATCTGTTTGGGGTTCTGTTACAACTTATCCTTGGGATTAAATAAAATCTAAATGTAAAGAGTTTTGTGTATTTGTATGCACTGGTTGCAACCAATATATTAATATAATATATTTAATATATTAAATACCAATTTGGAGATGCACTTTGTGCACAGGCTTGGTTTATTTAAAAACAAAAAATCTCTTATAAAATGTTTAAAATGTTCATCTTTTCTACCTGGATATGCTTTTACTCCACTAGTGTCTGTCCAGCAGGGGGAATCCTGTGTCTACTCTGTGAGGAAGCATGAGACAAAAGAGCTTGAATAAGCTCTCATAACAGCACTGAGCTGCAGTAGCCATTCTGAATAATGGTCGCTGCAAGGTGCAATGGAAAGCTTGAGACCAGCTGTGGATCACCTCTGCCAGAGAGCTTCATTAAGAGAGGTTGTGATAGTGTAGCAACCCTGCTGCTACCGCTCAGTCTGCTCACCATTTATCATGTCGCTGCAGCCCACTGGACGACTGGGACATTACATCGACAACATACACAGCCATTTTGTGCCTCTGATGCGATTTGGTCTATACGTACAACATACATTTATCATACAACTGGATAATGATTAGTGTGACGTCGAAAATATATCATAATTATTTTAGATACATTAACATCCTGTTTTTTGTCATCTCACTATCGTCTATACCGCTTTATTCTGTATTCAGGGTCAGGGGGCCTGGAGCCTATCCTAGGAGGTGGGGTACACCCTGGTGCCAGGGTACACATACATGGTCACACACACACTACGGGCAATTTGAAAACGCCAATTAGCCTAATCTGGAGGTCTTTGGGCTGTGGGAGGAAACTGGAGTACCCTGAGGAAACCCGCCAAGCACGGGGAGAACATGCAAACTCTTTGCACACAGAGACGGGAATCGAGCCTGGCCGGGAATCGAACCCGGCCCCTGGAGTTGCAAGGCGACAATAATAAACAAATAAAAAAAATGCAGGGTGGCATCTATGCAGAGAGATAAATACATTTTTACTGCAGGCCTCGAAGTCACCCTGAATGACTGCATGTGCAAATTAATTCAAACATAATCACCATTTTGTAACCTGTTTTCGTTATTTCAAGACGTTGAAAAAAAAAACAGCATTTGATAAGTATTTATCTAACTTTTGAATTAAAGTTATTATTTAACATGACCTTAACCTTAAATGTTTAATCTAAGATAAACTTCCCAATATGACTGAGCATCCAGTGCGAACAATATTCATAAGCAGAAAGTTTTCTTTACATAAACCTCATTAGAAATTTGATCGATTGTACATCGTTACACTTCCTTATTATTATATACTTTACTTGAGCATTATTAAAATTATGAGCATTATTAGGACTGAATGCTGCACATCAATTCAGTGGCTCAGTTTAGCATCCAATCAATTAGTTTTAATGTAGGAAAAAAAAAGCGCTATCAAGCATCATACCAATTTGACCGTTTGTGCGCTAGTTATCTCTCTGTGTGTGTTTGAAGCCACCGGACTAGCCAGCGTGTCACTACCTCATTAAAATGTTTCAGTATGATGGAGTAAGCAATTAATTGCTAATTTGCCAACATTAACTGGCTATATTTAACAATGTTAGGCTGTATTTGTTGCTCATGCTATGTTAGCAACATGACTGACTAGAGAGCGAGTCAAATTGCAGCTCTCTCATTCGCTCACCATCTATACCGTTTTATCCTGTATTCAGGGTTGCGGGAGGCTTAGGGCATGAGGCGGGGTACACCCTGGACAGGGTGCCAATCCATCGCAGGGCACACACACATACACACACTCACACCCTCATTCATACACTACAGGCAATTTGGGAATGCCAATCAACCTAACCTACATGTCTTTGGACTGTGGGAGGAAACCGGAGTACCCGGAGGAAACCCACCAAGCACGGGGAGAACATACAAACTCCATGCACACAGAGACGGGAATCGAGCATGGTCGGGAATCGAACCTGGACCCTGGAGGTGCAATGCGACAGTGCTAACCACTACACCACCGTGCCGCCCAAATTGCAGCTATCAAATCATATTGGAACTGAATCATATAGCAAATGCAGTTAAAACCTTTCCCTTTGTACTGTATAATACTTGAATATATTTAAGTCACAATTTATTAACTTTCACTTGAAATACTTCCACCTCAAGTGAGTAAAATTTTCACGCATGACCTACTGTATACTTTCACTAAGTCTAATTTCACTTTCATTAAGTCTAACTTATCAGGACATTTTATGCACAAAGTGCAGAAAATATACATACTCAGGAGCATAGGTAGGATTTAATTTTTAAATACCAAATTTCTCCTGTAACCATTTACACAAACTATTTACCAATGAATTCCTATCCAGATTAATAATTGAGGCCCAGTGGTAGCGAGAATCTATTTGCTATTTTAGGATAGTATGCAGGCATATAAATTGTGTAATAATTTCTCCAACTTAGCTCAATGTTTTGTCCCTTACTATAAACTAAAATGCAAGCTAATATTTATTTATATTTCTGGCAATATCATTTGGATTACCATGACCTTATACAAAAGTTTGCGACCTAAAATGCCCAACAAATCTAATGGATGAATGGACAGATGGATAGATATGTTATTAATTCTAACGTATTAAATGAATATTTTATTGTTACAGCAGCCAGCTTGAAAATTATAAAAAATAAAACCAACCTCAAGTACCTCCATGATTAAATACCTTGGAGATCCACCTTCAACAGCAATAACTGAAGGAATTATTCCTTATATGACTTTATCAGTCTCTCACTTCATTGTGGAGGAATTTTGGCCCATTCCTCTTTACAACATTGCTCAATTTCATTGAGGTTTTTGGGCATTTGCTTAAGATCTCTATATTATTAATATTATTATTAAGATCTCTTAAGGTCCCACCAGATCATTTCAAATGGTTTGAGGTCTGAACTTTGACTAGGCCATTCTAAAACCTTGATTCTTTTCTTTTCAGCCATTCTGATGTAGATTTACTGGGTGCGTTGGATCATTGTCCTGTTGCATGACCCATTTTAAACCAAGCTTTAGCTGTTGGAAAGATGGCCTTATATTTGCCTCTGGAATACTCTGGTATACAAAGGAGTTAATGGTCAACTCAAAAACTGCAAGAGGCCCATGTCCTGTGGCTGCGAAATTAGCCCAAATCATCTCCCATCCATCTCGGTGCTTGAGATGTTTTGGCTGAAATGCTGTTTTTTTTTTTGCCAAACATGGCGCTGGGCATTAAGGCCAAACAACTTCAATTTGTTTTCTTCTATGCATAGGACATTGTTGTTCCAGAAGGCTTGTTCAGATGCAGTTTTGCGAACCTCAATTGTGCTTCAAATGTTCTTTTTAGATGAAAGAGAACTCTTCCAAACAAACCAACTTTTCTGGCGACTCTTCCAAACAAACCTTACTTTTGTTCATTCTTTTTGTAACTGTGCTGTCAAGGACTTAACATTTAACATGATCAGTAAGGCCTGTTGAGAGTTTTTTTTCACTTACAATACACATTACAGAGAATTAAAACAGGGAGTAACTAGCTTTTGAACATTTTTTATCAAACAAGTAATGTAGTGTGTACTGTACTGTACACTAAGATACACTGTACATTCCTGCAGTCTTCTCATGAAATAATATCAAGAGTGGAGTGAAACAGCAGGATGTGCAGTTTGTGCTGTCAGCAGGTGACTGGTGAATAATGCAGGATGAGATCAACACCAACTGAGCACTTTCTTTGCTGGATTTACTGTACCTGGAGAAAGCTTATAAAAGCAAGCAGTGCATTGTTGTTGTTATTTGCACCTATTAGGTTATGGATCACAGTAGGAATCAAGATTTAGGTATAGCTCCCTATTTTAAATTTGAGATTAACTGTAAACTCTCACAAGGGAAAGTATGAAGCAGCTGGAGCTTATCTGGATCTTTCAGCCTGACAACACTTTTCAATGAGACTTTTCAGTTCATCGGATTCAGAAATATTAAGTTCAAGTATTTGTATTAATAGTATTTTAAATTGATATTACATTACTGGTGTTCCAATAGGCTACAGGGTTTATTATGCTTCCATTGGTTCTATTAAAAATTAAAATACAAAAGGATTAGAGTGATCTATATTCCCTGCTATAGTCATTCATTACAGTTTTGCCTACGGAGTCCTTCGTTATTCTCAAAAATGCTTATTTAACCAGTATTTCAGATTTTAATTCCTGGAATGTCACACATCATTTGCCTTTTGTACAGCCATGTGCACAACACTTGCAGTATTTGCAGGACCATTTATAAATATTTGAGGATCCGAAATGAGTTGATGAGGGACCCCTCGCCATTCAAAATTAATTATAAAATTAAAACCACTGAAGAATAACTATGAAGACAAGGACTTAAATCGGAAATTCTGGTCTTGGTTACCATAGTTATTTAAACTGAAGCTTTTTGTTTTTTTTCACAACAAAATGGAGTGCTGGCTGATACACAAAACTCTGGTGGTCTGGAGGCCCTAAACGATTGCATTGCATTGCTTATAGAAAGAAACCGCCCTGAGTATTGCTGTAATCATTGATTAGATGAATTCTTTGTAAGAATTTGAATACCCTGTTCGCGCGGTCGAGTTATCTGGGAAAAGCCATTAGCCAACTACGGGGGACATGAGGATCAACTCTATAATCACTTTTCAGTTCTTTTGTCTGACACCTTTGCAGGTTACACAACAGTTGTTAAAAGTAGATTCAACTAAGTGGTCGATAACCTAAACGAAAAAAAAACCCCACAAAAAAGGTACATCACTATTTCTGATAAATAATAGGTAAATCATTACTTTTAATAAATAATAGTTCAATCACTACTTCTAATAAATATTAGTTAAATAAAATGTAAACAAACACAACAAAATTATTTAACTAAGCTCAACACATACTATTCCATAAACCGTTTAGCAAACATGTAATACACATCATATTACATTCTTTGTGAATACATGGAAACATTTAAATAACAATCATAACATAACATAAGTTACTCTTTCTCTCTTGTATTGAGCACAATAGCAATTAAATCAAATATCAAATAAAAAAAAAAATCAAATATCAAGTGACTCAAATTCAAGTGATCAGTCCTTTGTATAAGTCAAGAGCGGTATCATCATACCATCAGTGTCCCTGAGATGACCAGCAGCCGATGCGCTTCCCTGTCTCACATATGTCTCTTACATGCAGGTTTTTATACACAGACCCTATACTGTTACATCATAGGTACATCATAGTAGAGACTGTGAGGTGGCGATTCTCTGTCACAGATGGTGCTTGTATGTTGAGTCTGTACCTTTGCTCCATTTGTGAGATGATGCATACTGTGATGTCATACTCTGATCGTGTCACAGTTGTTCCTTGTCGAATGACTCCATCATTTCACTTATTTTAGCTTTACACCACCCACTTGCACTACTGGTTCTTGAACCCAAGTAGTTCACACTTTCTTTTCTTCTGCCTGTTCTACTGCAGGAACCAAGACGACTAGCCGTCTAACATCTCTGTGAAGGATGGTCGCAGGAATCTTGATTTTCAATTTCTTCATGACTTTCTCTGTCTTGTCTGTGACGCTCAATGTACAATGCAAACAGTGGTCTCTGCTGCCCCATTCCTGTAACGAGAACTTGCAGGATCGATTTTCCAGGGCCATTTCCTGGGATCACCACCAGTCACTCGCTGACATAGCCTTTTGGATTTCCCCAACATTGTTTGCAAAGAATGCCTAGTTATCACGCTGAATGGCCCCCAGCACAATCTGACTGTCTACGAGGTGAAACCAATGTTCAACTTTCATCATTCTTCTCGAAGAGTTTGATGGCCTTATTTCTGAGATTTCCAGAAAGTGGCTTGTCCCATGTTTGTCGGGTTAAGCTCCCATTTCCTGTCTCTTGGAATGCCTTCCTGACAAGAATTGCACCTTTTTGCTTGGTAGCCATAACAAGACCAATTGGGTCATAGAGCCCAGGAACCTGGCTTAGTAGCTGTCTCCTGGTCAACGGGTTAGGCGTTTTCAGTTTCACTTCGCCTTCAAGAAGTTTCTGGCCTGTTCTCATTTTCTTTTCCCTTTTTGAGAAGTTAATGGAAGTCATGATGTAGAGTTTGTCATCTTCTACCAAGGACTCTGTTCACAAAGCTTTATTTTTTTCTTCCTTCATCTCGTTCGGAAGTATGATCACTTGAGTTTGAGTTTGTGCACCAGTCACTTGCCTCCCACTTTGCCCTGACCTAACCCATGGCTTGAGTGCAAATCCGCCGGCTGTCAGAATCTCTTCAAGTCCATTTATTATCATGGTCAGTCTCTCCCAGTCATTGCGGGATGTGAGATGTCATCCATGTAGCTATCCACCTCAAGTACTCTGCGCTCCTCTTTCAAATGAGCAAACTTTGCCAATCGTGCTGCTTCACGCATACTGTAGCTAATTGTGCAATGCATCCAGCAGGGCAATCTCCGATTTTGACCCTTGTTATGGCATACTCGCCTATTTCTTCTTCCTCAGTATCCCTCCAGAGGAACCTGTGAAGATGCACTTCACGCTCAACGAGCCAGAAAGAGTTGTACATCTTCTTAATGTCTCCAATAGCAGCAAATACTCCCTTTCTAAATCGAAGCTAGACAGTTCTGATAGGGTTGAGTACATCTGGTCCTTTTAGCAGGAGATCATTCATGATCAGTCCATTGAATTTTTGGCTACTGTTCCAGACCAGCCGTACCGGAGTGGTTGTTGAGTGGGGGTTTGGTGCCAATAAGTGGCTGACATACCAAGCTGGTCCCTTCCACTGCTCAATCACTTCCTTGGTGAGTTTCATCGCTGCTCCTCTTTCGACCATATTATGGACCTGAGCTGCATAAATACCTTGCCATTCTGGTACTCTCTTGAGTTGTTTTTCCGTTCTTAGGAAAGCACTTTCCATCCCACTTCTGTTGTATGCAAGGGTGGAAGGGTCCTGAATCCATGGATACTGTACTTTGTATCCCAGTGTGGAGACTTACTGTGAGAATTTGTTTCAACATAGGTGAGACCCTCTCCTATGTTCTCAAGTTCTTTCTCTTCCGCTAGAGTCATTTCTTTTCCTCCAGGCTGACAGTTACCACAACGGCACCCACCACACTTTGGTTTGCAGGCTGCCCCGATACTGTCCCACGTCCACCACTCAAGAAAATCCTGGTTACTTGCCAGTGAGCTTTTTGGTTCAGCCACATGACTTTTCTCTCTTTGGATTATCTTGGGGATATTTGGAGCTTCAGCCTTTTTAAAGATTTCCTCATACTTTACTGCAGCTGCTCTCATGGACCGGGCAAAATGTGTTTCAGAGTCATTTGCTATCATATCCACCTTCTCAAACAGATCTGGATGTGCTCCAGCAACAGTTTTCCCCAATGGACTGTCCCATAGCACGAAATCTCCCACGACTTTCATTCTTTGTGGTGCGAGTCTCCCCTCTCGTTGGCTGATAAGGAGTTCAATCTTCTTCTGCCTTTTCAATTCTTTGAGGTCTGGAATGAATTTTTTCCCTGGCAGAAGTTACACTTCTGTGAACTTTGCAATCTCCTCTAACCCATAACAGATCAACTGATGAGCCTTCTCCGTCCCCTCGTGATTGCTTGTATGTTAAGTCTGTACATTTGCTCCATTAGTGACTGTGAGGTGATGCATACTGTGATTCATACACTGATTGTGTCACAGTTGTTCCTTGTCGAATGACTTCAGCTCCATCATTTAACTTATTTTAGCTTTACATGCACTGCTCTCATCCTGTTTTTTGTTCAGACACATAGACACTCTGCACTTTATATTAAAACAATCATAACTGTTTTGGCCACCCATCACGCATTATTATTGTGCAATCTGACATATTACACATCTCCATATATTTCTAAGTAAGTTTCTGTATATAATTTTCTTTTATTCTTCTTGTGTATTTGCCCATTTCAATGTTTTTCTGTACATTTTATTCTTATTTTATATTTGCAAACTCAAGGGGAATCAGGTGTGGCTCCTCCTTGGCTGGCATTAAAACCTGCAGCCAAGCCAGGCCTTTCCAGATTATACTGGACACTACTGATTAGTAATCATTCATTCTGCCAGAATTATAATTGGAGAGGAAACTATACTCCAAGTAACTAAGCATCCTAAATGATCAGTTTTCATGCAAGTTGAAAAATTTTCACTGCCTCTCAAATCTAATTGGCCAGAAGATGATGATTAAATTAATCTAACATCTTTTACAGCAGTTCTGGCTGCAAGGAAGGATCATATTAGCTTAAGGGTTATGTTTTAGTCAGGGTTGAATACTTCAAAAAAGCTTAACTACTTTAGGACTTCAGACACATCTTAAAAACTGGGGTTTTCTTGGTTCTATTAATATTAATATATGACTATTACTGCTCGGGAAAACCTAGTTTATGTGACAGTGTACATATTTACTGACTCATATTTGTTAAATATTGAGGTCGTATGAATGCTCACAAAGAGTGTAATGAAGAACACTCGATGCGACATCATGTTACTGTTACCCTAAGCCAGAATGTAGATGTAAAAATTTTTTAAAATGTAGCTTGTCATGGTACAAAAAAAACCCCCAAAAAAACACATAACCCAGAAAACAATTTCTCTCAATGGAAATCTGGCAAACGTACTGACTGTTACAAAGCGCTGACACCCAAGACCATTATTATTAAATAAATGTCTTCTTACATAAAATGTAAGTCTTACATCACAATGTAAATGATTAAACATTTTTCCATTGATTAAAGTAGATTATCTGGAGTATCTGTCACACAAGTCCCACTGAATAAGCTGTTGCTATAAAAACATCAATGTATTAATATGAGAGCATTGATACTATCAAGTGTGGTGTTACTGTACGATTCTTAAAGCTGCGCTGTTATAGAAAAATTAATGAATTGCGTAATCACCTTTTTACCAATTAGATATTAGAATGCTGTTATACATATAATTATTATGTTTTTTAGACTATATTCTACTGGTCCCACTACATAACACAGCATGACCATAAAAAAACAAAACAAAACAAAAAAAACTCACCAAATGCTTGGATTATTAATTTTGCCCATAAAAACAATTGAAAACAAACATAATAAAATAACATTTATTTGCCTATGTGACTTTTTTTTAATTTTTTTTTTTTACAATTTTTGCTCAGTCATTTTTGTATAAAAAAGATAAAGCTATAATAATATCACATAGAGAGAGAGAGAGAGATAGAGAGAATGAGAGTCAGCCAAAAAATATTATCATATATTATATACATGAATATATAACGTATACCAATAAACACAGTAATGAAATATTTATGCACGTTTTTCTTTTCCTGAAGTGTGTATGCATTTTTTTGGCTGACTCTGTATATATGAGAAGAAATGCCAAAAATGGCTACTATGTGTTAGGACTAACTCTGTGGGTTACATTCAGCAGTGTTAAAGGAGCACTAATTATCAAGTCCTAGTAAGTCTATGTGTCAGGAGACTAAGCATATCTAATTATGTAAATTAGTCCTGGTATGAGATCTAGCAGTATATATGCAAAAGCAAAACAGGTATACGGTAGGGCTGGGTGGTGGATCGAATACTAAATGTATATCAATACATATATTTTGAAAAGAAAAAAAAGGCTGAGACAATAGCGTCTACTTTTCTGTCTCCGTTTCTGCCTCCCTCTGCATCTGCACACAAACCTGGCTTTTTATCTGTTATGCTTTCTTGTTAAAATGTGGCAAACCAACGGCTTATTTATAATACTCAACGAGTCACAATAAATATATGACGTGTAAAACATTCCTCAGCACAACATTACCAGAGCCAGGAACTCCAGTACAAAGAGTGTGTTATAACTTTGTGTCTCAAAGCTTTCATATCCCAAAATGTTTTTTGCCCCAAAAGACATATAGAGAGAAAATACATATTGCGGGCACATCTTACTGAATCTTATTATATACATTTGAAATGCTTAGTCCTACATTTCATATGCACATTTGAGATCTCCTTAATGTCCTTAACTCTGACTAATAACAATATCTAATGTCTCTGCATATTGCATTTTTAAACTAAAAGAAAACTTAATTAGTGAATTCCAATATACAATGCCATGAAAAAAAAACAAATACATGATAATTACTTATTCATTGATAAAGGTTCTCTACTATATTATATAGTGTGGGGGCATTAAGTACAGAAAAGTATTGTCTTGTGAAGTTGGCATATTTATCGCTACTATTTCCTCCCAAAATGACATTATGTACATATGACATTATGACATCATGTGTGTGCGGTAATTCATATCATCCTTGTATTCACATTTATCTATCTTCAGTTCGTATTAACATGCTGTTCTCGGTAGTACTTTTGTGCATGTGTGTGTGTTTCGAACAGAGAAGTTCACCTTGCTCTACTCTTTTTTTTTTAATCAGTTCGTGGCTTCTCTCTGTGTGTCAAGTTCACTGTAAGATCCCATCCACTTCACTGTGTGTGTATGTGTGTGTGAGCGAGTGTGTGTGTTCGGTCACCTTTAGGTGTCGTCTCCTCCTCTGGAAGCGCAGCAGCTCTTTGTGCTGGCGAGCGATGAAGTTGACAGCGGCATACTCCAGCAGAGCCGAGAATACAAACAGCAGGCACACAGCCATCCAGATGTCAATGGCCTTCACATAGGAGACCTGTAGCAGAGACATAGATGTAGACTGTGTTAGCAATGAGCCACAGTACAGTGAGCATGTCAGTGAAGAGTCATCTTGAGTCATTTCCTTAGACACAGTTTTACAACTGAGGCGTTTGCTCTTTGACAATTTTATTCCACAATCTCTCTGAGGAGGTAAAAGCAGGAATGTGATAAAAGCGGTCCTCTTTTTTTCCACCCAAAATGGAAAGCTTTATAAAAGACAGCAAGGTTAAATTATAAGGGATTAAATTATAAGGTGGATAAAGTATCGAGACGAAGGTGAAATTTAATGTTTAAATAGCATTCTTATTTTTCTTTATAATGAATAATAACCAGGATAATAAGAATTATATGTTACATATTGCTATACAACAATCAATATTTAATATTAAGTTCTTTATTCTTTAAAATCTTTGCCACATTCTAGATAGGCTCACATGTTTTGTGCATAGGGATCTACAATACATGGGTTATGTTGTCTTTGGTCAAAACACAGTATTGCTGCTGACCTTTTACATTTTTTTACATTATACATATAATACAGAAAATGTGTGTGCCAAAGAAGCTAATTCTGATATTTATACAACATGGAAGTGAACGATCTTGCCCTAAAATTTTTAAATAATATAAAATTTAAACAATAATCATTTAAAATGCAAATGATTTATATTTCTTTATGAGTACTGATACTAGAATTGGTGTTACCGTCTAGAAGTATAGGATCTGTAAAAAAAAAATCCTTAATTTAAAGCATTCTGTGCAAAATTAAGGATTTTTCCCCAAATTACTGACAGCAGTGGTTTTTGTTTAAATGCTCCAGATTAGACACACACCTTATGTTATGTGGCCACAAAACATATAAAACTATCATTTATTCAGTTCAAATTGCTGTTTGTAATCTGCCCAATAATTATTAACACAGACAATTAAAATTTCAGGGCCACATCAATGCTTTGCATGAGAGATGTTTTTACTATTTTTTTAAAAGCAAAAAAATCTGTAGTGTCTGTAACCATGTCAAATTCATGTTGCAATATCTTAACAATTTTGCATTATAAAGGAGCATGAAATTTTACTTAGCAAATGTGTTTCTTTTAATCTGATATAAATGCAGTATAAAAATATAAATGCGTATGCATATTTACGAAGCGTGGATCGGGAGATAAGAAGCATTAGGTATAAAATGGTGTTATACTGTTATATCTGATTACCTAGGTGAGACACTTTTTAGCACCAATACTTAACTTTTTTGGCCACCACTGTTGTTAGGTTTAAGAAGAGTGCCTGAATTGTTAAGTTTAAGGATAAATTAAAAGAAGAATTATTGCTTGTTGTGGCCGTCGCACTTCAATACACTTACTGGAGAGAAGTTCTCTGTTTATTATAGAGTGTATACTTAAACTTTAGGCGAGGTACCCTGAGCCACGTCACAAAAAGAAAAAAACGAAATGAGTCATAGAGAGATCCGAGGACAGACAAGTGATAGGAAATACATTTGCATTGTACGTTTAAATAAATGGGCTCCAGGAGATGCAAGGTATTTGCATGTATATTTGTCTGGATATGGGCTATAGGAAGTGTCACGACATAAGGAGTCAGGAAGCGCAATGACGGTGGTTGTTTTATGGACATTACGTTAACATCATATTACAAAACCATACCAATGTATTTTCCATGTGTTGCAAACACACACACACACACACACACACACACAGGAAAAGCATCATATACCTGTAATGTGCTGCAATTTTTCAAAACTGACTTGTTAAAGCAATTAATTATAAGGTATTAAAAAACATTCACATAGACAACAATGACAAATAAACAACAAGGTTTGGAAAATATATAATATAATATAATACATTCATAACCGATGAATGCATCAAACTGGCAGGGATACCTTTCCTGAAGTATTTAATTATAGAAATATCATCATTTAGCAGTTTAACAGGACTGCTTTGATCTCTAATTACCATCTCCTGTCAAAAGCGCTACTCTGCATAATAGAGATGCCAGCAAGGTACACATGCGAAACAGCTGACGTGGAAGACAATAATACTTTTTTTTCAAATAAATACAGGTTTGAACAGACAATGCAATCTAAGGATTCCATTGTCCTGTTTTAAAAAAATCCTGTGCATAATTGTGATACCAGCTAGGTGTTCATTTTATGATCTGCCTTATTGATATGTGGAGCTTTCAATTTATAATCAGCAAGTCACAAAGAACCTCTTATCTTAGGAAATAGGAAAAAGACTTTTTGGTGTGAAGGGCCCTGGGAGTTTATTATTAATTATTAATTTTTAATAAAAAAAAAATAAAAATTTCTATGAAAAGTAGTGCCATCTTGTAGTATATTTAAATGAGTTAATTGTGCTTAGAAAATATCTTGTAAAAAAAACAAACAAAAAAAACAACACCCCAGACATACTGGTATATGTTTATGAGACTGGCATATCAATATTAATTTAGTCATGATCATATCCCTGAACCAAGTGGGGTCCAGCATTACTTCTTTAATAAGCCAGTAAAATATCATTCAGTCGCATTTTTCAGCTGAAATTTAATTATTAATGGGCATCACCGCTTGGGTCAAGGTTGTCAAAGAAGCTAGAAAGCAAGAGCAGAATTCTGATGAAGTGAAAGTATGTGTGATAGATTTGTCTGGGTTAAATTGTTGAATTTCTATACATGACCATCCCCAAGGGAGCATTTCCATGCCGCGGAGTGCACGGTGTGTTCAGCGTGCATGCAGATGTGGCTCTGCTGTTACAATGATTAGAATGACATCAAGATCGTATGTGAAGTACACTTTAAAAAGCTCTGTATACAGGATGAGGAAATCATGTAGAGTCATATTTGACTCTCCAAATAGTAAGAGAGAGAGAGAAAGAAAGAGAGAGAGAGCTAAATTCCTTAGAAATCGATAGCATACAAATAAGCTTTATTGTAGACTGATTTATTGGCTTTGCTACTGCTAAATTGTTTCATGCACATTTGATATTGATTATGCTCAGTAGCTGAAAGTCACAATAATATATAAACTGCTATTTATAATTTTACATGCTGTTAAGGGGAGGCTCAAGTTTTGACAGATATACTGCTCGTAATTGTGTCAGATTCTGCGTCTTGTATTCTGTTAGACTGCTATCATAGGAGAAAAAAAATTTAATTCACTCTTCCAGGTCGGTTTAGTAAGCGTTTATCATGAAAAGCAATAAGATCTCTCTAATACCTGAAAAAAGTCTTCACAATTTGAAGCAGTCTTATCAAAGACTCAGCAAGTGCCCTGAACTGTTGCTGTTTTAACACTAACTTCAGAATATGCTCATGAGGTTTTTGCACTGATGCAATAATAACATCATAAATAGTGAAAATCTATAACAATGTTTGTACCATAAAACACAGGGCGCCTTAGACTTTAAGTGAGAGAGTGATAGAGAAAGAGAAAGAGAGAGAGAGAGAGAGAGAGAGAGAGAGAGAGGAGTGAGAGGTCAAACTAGTGGAGTTCTACTGCAGTTTACTTTGACTGACCTTTGGCAGAGAAGCTCTAGAGCCTGAGCTCTGCGTTGTCATGGTGAGCACTGTGGTGATGCCCAGACCCACACGAGCAGGAGCAGCATCCATGTTGATCCAAAAGGACACCCAGGACAGGATGACGATTAGCAGACTGGGGATGTACATCTGAATCAGGTAGTAGCCCATCTGCCTCTCCAGATGGAAGCGGGCCTCGATGCATGTGAACTTCCCTGTAACACACACACCATACAAATACGCTTATCATTACAGAGACACATTTCCCGCTCAATTTTATCTTAATGTATGTGAATTAATTAAGCTTCATTCATATTCAATGTCAACTGAATGCCCTATTTTTGATATCAGTGAATGAAGATTATTCCCAAAGTGATGTACATTTTATCTGGCAATATTATTCAGCAGAATACAGTTCTGCATGTTTTTGAAACAAATTTCTTACCAATTCTTTTAACTTTATAAAAAAAACAACAAAAAAATGGTGGCAGCTGGGGCAAAATTTTTGGGGGGGGGTCTCATGTCGCATCCAGTCAGCCAGCTCCGCTTGCCATAAGAAGTGCTGGAAAAGCACCGAGTGTAAGCTCGGCTGCATAATTAGAAGATCAGGTCGATCTGGTCCAAGCTCTTTAATTTTTTTCTTTCTTTCGTCTGATCGCCTTGCGAAAGGGTATTTTAGCAAATCAATTACAGAATTTTCTCTCATACTTAGCTGGCTTCCACATCAATCCCTATTCAATACATAAACTAACACTGGTTTTAGAACAGGTTTAAAAAAAATTAAAAATACAAGTATATTCTGCATACAATTTATTTGTGAATACTTACCAGACAAAATTATATGGAATTATGTGATAAGCCAAAAAAAAAAGCAAAGCAAAAGGTTTAATATTTGAACTTTTGATGACAGCTTTGCACCAGCTTTGTCAACTGGAATTAGTTTCCAACAGTCTTTGACTGTTTTTTTGGATTTTTCTCTGATTTTCTCCCTAATTTAGTCGTATCCAATTTCTCCCCATCACTAGGAGGCTCCCACATTAAGCTACTACTAGCCCTCCAAACCACGTGACGCCAGCCGACTGGAGCACAAGTACCTCTCATCCCTCCCCTCTGAGAGAGCTCGGCCAATCAGCTCTCTCTAGAGCTGATTACAGCATCACCCAGGAATCGAACTCGCGATCTCCGGATGATAGGGCAAGCACTTTACCACTGCGCCACTCGGAGGCCCCACAAATTGTTTTTAATGAAATGTCTACCATGAATCACTTTTCTATTTACCAAATAATCCCATATGTGTCATGTCATAGTTTGGATGTCTTCAGTATTGTTCAACAATCTAGAAAAAAAAAAAATCGAATGAGTATGTGTGTTCAAACTTTTGGTTTGTAGTACTGCATATATTTTTTACAAATGTTTTGGTCCTTCCTGTGTCCCTGTGGGTGTCCTCCAGGTTCTCTGTTTTCCTCCCACCTCCCTAAAACCGGCCCTTATGTTTGAATGAGGGTGCAAAATCGCGTGCTTAGTGTGTGCTGTCCCTGTTACCACTATGCCAAGGTGCACTCATGGTGATCGAACAAACTTTCAGAACTTTTAAGCAGGTAGGGGAAAAAAAAAAAAAAAAAAAAAGCTGATTTATTAATTTCTTTCGCACAACTGATAGCTGCTAAGCAACAGGATTATACTCTCCTTATACTGTACATCCCACCAGGCTTAATATTCCTAATCCCTTCCTTGTAGCTAAATCGTGAAGTTTATGGGCTATAAATGCACCTGTTCCATGTGCCTACGGAGGTTGTGCTGTTGGAGTGGGGGCGATGTGTGTCAAGCAGAAATAGCACACTGCAGTTGCGCTGTGCATGTTTTTAAAAAAGTGACAGTGCAATATGGGAACACACTGAAGCTGAGACACCACTTAAAACATAATCACCCACAACATCTTCTCCCAGAGACAACCGGCAGAGCCTCAACAAGCGGAGAGATGTGTCAAATTACTGTTTCCGAGCAAGTTACAGATGCACCACATACAGTACAGGCAGCACAAGGTGGAACACATTAACTGGCTCTATAAAATACTCCTTAGCTCAAGGTATGCTACGTTTCGGCACAGTGGAAATGCCGGCATTTAAAGTAATTCTGCGAATAATTCGACACACTGTATGGGCTCCCACTGAGGATATGTTTCCCAAACAAGGCAATTCCAGGCCTTTATAGTAACAGAAATGATTTGATCGCCCCGGGTTAAGGTAGCATAACTGTTTTGTTGAAATATTTTCTATCAAAATCACTTTACAAATTAAAACAAAAACAGCATGGTTGATATTGAGATTTTTTTTGTCCCCCCCACCCCCCACACACACTTTCATACTATAGCATGTATTAAGACAACAGTGAAAATGTGTCAATACCAGTTCAGCATTTCAGGCTACTATCAGTCCAGTGTCATTACTCAGTATCAGACTGATGCATCCTGATTCATTTTTCTACTACATTGTGATGAACATTATATTCAAGATCCGTCTTAGTCACTAAGACCCATAGAAGACGGGACACTATACAGACACAAGAAACTGAAGAAGTCTGTGCTCAGCAAATCAATCAAGTCCGCAGCTAATAAATCAGAACGAAGACACATGAACATAGGTAGCAAATGTAGAATCCAAGCCGATACAGCCTGGAAGATGAAGATTCCAGGTGAGCTACGGAAACATTTGCCCTTGAAAAATGCATTACCATTGGCAGGATGAGAAGAGACAGGTGAGGGGTGAAAATGGGAGGTGAAGGCGTAGGTAGGAGGGAGGCGCCCTCAGGGTTTGCACTGGTGTTTTGCCGCCAAGCTGAAATGGAAAGGTGAAAAGGAGACACGGAGAGAGCATATTGCAGCAATCTGGTCCTCAACCACATGCGAGGAGCAAGTCAGCGAAAGAAAAGACGGAGACTGAGAAAAGGAAAAAGAGGGAGATCTTACTCTGATCAAGCTTACTCTGATCTCTTTCATTATGTGATAGATGAAACTAACAGAGAGTGGCGTAGCTTAGGTCTTCACAGACAAGCAGGCAGATGTTGCCGTCTCATATTTCTTTCTCTTAACTAACGGTGAACTAGACCCGTTTGTTTGGGGAATGAAGATATATATATGGTTAAAATATTTTTTTACAAACCAGATACAGTATACATTTGTGCATCTGCCAATTTCACAAAAGAGGACACAGATCAAATCACTACTGACGTCAATTTTTGTACAAATTCTACACATTGTAAAGGATCATTCCCGAGGGAGCCATACACCCTGTGTATCTTCTGTTTTGCTCTGTTTTATATTAGATCCCAACTAGATTGGCCTTCAGCTCTAATTCCTACTTTATCTTGAGGGTAACAAATCCTGACTGCTAAGAATGACCAGACAGATGGTTTTTAACCCAACTGAAAGACCATGAAGGAGAAACGGAGCGTGGCCTTTCAGCTTCTTCTGCTGCCAGAGACTATTATCTGTTTTCAGCACTGCTTGTTAAAAAAAAAAAGATTACTGTATAATGTCTGTGTGTGTGTGTGTGTGTGTGTGTGTGTGTGTATTGCCCTAGAAAAAGTCTGGTCCCCTAAAAAAAACATGTATGAAAAAGTATATTATATTTTGCTTTTGAATATACAGTAATCATGTATATACTTACCTTTTTCTTACAGTAACACACTTACAAATATTATTTTGTGATCCTGTCTTTAGACAGAATATCTTTCTGTATTATCTTACAAAATATAAGACAGTTATAGAGGATCCACTCCCCCATGCAAAATATTTTACGAGTTTTTTATATTCCAAGGTTTGGGCATGTAGACAACCCGCTACAGTTCACATCACACATTTTCAATTAACTCTACAATTTATATCCCGCGACCGAGATGGTCACTGCAAAACACAGTGAGTCTGCATATATACGGTATGTATAAGTCTTTGCTGGTTTGGCATTCCAGAAATAGCTAGGGAGCTTCATGTACACAATATTTCCCAGCCTCAGCAAGTGCAGGGAGAGTGCTAACCTGTGTTGTAGTGTTTGGTGCAGTAGCGTAAATCTTTTTCCTCCTTCAGGATAAACTGGGGTAACGTCAGTCCATCAGCCACCTGCACAGCGCCCTTTTCGTCCCACTCAAATATCAGATCGTTCATAGTGTAGCCGACTGGCAAGGAGAGAGATAAACAAGTAGTGAATTAACACTTGTGTGAAATAACCTCCTAAGGAGATAATAAATAGACAAGAAATTTCATGTAATCTAAAACACTATGGCACCACCTAGTTTTGCTAAGCACCAGACCCCTTGAATCGGCTCCGTCCCTAAGGACATTAACTAAAATAAGAGCGAAAGACCGAGCAGGCAATAACCTGAGCCTGCAGCATCTCTCCACACACTCGACTTTAAGGTGTACATAAATTACAGTGCTCTTCATTTCTTTCTACGAGCCAGCAAAACATCCGTCTCGGAGACGGTGAATAAATCTTCCCCAACATCGTGATGAGCAGGGCATACTTACAGCTTTCTAGCTGCATTATACAAGTCTGCACGTCCATCGGGAAATTCTTCAGGTCCATGGGACAGGCCAGAACCAGCGTTATCCTGTTAACAATCAGATCAGGCATTGCAAGCAAACATTACATTCTAAATGCAATTTCAGCATTTCCCGTCCTTATCAGCTACTTTTAGAGGTCAGGACTAACAAACAAATGCATTGCATACGGATAAACTCCAAACGATTATAAAGTGTTAGACAGTCATTTTTTTAATACATGCAGCTGATTTGGTTTCTACTGAACTTAATTTAGTCGCGAAATTAACTGAAGTGAACTTTACACATTTTCTTCTCTCCCAGGGTTTCTGACAGCATCACTATCACAAAATAACAGCAATTTCCCAGCATGCAATCAAAGTGTGCATCGGCCCTGATGCAATTTAGAGGGTGTTTATAGCCGAAAGCAGTCGGATTTGAAGTGTTCATTTGATGGTGTCAAGTTAAGAGATGATGAAATTTAAGATCCTACACATTACCTTGCTGCCCCCCCCCTAAATTCACTGGGTCGAGGCTTACATTTCACAATATGAACTACAAACCTTAAAAACCCTATTAATACACGAGACTGCATTTAATTACAGCTCTCATAATTGACCTTTTGCAGTCACGACAATGGACGGCAAAGGTACCGTTAACATTACCGTTGACATTAGGCTACTATGTATCTTCATTGATAATTACATTTGTGGTGTATTTTGGAGCCAAAAGAAAAATAACAGAAAGATTACCTGATGATTACCTACTGGATTACCCGATTCTTTGTCACAAAGATAAGAGGAACCGAGCAATTGATAGCTTCTGTTCTGCTGATTCTTTTCATATTAAGTATGTTTTGGTAGACATAAATTATTCAAAAGAGAAACAAGGCTTCAAAAAATAGATGAAGCAGGTATATTAGGATATTAAGGACAGGATAGGATAATAAGGATATTAAATTGCACATATTTGATTTGTTATCACAAGGTGATTAGAAATATGCGACTCTTCCTTTTCGGCAGTGTTTGCTAGCGTTAGCATTTGCCTATTCAGTGCTTCTGTTGTAAATGAAATGATCCTATCGAATATAATGTGTATACCCTTCATAAAATGATGTGCAGGGAACAATAACTAATTATTGACATTTTAAACCTTCTAGTTAGTAGCTAACAAACTGTTCTGAGGTTGAATCCCAAATAGCGTAAAATGGAAGGCTAGCGCACTAAGTAGGGTGTTAAATCCACTGTTGCTCACAGATCAGGGATTAGAGAGGGATTCTGTATTCAACTTGAATTTTTTAATTTTTTATCTCTATTCTTTTTTCTCCATGCTATTAGTAAATATATTTATTGGTACATTTTAATAAAAATAATCGCTAATAATGTGTCTTTTAATTCTTCTTTACTTGCATGCTTCAAAACACAAGTGATCTTTATTTAGTGATGTACAAAGCAGTATTTGCAATAAATAGGGCTGTCAAAAAGCTTTCTTGTGCTTTTCTTCGGTCCACACGTACACCATATGGAGAGATCTGCTTGGCAGCTTGTGATTACAGTTGGCGCTACAGGTTTTCTTCAAAAGCTGGGGATAGGCTGTTCTCATCTCATTTCTTTTGCCTCAGTGAGTGTATATTTCATTACAAGTGGCCTTTTTCGCATCATGCAACAGAACACTACGATGTCCATTAGCTTTGAAATGACTTTCGCTCATAGCCCTTGCTAGTTTATTAGCCATCACCCAGCATGCTGTTTGCTACCACCTGTATTTGGCAAACTGTTGGTTTCCCTTCAAAAAAAACTGAGCCCTTATTCTGTCCATGTTGGGTTGTATTTTTTCCACAGCATACTGGGCAGTTAGCCTAAGCACCATATCCAGCTGATGTCTAAATCCTTTGAAAGCCAATGACAAGCCCTGGCTATGTGTTCACTACTCACTGACTGTCAGCATTGACTTGGACAACCTCTGCACTGACTCCCCTGGAATGACAATGCGGACTTATGACATCATGCTCAGCTAGCAGATTTAAACCCTGATTCAAAATCCAATCTGACTCAAACCCTGCAGCCCAAACACTTGGCTAGTTTTCACACATCTTGCAGGTGAATTCATGATTTGCTGGCAGACATGGTTCAGCTGAAATCACTGATTGAGAAGATGTGACCATTCATGTCGGAGTAGGATTGGTTGTTATGAGGTAACCCAAAGCACCAACTGCAACACTAGTCGCAGCAGAATTCACAATGCCACCTTGCAAAGACGTTATTGAGAAGTATTAGGACAGACAGTTCATCCTTGGTTGACCACCCTGCCACAAGTTATTGCTAACCTAACAGATCCTCACCAGGTCAGGCTGGGCTACAGGTCTGTTGCTGATGCCTGTATACTATTCTGGTAGTCTCACAAAATGAAGGACTATGTCCAGATTTATGGTAAAAGCAGAAACACCAATAATGCTGTGTGAGGCACATCCTGGTAATACATTAACAGGATTACTGTTGTTTTAGAACAAGCACTCCAACCTACAGAAGTTGATTAGTCTGTGAGTGTGTTCATATTTTGCTCCTTAGCCAGGACATAGAACAATGTCCTGATTTTGGGCAGTCATAGCTGCTAGTCCTTACTTTCAAGCATTGTTAGAAATGTTGCAGGGGGACTAATTTCAGTTGAATTTCATGGCTCACTGCCGTGTCAATATCATTACAGAGTTAAACAGCATAACAGGTAGTTATGCTGAACTTACAACCTTGTTCATAAGAATGCTTGTCGGGGGCTTAGTGTTTAGCATTGCAGATAGGCACCTTCAGGGTTGGGATTCGATTCCCAGCTTGGGTCTGTGTACATGGAGTTTGCATGTTCTTCCCATGTTATGGGCTTCCTAAGGGTACTCCAGTTTCCTCCCACAGTCCAAAGACATGCAGGCTAGGGTAATTGGCGCTCCCAAATTTCCCGGCAATGTGAATGACAATTGGCCATCAACCTGGCAACCTGTCTCCTTAATTAAGTGCCACAGAAACAATGGCTATATCTCCAGGGTGTGCAGTATCCGTCACCCGATATGCCAGATGGC
>JAOVVA010000037.1:15226244-15258207 GCA_028565275.1 Leiocassis micropogon | reverse complement strand
ACTAGTGTGATTGCTTAGTTCTGGAAAAATTCACTATATATTTATATAGTTATATTTATCCCAAAATTTATCCCAATAAAAGCATAGGTAAATTATATGAAAAGTTTGTCCTCAGCGTCATGCTCTCAAAATGAGCCCTGGGAAGAATCTTGCTGGGGGTGCCCAGAGTGCATGGGAAAAAAGAGAAATAAATATTCAGAATGATATTATATATATCGATAATATATGAATAATATTTGCCTGCTCATTGTGCTATCACTCTTTTGCACGTCATGTGGTTCATGTCATGTTGGTCAATAAACCGCACTGGCGTCCTAAGTCTAGCTTTGGAGCAAGGCAGTGTACTGCATTACGAAGGTCTCTCACGCAAGTGTACGAAATGCGGATTTTCAATTCGTTTTCAGGGAGTGCTGAAGTGGTGTTCATCAAGGGCGCTAGACACACTTGAACCACAGCTGCATGCAGTTGTGTCCTTCCTGGAAAGTAGGATGACTTACAAATGTGGGGGAAAATATTCCAGGTGACCTTTGCAATAGCAATCAGCCACATTATACAGCAATTATCCTAATGCAATGATATTTCCAAATATTTCGATCATGTCAGATCTTCTGTTTCAAGGTTATTAGATTTGTGTCTCCTTGAAAGCAATCAGTACAGTGCATAAGAAAATGCAAACCTCACCTTTTTTTCCATGTCAATATTTTCCCTTCATAATTAGTAAAACATGACAACTGTGAAATAATCAACTCCTTGATAATAAGCTGTGCATGGGCACTACAAAATAACAATGCAACCACACCAAGCTAGAAGTGCACACGTTCCTACAACATTCTCACCTCGGGTGATTTATCAGGTTTTCTGATTGCCTACTTCATGGTTTGTACTGTTATATGGACATGCTAGGAAATCACTCATTTTATAGTTAATTGTAAATCATTCTCAAGTCTACCACGTCAATTTGTCTGCCAATTATCGCAGAAGAAATCCGGACAGAGAACGAAAGCCTGAAACAAAGCGGACCCCCCCCAACAGAATGATCTAGCAAACAAAGCATGGAGTGGGCACGCATTCATCAGCATAAAGTAAAGAGGGGAAAAAGGCCTCATATTTCCCGTTATGATTTCTCCAGGCTAAGGAGACTGATTTATGACAACAGCAGACACATAATGTGATTCAAGCTCAAGGCTAAGATCCCTTTCTGACGGTGACAGATTAGAAAAAGTTTGGCTGTTTTCATGACTCTACTTTGACGACTGCCACCAAGAAATGGGAGAGTTTTTGGATTTATTTGCTTTCTCTCTCTCTCTCTCTCTCCACCCGCTCTCTCTTTCTCTCTTCTGCTGTCTCTTCTACTTGAGAAAATGAAGAGTATGTAAGCTAATTAAATGGCCAGTCAACCCCTCCCTAAGCCTCAGACATCCTAAATAGTGTAAATAATGTGGCTATCAGCAGTCCAGGGAGAGTTGCTGGTCCCAGTAGTGGATCAGGTACTGTCTGATCATTACAGCAAAAAGCATGATTCTCAACAGGCCAATAAGATGTCATTCTCATTCATATCACCTTGCTCCTCCTGCTCGTCAGTGTCAGTGCCCTAGATCAATTTCTCTGGCTGTAGAGGGGAAAAGGAGTGGAAAATACCGCATTTGTTTTGCACGAGCTACTCCTGTGGGCTGCAGCAATTTTTGGTCAGTTCAGCAGTGGCTGAGCAATAAAGCTCGGCTCATTCAAGGCTTGGCATTGAAAGTACTTGTGTGGCTCTGCTGGAGGCATTTGAGAGGGCTTTAAAGTGCTTGTGAAAGGGTGTGAATTGTTAACTGCAGGAGTGTCTCAGCACCAACCACGGTGTCCAAGCAGGACCAGGGTGCCACATTTTGCACAGGAGATCTTAAATTGTGAAATTGAATTTATAGGAGATTTTCCTAAAAATGTTTTTCTTACACATAAAGTATACACTGCCTGGCCAAAAAATAATTTCTGAAGAGTCAAATTACTTAGGTGCATCAAGCAAAGAAAACAACTAAGGAGATTTACAACTACTGGAACTGGGGTAAGAACCAATCAACACATTATCAAAACCTGGAAGGATATTGCTGAACCATCAAATGTAAAAAAAAATGTTAAAAAAATTATGAATAGAGATACTTAACCACTTGGTGACGTTGCAAGTAAAAAACATGGCTATATGTAATTATGAAAGTAACAGCATTTCCATACACACTAACTAACAGGACTAATACTAAACAGTGGCCATAAGGAAAGCAGTTGTTGGTGAGGCAAATCTGAAAAAAAGGCTACAATTTGTTAGAGAGCATAAAGATTCGACTTTGGAGCAATGGAAAAAGGTCATGTGGTCTGATGAGTCCAGACTGACCTTATTCCAGAGTGATGCGTGTGTCAGGGTAAGAAGGGAAGTGCATGAAGCGATGTACCCATCATGCATAGTGTCCACTGTACAAGCCTCTGGAAGAAGTTAGGATCTAGGGCTGCTTCAACCGGTCAGGTCTAGGCCAAGCGATGCTATGTGGCAATTAAATAAAGTCAGCCGACAACCTGAATGTACTGAAAGACCGGGTGATCGCATCAGTGGAGTTTATCTTCCTTCATGGCACGGGCATATTTCAAAGAGTGGATCTGGGGGCATGAATAATCATTTTCACACATAAACTGGCCAACAATTTGTATACTGTAATCAAAGCTGAAAGCCGCTTTCACACTAGGCACGGCTGTTTTGTTCTGTACGCAGAGACGATTGCTCCTTTCTCCACTGCAGTCTAAACAGAGGTCTGCTTCCGTGTTCAGGTATGATCGGCTTTCATATCTGATTCTTGATGCCTATACCATGCTTGAGACCACCTTTTCTAGCAGACTCAGGCACAGTTCCTTAGCACGGAATGTTTGTGTTCTCGCAGATCAAAATGCACAAAATTTTGGGCTCAAATACTCTCAGAAACGATCTCAGGTCTCTAATGTAAAAATGCCTATAAAGAAGTGTTTTTTTTTTTTTTTTGGCCAGACAGTGTAAATTCTTATCACCTGTAGGTCATAATGTATAGTTTCAATGTTGGCACATTTACATTTCATTTACATTTAGCACTTATCCAGAGCGAACAAAAAGTTGCCTTGGAAGTTTCCTTCATTGGATAGAAACGTACACTGGGTTATTAAGTTACTAACTAAGCGCCCTCAGTCTGTAAGCAACACAGTTTGTAAGGGGATTTAATATATAAAAGGGTGGGGGGGTGATGTGTGTGTGTGTGGGGGGGGGATTAGTCCAAGTTATTTGGCACATCAAATAAGGCAAGTTGTACTGAGTTCTGAACAGAACACACAAGGCTGCACTCTTTTGTTTAACATTCATAATATATTTTAAACAAATTGTAAGTGTTTCTACCTGCCTTTAATCAGCATTATACTTGACATGTAATTTAAAGGATAATAATTTAAAGATTTTTATAGATGCACATGAAAGAATTCAATTACATTAGTAAGTTCTGTATACACACCAAAATCTTGTTAAAAAGCAAGGTTTCTGCAATCACTTCCTGAAATTCCTCCAAATCAAAAGCATAAAACCTAAATCTACTGTACTATTTTTTCCCAGTTGATATAAATTAAATTGTAAATATCCGATGAAAAGCAAATAGAAAACGTTGCTGGAAGAAAAAACAGGATTGTATTGTATTTTATTACTTTTTCTTACTTATTTTTTAAGATACTATGTTGATTTTTTTTTCTTTTAACTGTATTAAATCTTTCATCAATTTCATTCAATAATTCAATTAATTTCAAGGTATCATTGTAATTAACAGTTTTTTTTTCTTTTCTTTGACAGACATTTTACACTCTGTAAACGTAAATATTATAGTTGATTACATGTAAAAAAAAAACCCTAACCTGTACATTTTGATATTTATACCGTGAAAATAATCTTTTGGCTCACCATTGTTGTTTCAGCAATGGATCCAAAACTGTTAATAAAAATGTTGCATGTTACATTCACAGGTGGACCTGTAAAAAAATGCAAAAAGAATATATCAGTCATGTCAGCTTTAATATCAGCTAAGTAGGTCATAATAATCGCTAAATAACACAGCTTTACTTAAGGATGGATATTTATAGTCCGCAACTTACCGGGTGCTTAAGACAAACAAAAGTCAAACAAAACACCATTTACCTAATGAATAATAAAAAAAATACTTTTTCCAAGGTGACAGTCTTTGGGCAGCAGAGGTAGGATACTTTAAAACCAGTTGAGCTAAAATAGATTCCACTGAGAGGACAGTATCAAGGTTAGGGAAAATAATTCAATGTTGTAGTGACCCTTCTCATTGGACCTGCATAGTTGCTCGTACAAGCATTAATAAGATTAGACTGCGAGTGGAACCGAATTTCATTGAAACCTGTACTATGCTGTAAACAAGTAAGCCAATATTGTTTAGATGAGTCATGACGTCCATGTCTATTGTATAAAGTATGACTGCCAAGGTGCTCCTTTTTTTTTAAGGGCATTAAAATAATTAAAAATAGTCTTTGCCAGACAGACACAAGTCATTCAACCTAACTCATGTTTGCAGCGAAATAAATGAAATCAAAGATCACATCTTCTTTCTGTACATAAAATCCAGAGTGACACATCTCATAAATGCTGTCAACTTGTTCCAGATTTTTTGATATAATCACAGACAGGCCTGCTGAACAGAAAAAAAAATCCAACTCTCTATTTCAGCCCATTGTCCAAAGCAGAAGAGCATCTCAGGGTGTAAAATAAGTAGATTACTGGAAAGGACCACATACCCGTTTGCAAGGAAGTGCAGTTTTCATTATTTTTAAGCTGTAAATTTTCCATTTAAAAAGAAAGATACACTCCTAGGAAAAATACCTTAGTAGGTAGTTAATATTTTCTAACATTAAAAAAAACATAATGTTAAAAATTAATTAAAGCTCCATTTTATGGCATATGATATGAGGATTACTTTGAAATATAACATTTGCATCAGTATCGGAATGTTTTAGAACTAATTTCATATATGTTTAAGTGCATTGTAAGGCTTTCTAGCCTTACACTATTTGCACACTCTGTTCGCTGGCTAATTCACTGCTTAGAATAATTTGTCTTTTCTTGACATTCCTTGCCGTGTGTGATGCAGTGCTGGGGAGCGCTAGCGTCCTTGTTGCCTATGCGGTTTAGTCCCCACCTCCTCCAATGAAGAGAAAGAGACTGTGCTCATTAACTGTAAGACCGGGGTGACTCATTGCCCAGAATGATTTGTTTTACTACATTTTTTGCCAAATGATCTGGGCAAACCTGCAAACACACACAGCACCCATAAAAGGAAGATTTTTTTCCTCAGCCTCTCTGTCCCTGTGAATCGAAGTCTCATTTCGATGGCACATCTCCACACCCTTTTTGCAGAATGACGGTAGTTAAGAGGCGTCCCACGTTTCACTGCGCTGCCATATATTGCAGGATCATAAACACGACACGTTTGCTTTAAAAGGGCAGTTTTGCTTCTCCTTAAGGAGAACTGATAAGAGAAAGCTTGGATTTGGAAGCCACAGTGCTGTAGGCTATGAGCGATTGAGTTCCTCAAAAGCTCATTGAAGAAATTCCTTTATTTTATTATTTTGATTCATTCCTGCAGTAGATCACTTTTCCAGTTTCCTCCTGGATGAATGTAGCCTCCTTGGGTTGCAGACAAATTAAATAGAATAAGTTATTATTTTATTCACCAACACTGCAACCCAGCAGCATGGTGACTGGTTTATAGCTGTCCTTTACAGAAAACACTGCATCAGCTAACTCATCAATACCAACGTTAGGACATAGTAAACCTGTAAGAATTATATAAAACGCCCAACACCCAACTATCCCCCTTTCTAATTACTGGCGGGAATGTCATGCCTAGCCTGATGTCACTACATTGACAGCCCTCTAAAAGCAAAGCAAACAAATTTATTACAATAAATTGGCACTCTGGATGCCTCTTGGATAAGTGGATTGCCACTGAAGAAAATGCACCACATAAATAAAGAAATCTTAATGATATTGCTTATGTTAAAATTTCCAGCTGCTCTCAGCAGAATCACAATGCCCATGGCACATTAAATATTCATATCACCCAGGCTGTACCTAGAAGGTGTTGGCAAGGCAAGTTTTTATTGAACTAATAAACAGGATATTGCCCAGATGCATAGACAAGTGGAGCACAACTCATTTCACCTTCTCTGAAGAAGAGGAAAAAACACAACTCTCCAGCTGCCTCACCTAGAACTCCATGCTGCTGTATGTCAATGTTGTGTTAAATGTCAGAGGTTCTGTTATTCGTTTATAAGCAGCTTAGTTGACTCAGAGCACAGGATGGTTTTTAATTTCAGGCAACAAATGCCAGAAAAAAGTCAAGCTGACAAAAAGAAAGGGTTCACATTCAAGCTGCAAATAGCCCTGTTTTGCACAAAACAGGACAGCAAATCATAAAACCAAATTTTTCCACTGCATCAGAAAGCGAGAGATTTAATGTTAATGTGTGAAAATCTGTACAGCATATTTTTCAACAGATTCCCAAAGTATCAGTCATGGTGAATAGTAGCCTATTATATGTAGCTCCCAAGTGTGAATTTAACAGAATCTTATAATGCCTTCCTATAAAATACAACTACAGCAGGATGTCCTGAAATCCAAACAGCTTTTCTCCAAAGCTCTGCAAACACAGCAAAGTGTGATCACTGCTGGTAGACCCCTTATCTTCATCCATCCTGCCAGAAATGCTAAAGCATTAAACTATTTCTGTATTCTGTTTATACCACAACAGCATCCTGATAAGAAGCAAGATGAGGACACAGCCTGACCATCCATCATTGTGCATTTCATTCAGCTAGAGGCAACCCCCACCATTAGAAAGATTGTATTAAAATTCATAAAAGCAGGGTTGCTGTGGGCCAGGCTGAGTGAACAGTCTGAGTTTGCAACGTCACACTCCTGAAAGTAATGACAGGTTGCTAAATCACCAGAGTCCCTATGCTGCCCCTGAGGCTAGCACTGACTGACATGGGGACATGACAGCCTTGTGCATGGAGAGGGACATAAATCAATAGGAGGGCCACGGCATGCAGTTCGGGATAGAGAACAAATTGACTGCAGTGTGATTATACTGGCTTACGAGACAAGTTTTTTCCCCAGATTCGATGAAGGATAGGACAATGTGGTCAACAATGTAGTGGAGGTGTTTACTCTGAGGCTGCATTCATCGTTTTAACAATGGGGAACATACTTTGTTGATCTACAGTTACGGTGAAGTGTGAAAGAACCAGATAAAAATGACATTTTTATGATGAAAGGTGAGCTCTTCTAGCTCTTCTTGAGACTATGCAGCATATTTTCTTATGTAACTTATGTAATTAGACATTACATATAAGCCCACATAAGCCACAATTCAATAACCAAATTTAGGAGACATGCCTAGGTTACAAAATTGGGAATGACATTAAAAGACAAGAATATTTTAAACTGGATGATAACTGTATTAGTCTTATAGCCATAACTTTTATTTTTTACTATGCTCTATTATAATATACCTTAGTAATCTTTGGAGATGCAAAAGAACTTCACCATTTTGTAATGCAAACAAATGAATAAATGTGCAAAAAAATGCCCATATCTGTTATTGCACTTTTGGCAAAGGCATAATGACTCGTTGTCATTCTCTCTCTCCCAAAAAAAAAAGAATAAATAAATAAATAAAATAAATTGCCTACCTCTTAAACAGAAAACATTTTCCCGCTAGACGATCTGATGAAAAATCAGAATGATTCAGCCTGAAGCAATCAGTGCAACTCATGGAGATGTATAGCTTTTTGTAATGTTTCACTGTCGTGATACCCACATAGGCAATTTATCCTAATTATCAAATGATAAATGGTGCATCACAATCAAAATGAAAATGCCATGATGCGTTAAGGCATTTGACTTTGATATAACATAAGCAGCAACATGATGTGCGCTGCATTGACATTTATTTAAAACAAACAAAGTGTAAGAGATCAAAAACAAGGCTCACTAAAAGGAAACAGACAAATATGTAGAACATACTTGTTTTTTTTTTGGTTGTTCGTTTGCTTTTTTTTTCTTAACAAAATTCATGTAAGTATAGAAAATATTAAATTTAGAAACCAAAATAAACTTCATTTCCATTCCAAGGAAAACTTGGTTATTCAAGTACACCACTGACCAAGGTCAAAAGCTTCTAATCAGCAACTGAAGTAAAATTATTAACCATAAGCTAAAAGAGAATTTACATTTATTTACATTTAAAGAAAATTTATTGAGATTAAAGTATTAGCCAGAAGCTAAAAAGCAATTTACTGAGGTAAAATTATTATCCTGACACTAAAACAGAATTTATGGAGGTATTAGGCTATCAGCTAGAAGCTAAAAGGAAATTTACTAAGGAAAAAGAAATAGCCAGAAACTAAAAGATTATTAGCCACAAACCACAATACAATTTGACAAGGTAAAAGTATTAACCAGAATGTATGAGGCAAAATTATTGGCAAACTGATAAAATGGCATTTTCTAAGGTAAGTTTGTTAGCCAAATGCTAAAACAGAACTTCTAGAGGTAAAAATGTTTATCCACACTTAAGCTAGTTGGCTAAATTTAAATTTTTTCCCCCCACATTTGATGTGGAATCGGGCACTTTAGACCAGACCACTAGACTGCGTACTTTTCCTGCAGATCACTGTGCACAGTCATGACCATGTTATTATCTGTTGGCTCTTAATCAAATCTGCTACTGATTTTTTTAATCCAGATCTTTTCATGACTATAACCACAAAAACTAGCGCTTGTCCCTCCAAAGCAAAAATGTTAAGTTATTGATAAATATTACATATGCTATTTCCATGAGCATTTCTAAAATTTGTTACTTTTAGGCCTGGGGTAACTTCAGGGGGGTAAATGATAATTAAAAAAAACTGTATGGTGTATGAAGAGTAATGCCCACTAAGGAGATTTGTGGATGCTGATGCAATGACCATCCATTTGATAGCACTGGCACACTGAAACATATCCCCAAGCTGTGCATTACTCAACACCAAACTGTTGTGTTTGGAAACGAGCCATGTATACAACATCCTGAACCGTTCTTGATAAAGCTAAATAAAAGGAGTGTAATAAGGATTCGATGCCAGTGCTGAGCCAACAGGGCTAAGACTGCAGTCAGTGCTAAATTTGCTCCCTTATTTTCTACGCAAACACGCACACACACAGATCTTACTACAGTCTAGCTTCATACCAGTGGAATATTTAACACTGAAATTCAATTTAGATATTTTATAACCAAATTGTTGCAATTTTCCACCATTATTTATTTTAAAGAAAAAAACACTGGTGCAATAATAAATCTTAAAAAGTAAAGGTAAAAAAAATGCTAGTTATAAAGCCCAACCCAGCCATCTCGTTACAGCACCAGAGCTTCAGGGTGCTTTGAGAGCAAACACCAAAAATGCTATTATCCACAGAAAGGCAAGACCTAATAGCTAGCTGATTCCCCAGCCTAAAGCAAATGTTTTGTGAACACTGAAAACTGCTGAAATGCTGCACAAAAAAAAAAAAAACTTCAAACAGACCAGTACTAAACTGCACATTTGTGAATGCTATTTTATATAAGTAACAGTGACATTTAAGACACACACACACACACACATGATATATATGATATACACATTGTTAGGGCTCATTCAGGATTCTTTCAGCTCATACATAATATAAAAAATGAGCACTGACACAGAAGAAAGAGAATCGTCTGGATCAACACAAGTATATGCAGATACTCAACCATAAAATAAATAAATGTGTGGTCCTGAAACACAAGAACACATCTCCATCTACTGATACAAACCAGTGCATAGGAGAAACCTCACACAGTCTAGCACATTTTTTTCCCCCTTCGGATTATATGAGAGGGACATCACTCCAGGTATATTAATTACTAAGCTTCATTAGTCCTGGATAAAGAAAAAGGAAGTACCTTTCTTGTGAGTACCATCCGATTTGGGGCCTTGTGGGTCTAATGAAAAAAAGATCAGGATTAAACATATAATATTCTAACATCAGTAATGTTAAACCGTCATTTTCTCTGCAAAAACAACAATATAACAGAGAAAAGGAAACATAAGAAGCATGGCCCAATCCTTCAGCAAGTTTACTTTACCATACACTTGTGCTTTGAAGTGTATGGCAGGGAAGACTAGGGCCAGCATACTAAAGGCAAGAGCAGGTGGGATGCACTTATCTGTCGAAAAATCAGCGGGCAAAGGAGGAGAGGTGATGCAGAGAAATGAAAATAGGGGTGTGGGGGTATGCAATGCAGATCTCATTACATGAGCCAAAGGTGGGTTAGCAAAATGCAAGAGATGCAAGTACATTATAGAGAAGGGAAAATTCAAAGAATACATGTCACACGATCTTCACTGAGCTTTGTGGGTAGGTTTTTCCTTTTTTTTTTTTTACTGCCTTAAAAACTGCAAAAAAGCCAATTTCTTTACATTCCATTTCTTTACTCCGCTTTGGAGGTTTTAATCCCATCAGATAGCAGAACTGTGTCAGACAAAGAGAAATTAACCTCAAGTGCAAATAGCAATCGCAGTGAATGCTCCATACGTTTTGCAGCCTCCCTTTCATCAGAGCATGTGATCTATCACATTAAGGCATTTTCCCTTACAAATGTCAAGCAGACACCAGTAGCGGTTAAAGCTCATGTCTTTTTGCTTGAAAAAACAAATGGATCTTGACTTCAAAAATCTTTCCAAATTCCCATTAGCACATTTGCCTGTTACAAACTTGCACTAATGACATTTTCATAATTACCATGTCTGCAGTGTAGCAACACAAAAAAGGGTATATTGTACCCTTGGTTGTGACATGGATTAATAAGTGCAGAACAATTGTGAATTTCTTGTCGAAAGTGAATTACACCAATGAATCTAAAAAAATACTACAACGATGATATCTGACAATAGTGTTAAAAACAAACACAAAACCCATGAACTAGGAAAAGTCTTCTATTTCAAACTGATGAATAAAATCAATAGTGATATTATAAGGAAGTAAAACATATAATTTCTGTGCACTCACACATACATATATACTCAAATGCACGTGTCCATACTCTAGAAAATCTCATACATCTGTCATGAAAGGCAAATTTATCATTATCTGCCTGGTGAGGAATGGAAATCTGCCTGCAGGAAAGATTCTTGTTGACTGCAGTAATCCGTCTGTGTAACTTGCAAGGGAACTCAGTCGTAAAATGAACTGCAATTACTTGGCATAAACATGAACTGCTGCAGACAGCTGACTTAAGCTCTGTAATGGGAGGCATTTTTCCTTCTATGATGCTACCTGACCAGCAATCCCCTGTGTAAACATAATCCTGTAGATTCAAAGAGGCTTACCCTTTGTGAGGAGGATCTGTATGAACTATTTGAGCCTCAATACCTGTGACCCAGCTTGAGTGTGCTTTGTAAAAGCTACAGTATGTATTATAGTATTGGACTATCTATTGTATTTGTGAATGTCAGCTAACAACATAAAAAAAAACAGATGCTATTTAAAAGCTATTACGAGAAGAAGTGTTCCCTTATTGTGTCAGTTAAATTTATGATTCAACCAGAATTTAACAAAATACTTTTTTTTACTTTTACTTTAACAGTCTTCTTTAAATATTGCAACATTTTGTTCAGAATTACACTACTTTAATCAGCACTATTTCAAGCAGTACTATGAAAGTATGGTGCTTGGAATATGACAAAAGTATACTACTACCTGTCCAAAACAATGACGATATCAGAAGAATCAAATTATTGGGCTGCATCAAGAAAAGAAAACAAGGAGATTTGAAATTGGGATATTATCAAAACCTGGAAGGATAGTGCTGAACCGTCAACTTTGTGGAAGAAATGTAGTCAAAAAAATTATGAATGGAGATCACTTAAACACTTGGTGAAGATACATAGTAAAACATCAACAGTAAAAAACAACATAGCTATGTTTAATAGTGAAAGTAAGAGCATTTACATACACATGGAATGTAATGAGAACTCACAGGATTGGGACTAAACAACTGTGTGGCCATAGGAAAACCACCTGTTAGTGAGACTAATCAGAAAAAAAAGACTTCAATTTATCAGCGAGCACAGAGATTGGACATTTTTTATTCTATTTTATTTTATTGTAACAAAATATAGTAGATTTTATATTTTACATTTTTTGTTCTTTTCTATAAGCATTTATGCCTCCTTACTTCCGTTGTTTCTTTTCAAGGTCATAAACAGTCATGTAAGCATTTCACTGCGTGTCATACTGTGTATGGTGTTGTATCTGACAAATAAAAAATTTAATTTGAATTGAAACGATCATATGGTCTGATGACTTTAGACTGAACTTAGTCCAGAACAATGGCCATATTAGTTTAAGAAAGGAAGTGCATGATGCAATGAACCCATAATGCACTGTGGTCACTGTACTTAAATACAGTTTGGGTAATTTAATTGTATATGTAATCTTAAATATTTTTTTTCTGTAAAGTTTTTATTCTCGCCTTTCCCTTTAAAAAAAAAAATTTTTTTTAAAAATTGAACCCTAAGTATAAATCGCAATGATAATGAAATTTACATTTTAAAAATATAGCCTTGACAATTTTTTTTACTCAATTTCCAAATCATTAAAATATATTTTATGTATATTAGGTCAAAGGTGAGTTATCTTGGAATGCTAGGAAAAAAGTAGATGTTTTCAGAGTGGCCACTGTAAGTTTGATGACTCTATAAATGTCTATTTTTCCTTTGACCCAGCGTTTGCTTTTTTTTTCATTATTATTGAGATTTCAACTTCAATTTTTAAAACTGAATCATACTGCAATTATATTTGCATACTGCGATTGTGATTGCGATTTAAACTAGTAAATGTAATATTTTTTTACCATATTTATCTAAGCTAACCCCAAGTAATTGGACAAAGGATCTAATTAAGAGGATGTCTGTGAATATTCATTTGTTAACTCAACAAAAAAAAAATTATTGTCAAACTCCACACAAATTCCTGGCTATACATATATAACTTGTAATACATTCCAGCCTTTGTGATTAAATAATTGTACAGGCAATTTCGATTTGTATGTGATTAGGTCAAATTAAGCACTAAATGTATTAAATTCTTACAGAAATAAATGTGTTGTGTATAAAATTCATCTTTCATATTTTCTTCATCATTCAATTTTTATATGAACCACACTAAGCACCTTTGATTATGTGTAACCTGCAGCCATTAATACAACCATTTATAAACACACTGGCATAGTTCCATCATGCACCTTTGAGTCAGCAAAGCTGAACTGCAGCAGCCACACATGCTTGCTTCGAATTTGTGCAATATCAGTTACAGAATGAATTTCCCATAGTCCATAGTGTCGGCAGTCCTGAGAGATTTTGAACTTCTATAACAACTTTAAATGTGTATAAAAGGTTAAAATCAAGTTTACCCTGCTCCCTTTGTACTGGATGACTGCTCTATCACACTGTATTTTTACTGGCCTGCAGTGTCGTTGCAGCTGTCCTCTGGCCTTTACACAACCCATGAGAAAACAACAATATTTCTCCTCCTACTATATGACAGCAAGTGTCGCATTGGAGCTATGGTTTAAGATACTTTCTACTACTTTGATATGTTGGACAGATTACATCATTTGGCAGACGGGAACCCACTAGAGAGACACCTCTAGCAGCATGATCCACATTTTTGTTGCTGCTTTGTGTTATAGCACTGTTACATTGGAACGACAGATTTGCCTAGTGCACAGCTTCCCACAGCATATCAGTTCACAGCATTACGTCGTTAGATTTTGTAAACAAAACAAAAAAAACATGGAAACAAGTCTTCCATTTCAGGCTAAATATGAAGGCTACACTCCCTCTCATTACAGAAGTTCTTATCGATCAATTAAAGTCCAATTACTGAGTGCAGTTAGGATCCAAATTAACATCAAGCTCCAGCAGGACGTATATCCAGAAAATAACTAAATTAAATAACATACTGCAAATTTTTCAATAACATACTTTATATTTACACGTGTACACCTTCATACCCATTCAGAAGTACACGGGTTAATAATGAAGATCATTGTGGTTGTATTTAAAAAAAAAAAAAAAAAACTCTGGATGGTCAGGAGAGGTGAATAAACAGCAGCAGATCTAAAGCAATTCACAATGGTGATATCCTTCTGGGCTTCCTTGCACCCCGTGATGCCTGACTCGGCTGTTCCTCATGTCCACTGACAAGGTGAATAAGATCACGGTGGTCGCAGCTACACTCAACTCCAGTTGTCAAGGAATGCTGGAGAATGTGTCAAAGTCTGTCTGCGGAAGAGCCTCAGTGCTTAACTTTCTTGACTCCACAGCACCAGCAGAAGAAAACTAAAGAATATCCTTGAGAGGGGCAAATTCATTTAAATCTACAGAATTGAAATTGGTCATCTGTACAAGGTTTGTCCTAAATAAGGCACGATAAATATGACTCTCTAAATTGTTCATAGATTTTTATACATTAGGTCTCAGGCAACACCAGCACATCATTTCTTTTCATGTTGGCACATCAGAGCTTCGGGCCACTGTCTAGCATCAAATTAGCTAAAAGTGGTACTAGAGTGCTCCTTGACAATAAGAGCTAGAAATAAATGTCTACTCGAGATAGACAGTTTGTGTTCAAAAGCAACCTCTGGCCGAGGACACCATCATGAGTTCAGTATATTAGATCCCTCACTGAATGAATGTCATTACTGCGCTCCACAGCAGAGCAGCCAAAAGCAGGAATGTGAGTGCTTCCGGCTCAATGTGCTCATACACTCCTGACTTGACAGCCATGACGTCCCATTGACTTTCATAATGTGTGTTCATGTGACCATGGTTGCCTCTTGGGTCTCAGACAATGAAATAAATGTAATTGTGTTGTAACGTCACACTAAAGTGCTGGGGCTTGTTTATTATATTTTCTTGCTTTTTTTTTTTTTTGAAGATTCTTTCCAATTGTTCCAAGTGGTTTTAAAAAGGACTGCTTAGTTATTCCAATTATGAAAATCATCAGGACATTTTATTATATTCAAAGTAAGGCAACCCTTGCCCCACTTTGTATATTCAAGCATTAAAAACCTCACTTTAAAAATTAATTTAACTTTATGTTAGCTTTATTATTCTATTGTCACTTTTTTATAGAGCTTATACTAGGGAATAATAATAATAATAATAATAATAATAATAATGTAATTTTACTTTGTTTAAAAACACAATATGAATTTAATTTGTAAGCAGGATTCCTATAAATATTATATTTACTCTAAAAAAAAAACGTTAATGCTGCTCACTCAAAAAATTGCTTATCAACCAATCAGAATTGTTCACACCCACCAAATTGACTCACTGTTAAAGCAAAGGGGAAAAAAAAGGCCAATGAGTTTTGTAGCTGTGATTTGCATCTTTTTTTTTTATTGTATTGGCAGACAAAATGTCCATATGAAGCTCTGAACCAGTCTCCCGCCTAAATGCAACTTCTTTACGATAGTTCTTTAAATACATTCCTGTGCGAATATTGTGATCTTTCTACTATATGTTATAAAAACATCTGCTTTCATAGGAGAATGAATCTGATAAAAAACTCACATGTTTCACATTAATTCATAGCCATCTGAATGCTGGGACAGAGCAAGAATGCTACCATTTTATTACCTTAGGAAAAAAAATTAAACCCTATAATTCTGCTTCTTAGCAAGTAAAGCCTGATACAGCTTATATGAACAAATTATGCAAGATTAAATTGAAACTCTCATTTATTTGATCACAAATATGATATTAAAGTGGCAGAGTATAATTACTATGACAATGATCGAACGGATTAAACGTTTCTGACACTATGAAGGATTTCTGCCATAGTGAGCTATGGTAAATTATTTTTTTGCCAAGCTGCTTTAACATAACATTGCATAATTAACATCATCCAGTAGCACGGATTGTCCAGCTGTAAGTATTCACACTCTAGTAATAGAAACATTATTGGTTTTCTGTTACAGGATTATCACACTTTATAGTTTTAAATATACTTTTTTTCTCCTAGTGTGAATAACAGAGTCATGCTGCTATTCATAGACTAATCTGTTTATTAATTTGTGTAAATTACCAATACATTTGGCATTACAAACTGTTCTGTTCATGACCCACTCTTTCTTTGAATTGATCTGAAACTAGACTGCATCCCTTATAAGAATCCTTGTAAGAAAGCACCAATTGTTTTGTGCTCTTGATTTCTGAAAGGTAATATTAAACCATGGTTCCTAGAAAACCAATAAAAGCTGATCCACATAGATCACACAAGAAGAGCCTCATGCAGAATTACCCAGTATAGACTCGTGCAGGGGATGACGTACAGAGCTCATTAATTGTTGCTGCATCTTCGACAAAATAAATGCATTCTTTGTTAAACTTTCCTAACTGAATTACTACATAAAAAAAATTGTCTTCAACGAAATTGCAGTAAAATATAAAGCTAAAATATTCAGGAGCACAGCTCAACATGTCACAATGCATTTAACGAAAAAGCCTCTAATACTGCAGAGTGCTTCTGCAAACAGCACACAAAAAACAACCTTAGCTATGAACAAGGTTAAGATGCACACCATCACAAAACAAAGAAGACCCTGTACTACCAAGCATTGTTACTACAAAAAATAGACACAACAAGCATTCTGAATTTCAGGGCATTTAACCTCAACAGTTACAGGAAGAAAAAAAAAATGCAATTTTTTCAGTATCAATTCTATGTTTTGATTTCCATTCTGTTCTCATATATGTGTGTGTGTGTGTGTGTGTGTGTGTGTGTGTGAAAATACTGCTTTTTTAAAAATCTTTTAAAGTTGCGGCAAAAAGGAAACATTTGACGTGCCTCAGTGCCTCTAGTTTTTTGGACTGAGGTCATTTTTAATACTCTTATTACACATACCAGGCCAAACACTGAATCAGAAGAAAAATACTACCTCACACATACTCTTACGACAGTAACATAAGGTTTCAGGCCCCATACAGGAATGTAGCCAGCCTAGGAAAAGCCTTACAAGGAACAGCCTCTTAAATTCGTAAACAAAGGTTATCACAGGGATCATTTCCAAAAATGAATAGAAATGAAAATCCAATTTCACATGCTAATTTCGTCATGCTTCACCGCACTGAAATACGGACATAGCTTTGCTGTTCCATTCACATGCAAATGCGATTTCTCAGTAAATCTTGGGGATTGTGATTCAAACTTGACTAGGCACCACACACAAAAAGCTCACAGAATTTGTCAAATAGGAAACCCAGTAAAGCTTGAGCATTTCAGCATATGGTAGAGACATTTTGGATCAATAGCACAATTGATCACTTGCTTCCATAGCGTTTTCTTGACCAGTGATCAATGGTCGAAATGCACTTTACTTCAATATGCAATTTGGAACGAATCCCCAGCCTTAAAAGACACATGCCCAAGCATTTCCATCTATTCAATCCAAGCCATTGCTTGGCTACATTCCTGTGTTTTTTCGCCACTGTCTCTATGGTTGCACTTACCTTTAAAATTTGGTCTGATTCTTGCATCGTACCCAGACACTTTCCCCATGAGTTTGTCCAAGAATTCTGAAGGGGGCATAGGGGAGGCAGCTTTTCTTGCTGCAGCTTGCTGGGATGCTGCCAAGCTGTGAAAAATAAGATAGAGAAACAGAGACAGGTGTGGTATGAAATCTGTCCACTTCTCCAACCCTTTTTTTTTATGTGTACAGAGTGGACTACACGGACTAATTAAGCTGGTATATATTTGGATAACTTTGCAAATAAGGCATGCTGTCAACCCTTTATGGAAAGTCTAGCACATGTTCTTCAAGTTTCCCATTTTTTAACCCTTGCACATCCAAAATCACAACCTTCTTCACAGTACCTTCATAGCAGTTTTACTATAGTTTTACTATAGTAAGGCAAGAAGGTTTTTTTTTATATTCTTAGTACAAACTCAGTTATAGTTTTAGTTACAGTCAGTACAAAAACACTTCTGACTTTCAAATCAGTATTTCATCAGTATTCCACCACAAAATTAAAAGCTGCAGAAAAAACATTTGTACACCAGAAAAGAAAGCATCATATTATATACTGTCAGCAACCACCTTCAAAATAGAAGCTGTTTTTTTTTTTATGATAATAGAAAAATAGTAAAATTTAATTTTGCATGCAAAAAAGAAGCAGGTGCAACAGAGAGAAGTCCTCAGAAGAACTGTGGGTGGATCTACAGGATGCTCAGGAAAACTTCCTTTCTTATAAAACTGCACAAATTGTACCTGACACTAAAGGGTCCTCAAAGCATTGTCATACCACCTACTAACTTTGGTATGTTGTTCCAAACATCTTGGAGAACTAATAACAAATCTTCTATGGATGTAGGCTGCCTGAAATCCTTCTGTCTCTTCATGTAATCCCAGACAGATTCGATGATGTTGAGATCAGGGCTCTGTGGGAGCCAAACATTACATTACCAGGACTCCTGGTTCTTCTTTATGCTGAAGGTGGTTCATAATGGCATTGGTTGCATTTTTGGGGTTATTGTCCTGCTGCAGAATAAATTTGGGGCCAATCAGATGCCTCCATCATGGTATTGCATGATAGAAAAGTACCATTAAGCCTGACCAAATCACCAACTACATTTGCAGAAATGCAGACCCAAACTTTCAGAGATCCTCCATCATCAGAGACTTCTCTGGACAGGAGAGGGTGTAGCTGGGTCCCACTGGTTTTCACCAGATCTTTGCAGATGGCACTGCTGGACATTTTCCGATGTTGAAGGGAAGTAAGCATGACGTGTCTTTCATCTGCTGCACTGAATTTCCTTGGTTGACCACTGCGTCTACAGTCCTGAACATTGCCTGTTTCATTGTGCTTCTTCAAAATAGCTTGAACAGCACATCTCAAAACCCCTGTCTGCTTTGAAATCATTGTCTGGGAGAGACCTTGCTGAATCAGTATTATATCTTGTTGTTGTATTTAATCTTGATGATGTATGACCTGTGACATGAAACTGCCTTCCTCAACCTCACCTTAATTTGGCTGATCCTCACCAGTTTTAAGATTCCTGCCCTGCTGTTAGTTTTTCAGTTGATGACTATGTTTCAACCTACGTATTAATTGGATGATCATTAACACCTGCTTGGTTAATCATACACCTGACTCTCATCCTACAAAATCCCTGATGTTGTGCATGTGTGCAAGACTAAGTATTGGCGCAGGTTTGAAGCCAGTTAAGAAGCATAGTTACACCGAATCTTGATTTTCTTTTTTTTCCACTTTGCAAAACTTTTGCACGGTACTAACATGTGCTTATTACAGCATGTCTGTATTATTCCGTACAAAACCATCCACTATTTCCAAACACACTATAAAATGAATAGTCAGAAGAATATTTGCATTCCTGTAAAGAAAGCAACATATTACATAAGACAGACCAGTTTTCAGATGGAAACAAAAAAAACCTAAATGTAGTCTCCTGGGTTTTGCATGAAAATAGAAAGGAGCAAGTGTGACAAAATTACCAGAAGAACTCTGGCATATCCTCCAGCACACGCATTAAAACATCCAGCTGTTTTACTTAGCTGTTAAACTGCACAAATCTGTATCTAACACTATTGATTTTTTGAAGCGAAGGGTTTTCACACCAAATGTTGACTGTGTTTAGTTTATTACCCTTTAGTGCTCTTTATTACTCTTTAGAAGATTCTTTGGTGTAAAAATGTTTTCAAAATCATCTTTTCTTATCCCATTTTTTTTTATGTTCTCAAGGTGTTTGCGCAGTATTGTAAGGTTTTTACTGAGTGTGCTGGAGAATCTGGGTTCCTCTGGTAACTCTGTCACACTTGCTACTTTTTAATTTATGATATGTTGCTTTGCGCAGCATTATATACATACACACACACACACACACACACACACACACATGCACACACTCACCTGTTCAATTGGTTATTAACGCAAACAGCTAATCAGCCAATCTCCTGGCAGCAACACAATATATTTGGGCATGTAGACATGGTCAGAATGAGGAAGAAAGATGATTTAAGTGACTTTGAACACGGCATGGTTGTTGCTGCCAGACGGGCTGGTATAAGTATTTCGTAAATTGCTGAACTACTGGGATTTTCACGCCCACCCTCTCTAGGGTTTACAGAGAATGGTCTGAAAAAGAGAAAATATCCAGTGTGTGGCAATCCTCTGGGTAAAAATGCCTTGTTGATGCCAGAGGTCAAAGGAGAACGGCTAGAATGGTTCAAGTTAATAGAAAGGCAACAGTTTGAGGCAAATCAAATAACTTCTCATTGCAACCGAGCAGCTCTGAACACACATCAAAACATGTTGACCCTTGAAGCAGAAGGACTACAGCAGCAGAAGACCACACTGGGTGCCACTCCTGCCAGCTAAGAACAGGAAACTGAGGCTGCGATTCATTATGTATGAAAATGTTTCCAGCACCTTGTTGAATCTATGCTCTGAAGAACTAAAGTACAAGAACAAGTACTACTAAAGTGACAGAGTGTGTGTGTGTGTGTGTGTGTGTGTGTGTGTGTGTGTATATTATTTTACTTTATATTCTTCATCTTTTATATATTAATTATCTTGTTACAATGACACGTGTCATGGAATACAAATATTATGCAGGAAGTATAACAGTTAGAGGCCATTTAATGAAGCTGCCTGCCACACACACACAAACACACATATAATGCATGAAGGCAGCATTTTCTCACTAACTCAGTTAGTGATTAAAATCACCAAAGGGATTAGGAAGTTTTTTAACTTAGGAATTTGAGAAAGGAAAGTACAGGATTCCAAAGCACATCTAAAGCTGCAGAGTGATACACTAATTAGCCATAACATTTAAATGCTGAATTTTTTTTAATTATCAGAAATATTGATGTTTTTTGGAAATTATTTTAACTAGTTCTAGAGAAAAAGGAAAAAAGAGGAATAACGCAGGTATCCTGCAGTCATAAACTGAACATTTAATTACATGCTTTTAATTACACTTAACAGTTAAATAAACAGTACAGACATTGTATTGTAATGTAAACACTATACCGGCTATCATATCGTAACAGGAAAAAAAATCCTCAATTAATGCATTTATTAGGGTTGTGGATCACTTAAGAATTAAAAATAGTTTTGAAAGAAAGACACGGTCTATGCATTGGTAATTGGCAATGGCTACATGATCAAAATAAAAAAAAGGCTAATGTTCATTAGAAAACACTTTTGCACTTACTGTATCGTATGTTAGCACAGCTGAAAAGCATTCTGCTTTAGGTTTGTTGAGTACCTGGACCATCAGCATTAGTGGGTTACAGACTCAAAATTAACAGAAAAATAACTCCTATGAAACTCATCAGTACAGAAGTGGAATTCCATGTGACAAATTGCTCAGAAATTCAGGATATCATACCAAGTGGTGTGCGTTACCCACTTCAAAGAACAATACTAACTGTCTCTAAACAGAACAGAAAGAGAGGTGGGAGGCCCTGCTACACAACAGAGAAAGAAGACAATTACATCAGAGTCTCCAGTGTAAGAAAAAGACGTCTCACCGGTCCTCAACTGGCAGCGTCATTGAATGGCACTCACAAAACACTTGTCTCAACATTTGGTATGTCCTCTTGTTTACTTTCATGAGAGTGTGCTCGAGCTCGCCTGGACTCCACAAGAACCTTATGATCCATTAAGATCAAATACATCAGATAATCCGTTAAGATGAAATACATCAGATCTGATTAACATGCTACAATAGAATGCTTCATTAGGCATGAGGATAAGCAGTTAACATGATCAATATCACAAATTTGCTTACATTGGAACAAGAACAGAGAAATAGCATAGAAGCTTAAATGTTAAATATTAAAGAAACTGCATATTTACTTTCATTTGTTTGTTTCCTATTTTAATTTGTCCCTCCAGATTTCAAGGTGGACTTTTGGACCCCACTCTTACATTCCCAATCGTTACATTTTTTTTGCAGTTGTAATAGATTTTTATAATTGCAGTTCATATTTGATTTATTTGTTTTAAATTTAGAACAATTTTTTTCTTTGCTCTGTGTCATAAGAAAGATCTCCTTTTCTGACATTTTCTGTCATTATCTCTTTTATTAATATTTCAAGTTGCTGGTGGACCTAATATACAGTTACATAAGTTCTCTTCTGTGCATACAATCATCATGTACTTAGAAACAGTATATTCTTATTATTCGACACCATTTTTTACCACATTAATGCACGTTAAATTGTATACAGTGTATCATAGGTTATTTTTCTTTCTTTAATTTACCCCTTTCTTAATGTGCTTTTTTGAATTTTAACCTGGCCTTAATATTCTTCCTTGCCTTGCTGCTTATTAGTTGTATAATCTGTGAACTGGCCGCTGTAACGTTATAATTAGACTTTGCAATTAATAAATCTATCTATCTATCTATCTATCTATCTATCTATCTATCTATCTATCTATCTATCTATCTTTTTCCTGTTTTAAAGTAGGCAATTAATTGAAACATTGATTAATCAAAGGGTTACTATACACAACCTATAGTAAACCCTTTTTTAGCAGGATACACAGTAAGGACGGGAATAACCAGGAACCAGCTAATACAATGTTATCTCAGGAGCCGATTTGATTTGTATTAAGTGAAGATGAGGATTTTATGAATATCCAGGTTTAATAATATTTTTAAATATTTCGTTACAATTCCTAATAAACAAATAATTTGCTACTACCACACAGGATACGGTGCTGCCTACCAATGCGTGAATAGTCGCCACCATTTTACCCCCTCGAATGCAAACAGATAAATTATAAACACATTTTTAAAAATCGATTTTGGAGTAATTTGGTGTGTGGTAATAGATTTTTTTTAACCCCATCTCTAATACCAGTCTCTTTTAGTCTAGTATCTAAACATTGCACGTCACAAGCTATTTATGCTAACACAAGATTGTAACCATATAGTCGAGCTTTTTATCGCAACAATAAAAACAAACATTTTATATGCTAAATTAACAAGTATTTATGAACACTAGAGTTATTAATTAAGGCAATATCAATTAAGGCCCTTAATTATTTAATTAGTGCATTTTTTTTGTCCCTTTCTAAAGTACACAGCTGAGATAAAAAGACATGAAACTTCAGGCATGGCATTATGGTATGACATAGTGATGCCCCGACAATATAACTGTAACTGGGTAAGGAAGCATGAAAAGGGGCAATCGTTAATATTCTATCATGTGCCTGCAGAGTTTGTCATCTGTTCAGGCTAAAGGTCATTATTCCTGTTTAAACACCTGCTGGTTTAGAACAGACTTTCTCCCTAGTCAACGTTCATGTTCACTGCATTGATCTCTCTCTCTCTCTCTCACACACACACACACACACACAAAATAAGATCATCATTAAAATTAATTTTCCCCAGGGGGCAATTTATTGATCCCAGAATCAATGATAGAAAAAAAAGAGATCAATAATCATTACACATCTCAGAGTGCATTGATAGCACCCATGTCCTTGAAACATCTAATTCCTTTGTCCAACTTTTCTTTCTGTTTAACTTGTAGTTGACATTCCTCCGTTCAGAGTTAACTAACCAGCAGTCAGCCTCATCCTGCTTCACACATCATTAAGCTTTTAGCTCATTAACATTTACCACTGCGGTCTTCTTGACTGACTGTTCCGCACATTTTTAGCACATTAGCTAGCTTTTACACAGAGTTGTACAGTATTTATCTTAGAACAAAAATAAAGAAATAAAAAACCCATATAACTGGCATTTTTAAAAAACTTATATTAATGTATTTATATTACGCAATGGTTTTTTATTTTTATTTTCTATAAATAAGACTGAAATAAGTGTCTTTTAATTCTATAAATGATACAAATTAATTAAATTCTTTTAATTCTACAAATGATACAAATTAGCAATCTGATAATTTGCTAAATAATAAAAACTTTATCGGGTGAAAAACCACATTTGTAAACGTAGAGCAGTATCTCAAGAAAAAAAAGTATATTTGTATTTTTGCCAATTTAAATGTTTAAATAAATGTGCTTTCACTTTATCTGCGTGTTTTTCTAAACATATTTGTGACAGACACACGACAGGTGGGAAATCATCCATGGTAACTTTACTAACCCCGATTTGCAACATAAAAATGATTAGGGGGAAAAAAACGGTCTTGGAAAAGGTAATGAAATTTTGAATGTCCAAGTATTTCAATGTGTGCCTTATAACGGGTTCGAATTAACTATATGCTACAGTATCTCTAGGATTTTTTAACAGTGCTTCTAAAATACAATTATAATAGTCTACACATTATTAGATAAAAGCTATACAATAATGAATCAAAGAATTCTGTATAAAGAGGCAAATTTTGCTCATGTAGGTGGTTGTAATCTGATGACTTGCCTATTCAGCTGTGTAAAATTTAAGAAAATAAATGGCACATTACAAGTCTTCTTGAGATGGAGACACAACGTTTTCAGCAATACTAATATAGACAAAATCTGTCTATTTTGTCCTCAAGATATGATGGGTTTGCAGTGAAACCCCAACAAGATTAGTCATGGTTTGTCTGATTGTTGTGGTGTGTCCTATTCACAGATTTGTACCTCTTACATGAGTGCATATTGTCAAAGAAATCTTTTTGACAGTGTGAAATCTACAGACCCCCTCTCTTTTCAAGTTATCGATTTTAATTTTCTGCTGTCCGCTCCGTTCGAGTTTATGAATGTGTGTACTTTGGTTAGCATGACTCATTTTTAGCATACTAATAAACCATGTCTAATGATTAAAGATTGTAAAGATCAGAGTAGTGCTGTTCTAATTAATCTGGATTGATGCTGGCTGAGGCACTTGTGAGGTCTTTATGCTATTGCTGATGCAGCACCAAAAGGAAAAAAACATGGCTGAGTCTTCATCCAGAAAAACGATATGCAAACAACTCAGATGCTGGCGAGCTCTTATCGGTAGTGCTAAATGTTCTTACATGAAAGGATTTTGAATTGATTATCTGTTCAGTTTTTAATGTCGAACTTTTGTTGCACAAGCCATTTAGCTAGTTTTGAATAGATATTAGCTATTTTAAGAATAAAGGATCTGTGTCTTTTTCTGTATTTACCTGGCTTCTATGCTAAAAAAAAATCACATTATTAATATGACGCATATTTGCAATTGTGATTTAAACGTTAAATATATCACTTTGTATTTAAATGTATTTATTTAGGCTAAGAGCAAATAATGGCAATGGCAAATGATCTCATTAAGCGTGTGTTTGTCGATATTTATTTCTCAACTGAAATTTTTTAAAATACTCAAATTATCAACATACTGTACATAAACTTCTGACAATATGTACATTGTACATTGACATTTTTATCCAGTTAATTATGCAGCACTAATTTGCCACTACATTTGCACGGCAGTACAATGGCAATTGAATCTTAAATCCTAAAATTAAATTGAGTTATTGCTGAATGGAGTGCATATCGCTGCTGATTCACCTTTTTTGTTATTGAGAGTGATAGTTCGTTGATAATTCATTGAAGTGCAATCAGTCTTGGCCAGTGGTAATCAATAATATATTGTAATGCATGTGAACTTGCCCAAACCCAGCACTAACAGAAATAAGACAGGACTTCCTTTAGCCATGCAATGTATTTTCTTCTGTTTAAAAAAACCCATTCATAACTGCCTATTGTTCATGCAACACTAACAAAGAAATATATTAAAAAAAAAAACTGATTACTGGGCCACTGCAACCAGCTGTGCTTGGATAATTACCACACGGGGTCTCATGTGATCGAGTCACACATAATGAATCCAATTCTTAGTATAAACAATACTGTTAGACACAACAGTGCTTTTTTTCTATTTTGCTCTCTCCTTTCAGAAATGAGATTGCTTTCCACTATGAACCTGCCTGTGCAATGGTATTTTCAAGGCTGGTTCAAGGTCATATTGAGATTTTCATACATTCCACACAAAAAAAATGCAGTTTGCAAATGCTTCAACAAAGCCATGTTAAGATTCACTTTGCATCTACTTGTTCTGATCTAGTGGGCTCTAATAATCCTTGCAGAATGAAAAATAATCAGTAATAAGATACATATTATGAACAAGGTGTAAACATACCCTCATCTTCACAAGCATACCATGCTACTTTCATAACAGGGTTCATCCAGGGGTGATTTAAAAAACATTTTTTAACATTAACTTGTATTTTGTGTGATGAAAACAAGACATGCTTCATATAAATGAAAGTGTACTGCTTGATCCTGGTCATGGTCATGTTGGACCCAGAACACTTGGCTCAAGGCAGGAATACACAAAGGATAAGACACTGTTACATCACAGGGCACAAGTACAAGTACACGTGTCATGCATAGGGCCATTTTTTTCCCACTTACCAGCATGTTTTTGCTGTATATCTAATATTTATATGAGTAAAATCTGAAAAGGGTTTGGTAATATATTTCTCAAAATTTGGAAAGGGTTTTTGAAAGTGAAAATGAATTTGTAAGAGAATTATTACATTCAACAACATAATTTAGGTTGTGAGTATTTTTTTTTTTATATATTAAAATATAAAAAATATATTTTTTGTATTATTCATATATCGGTCCCTCCACACCTATTATAACAAAAACATTGATAATGTGGAAATAAACATAGACCAGACTTAACAGATATAATTTCTAAAAAAAAAAAAAAAATGTTTGTGTACAATTTGTATTCATCAGTGGTACTGGCACTGGCATGATAATCAATGTGTGGCAAAAGGTCTGCATGTTGAATGAGATCTGTGGTCAGGCTGAGACTGGGAAAGAGATATTAATTAAGAGAATTTGCAGCGAAGTTCAGCAGTGAAAGCTGATGCTGCAATACCACTATCCTAGTTCAGAAATTAATGGCCCATGCAGAATACAAAAATCACTGCTACAAGCTCCTATGCAACAATAAACAGAACATTCGAGACATTTATGTGCACTTAATTGCATTTCAGTTTTTTTATGGCAATGTCTAATACATGACTGAGAAACGAGATACTCTGTTGGGTAATGATAACTAGCTGTGTGCTCATTTACTCGTATTAGCTGTTTAAACAGAAATAAATGTCATGGAGAAAAATTTTCAATCAGGAAGCTCCATATTTGGTAAGATTCATATTTGGGTCTGAACACCACAGCGCCAGTGATGCCTCTTTTGATAAGGGTGCTGACCTGCCATTTTTTTTGTCTTATCCTGAGTGCAAAAGAAGAAGAAAAAACATAACTGCTATTGATTCAATGGTAAACAAAGTGTCTAAAATTGCACTGATATGGATCTTAGATTGTAATAGATGCACAAGGGCCTCACTAGACTGGATTGATTATCCTTCTCAAAAGAAGAAAACATTTTGGGAAAATTATTATTATTGTTATTATTACTACACATTTTAAAAAAAATAAATGCATAAATTAAATATGTACTTCGTATTAATTGTTTTGTGTGTGTGTGTGTGTGTGTGTGTGTCCCTCTTTTGATATTGGATCCTTGACAGTGCTTCAGTGAAAAGCCAGTAAATAATGGTTATGGCGCTCAGTGGACGCTAGTAGTCGCTGTTTCGCTGCTCGTCCTGCTTAACTGGGACCGCATGCAGCTTTCCTGGTTTCCTCCACCTGCCTCAATGGGGAGGCATTAGCCTATGAGCCATTATACACACCTTCAAATGCCTTCAAGTTAACACAGAAACAATGCATGTCAGATACCCCGGGTAGTAACATGATCTATAAGACCTTCACCTGCCCCAAGTGTTTTCCTCCTGCTGAGAACGCCCATGTAGGCTGCTTATAGATATCCTATACAGAATTATTACCCTAAAGTAAACGGTTTCACATTTCAACAGTTGAAATAGCCTACTCACCTGAAAAACACTAGGGTTTCCCACAAATAAATTCCGAGTGCGCTTAATCTGCACATTGTGCCAGCTTTGAGCTCTTCCTTGCACGAATTTCGGAATTGCGATGATAATGATGATGATCGATTGCTATTGTGTCTGCTCGGTTTTAGGGTACCAGAGATCCAAAGGTAAGCCAGGGGATGGTTTTAAGACCATAGAAACGAGATGATCATGATCCTGACACCGGATGTCTGGGCTGGCACCCAGCGAAGGAGGCTTCAGTCCGTGTATTCAGAAGCAGCTCTCCGGATCGGTACGCGATCCAGTTGAATTTCAGACGTTCACTCCGGGCAATCCATAACGGCGCGCCAACACAGCCTGCTCGAGCGCCGTCAATTCATCCGTGCTTCACACGTGCACGCCGAGTTTCAACGTCCGGATTTCAACTCTCGTACGGCGCAAATCCAAACCAAGTGAGATTGAATAAATACATACGCGAGTGTGTGGGTTTTCTTTTCTTTTCTTTCTTTTTTTTTTTTTATTTCTTCACGCATCCAGTGACACGCGTTCCGGAATACAATGCGTCGCTTCGGAGTCGCGCGCGCTCGCGGGAACCCGGCCGGTGCGGACCGACGCGCTTTTGCAGCAGATTCTCTTATTTCCTGCGCACTTGTTTCCCAAGGGCGAACCAATACTGCTGCATGAAGCCACTTCCATTGTCCGGTCCACTTAGGAGACACGACACGTTTTCCATTGCATTTCCCTCCCTCTCTCTCTCTTCTTGTTTATTTTTTTCCTTTTCTTTAAGCAATTCCAGTAATTGTAATTGTAGAACAAAATGCAATTGCGACGCTCAGCGCGTCTCCCATCACCCGTAAGCCCCGCGCAAACGCTGCTGTATTTCTTGCTGCAGTCATTTAGTAAACTCAAAAAGCTGCTCACCTTTGCGCGCACGCCCCCGCGCCGCTGCCATTGGTCCGAACAGAGACGCTGTCGTTTTGAAGATTTCCTTGCGCGCGCACGTGCCTGCGCGTGAGTGCGTGCGCGGGTGTGTAAACGAGACTGCAGCTGCTTCACGCACACGCGCTATCAGATGTGAGTTTTAGCTAAAAGCAAGGACGAGGTCATCCAATTAGCATTTCGTATTATTTCTCCCAGAGTGAACACTCAGGTCAGATGACCTCCTCATGAAGATGAAGGCGTAATGAACAGCTACTATACACCTGCTCAAAATCATCCTGCCCAAACACAGAGGTGATACGAAGTCATGTCCTTTTCATCTGTGCAGTGATGGTGGGCAGCACTGATGGGCTTCAGAGCTGATCTTAATCAGCACTAACTAAAAACAGAAAGTAAAGGTTTGTGGGATATCACAGCATTTCACCAGCTGCACAGAGCACTTAGTAATCACACATCCGCAGAGATTTAATCGCAGGCGGTACAACTGTGGCCTCTGACATCCACAATTCAAAAAAGTTTTTGCTAAAAAACTTTTGTCTGTTCTTTCAGGCCTCTTGATTTATTTCATCACCCTGTTTACTTTGTTAAACATATAGCAGTAAGTACTTCTCGGGATTGCAGAAGCTCTAGAACCAGTTACAAATTCATATTTGTACATTTTCACGATAACTCCATAATCCTTTCCATAATTCTGAATTTCTATAAAGATCTTCTGTCTTTACATTTTCTGCACTATGAATGATTTATTTAATTTCTACATAAAACACTATATTCTACCCAATTTAATACTCATATAACTTATTATAATTAATCTACTATTATACCACTACCACCACTATACTGCTACTCTTAGTACTACTACTAGTTGTTGCTGTTGCAACAATCTGGTTAGCTAGTATGATTTAAATAGATAATTCATATTTGCTTCTTTAGTAATTTCTTAGGAACTTAATTGGTCATTTTGTGTAAATTCTTCCTGTAATTTGATACATACATATGTTTTCCTGTGTAATTTAATATATGAATGCATGTCTTTTACTTTATTTAAAAATACAGTACAGGGTGTCATAGCTATAAACAAATAATTATTTAAGAAATCTTTAATATTAAATACATGAATTCTTGTCAGGAATATATTGTAAAATTCCCTATGTTCTGCTTAAGCATGTGTGATTTTGGAAGTTCTAAAACCAGTTTCCATAATTCTGAACTAGTATATAGATCTTTTGTCATTACATTTCCTGCACTATGAATGTGTTCTTTAATTTCTACACATATTCAACCCAGTGTACCCATATTCTACTATATTCAACACAGTGTAATTCTCGTATAATGCAAGAATCAATCAGTTTTACAATACTGACTGATTATAATTTATCTACTACTACTACTACTACTACTACTACAGTACTACTACTACTACTAGTTGTTGGAACCCATAAATTTGCTAGTTAGTGAGATTTAAATAGATAATTCATATTGGTTCTGTCCTCTTTTAGGAGTTTCTTAGGACCCTAGTATTATGTAATTTGATATATAAATGCATGTTTTCATGTTATTTAAAAATGCAACACAGTGTACAATTACAGTAAACAAATAATGTTGTAAGAAATCTTTAATATTACATACATAAACTCTTGCCCGGAATATATATATTCTAAAAGTACTAGGTAATTTTTGCAGTGTTGCCAATATGTGCTGCTACTGTATGTTGTTGGTTTTCTGGCTGCTCCCGGCAAGGCACCTACCACTGAGCCACCAGTGCCTTCAATATGTGCTGCCATATTCCTATGTTATAAATACAGTGCAAATGTCTCGAACCACCCCTCATTTGTTCATGTTAAATTAAATTAAGTTAAATTAAAGGAATGGAAACAAATGTGTTACTGTGACAGGCTGCAAAGTGCCTAAAGATATAAGTTAAAATTTGGGTGTTCATATAACAACCCCAGCAGCAGCCTCATTTCCCCTCTCGTCTGTTCCTGCCACTTAGCACCACCAGTATACTAATCACTGGGATGATGTTCTGTCATCATCTGCACCTGCTTCTCACTGGTTCATGCCTTAAGGGTTTTTTTTGTTTGTTTGTTTTTGCTTGAATGATTCATAGGTCACTGTGTGGCTTAACAAACAACACAAATCCCCCTGAAACTGGTCAGGTACAGGGACTGTTTAATAAATGCCAAAAATGAGAGCCAAAAAAGTCCTTCAGGAAAACTGGTGAACTATTCCTCAAGGCTATATTAAGAAATACAAGAAAGTCTGACTCTTTGGAAGCAAATTATTAAGAAATGAGGGGTGGCTAAAGACTTTTGGCCCAGTACTGTACTTATTATTTTACATATCCCATTACAAAACAGGTAGACTAATTATCAATCATTTCCTACCACAGGATTTGTCTTGTACATCATGAACATCATTATTTGTTGTGTTTTTCTTTTTGGGCAATGTGAAGTAGAATTGGTAGAAATATTCAGCAGAATGACACGATCACAGAATTATCCAATTTATAACAAAAATAAAGCGTTTTTGTAATTTAATAACCATTGTCATTGATTCCAACAAATGAAGAACACAACAGGGGCAATTTTATAGGGCCAAGCAATTTTAAATGTCAGCTACATAGGCTTTGCCTGCCTGCACTTTATGAGATAGTTTTATGTTTTCTCTGATGGTTTCTGTCTGGCCATTTTTTTTTATTAAACCTGAGTTTGCTGTTAGCCCTATCAAGAAGTTTATATATTAAAAAAAACTTGAGTTTGCAGAGGGGAAAGTGGTACTTTGGAAGGCCCTTATGAGCACCTGAATGTGTGTCTCTGAGATCTAAAGGTCTCTCAAGGAGCAAGTGCCAGTGGACAATAAACATCACTTTTCGCATGTGTAAATCTTTCAAAAAAAGTGAGGGAAAAAACAGAGCCTAGCTCAATGAAATGTACCCCTTAGACCTCGTTGGTCAATAATAATAATAATAATAATAATAA
>JAOVVA010000037.1:15204382-15216444 GCA_028565275.1 Leiocassis micropogon | reverse complement strand
ATGTGTTATTTTATAGTTTTGAAATCCCCAGTATTGTTGGAGAATGTAGAAAATAAATCACTAAACACAAACAAAGACATTTGCAAGTGACTCCAAACTTTTGAACGGTAGTGTAAATATATAAATATATATATATATATATATTTTTTTTTTGTTTGTTTGTTTGTTTGTTTTTTTTGTGCAAACACGCAAACTCTCTTCACTTGGCTCGGCTTTCCACTGACGCAAACAAGTTTTACCCGGCTCCCGAACGTACGCGCGGCTTTCCGAGCCAGTTAGTTCAATTCCAACACTTGAATGACGAAAAAATGATTCGTATGAGGTAAAATTTCTTGTAAAATATCAGTTCTTAAGGCGAAAATTCGTCAGACGGGGGGTTCGGATGCCGAGGTACCACTGCATTCGTTTTTTTTTTAATGATTATTATTATTATTATTACTATTGTTATTATAATGCGTACTTGCCTGGCAGATGATAAAAAGAAATACATTTGTTTCGCACCTTGAAACTGTAACTAAAGCGCCAGATCCTCACTCGGCCGAGCGTTTCCTTTATGATAGATTACTCAGAAGCTCCACTGATCAGTGTTTCGCCACACACGGAGTGGAGTGTATCCTGTGGTGAGCAGCAGGAGTATATCTGGAGAACGGCGCCGAGTGGACCGCACACCCCTTTGGTGAAATGGAAAGACGAGAGAGTAAAAACGCTCTCGCAGCTCACAGCTGAAATCTTTCTAAGTGAGTTTTTTTCTGTTCCTGATGTGGAACAAACAGAGGTTTATCAGGAGACGATGATGATGATGATGATGATGATGATGATGATTGTGAGCGTGTTTGTGTGTTAACCCGCCTGCCGCGCTTTACCGCGTCACTCTGGCTAACTCTTACACGAATCAATTGTTAATTCCTATTTGCACCGTGTGAATTAAACACTAACTGAATCCGAAGCGCGTCGCAGCCACAAGCGTGAACGCTCTGCTACACGCGCCGAACAGAAGCGAACCGAAGAACTTCGCAGCAGTTTTCAGAGAGGCTGATGATGTAACCCTGAGAAACGACGACAGGGCAAAGCTCATCTCCGCAGAGGACGCACGTGAGCACACGCGGGCTTATTTCATTCGGAACAGCAGATGAAAAACTCTCACGCCGCTTCATCCGGCAGGATTAGTGATGTCACTGAGGCGAGGCGAGGCGCGACCGGGGAAAAGATGATTGATGCGCGATGATTTTTTTTTTTTTTTTACAAGACGTGAGGAGAATATTCCAGATCGGAGGCGCTTTAAAAAGCTCGTCGCGGGTCTTACCCCTCTCTTTTTGATGGCTTTTCTCAGCAGCATGACCACGTCTTTCCCCTCCACGCCGCTCGCCTTGAAGCCCTTGGTCCACGACACCAGAATGCTCTGCCACAACACACACACACAAAGGTTAATTATAGAAATAAAGACATTATTTTAAAAATAATTTTTAACAAAAATGTGAAACAAAAGGGGCGGGGCTTGTGAAACACCTAACCTAGCTTAGCCTAGCCTAGCCTAGCTTAAAATATCTCTCACGTTTATCGAACACTGTACTGAAAGTAAAAAACAAGACTCCTGATTGCGCGAACGCATAGCTGAATATTAGCTGTGGCTCTCTGGTGCCACCTAGCATCACTAGAAAGTACTGCGCCACATGTCCGCTAGCAAGGCGGAAAAAAACAAATAAAAATTAAAAATTCCAACTATGGTTTCAGGTGAATGCAAATCATTTTACCTCCATCGTAAAGTTAAAAACAAACCAAACCCAAAGGCTAAAGCTTGTAACTATGGAATGACTTTAAAAAAAACATGGCTACTCAAACTCTTAATAAAGCAATTTTCTGATGAGATTATTAGTGAGAGTCATTACAAAACTGTTAAACGTGTAACACACGTTTTTTCCACACTTCATAGCCCGAATAATGACCTAACTCTAATTACATTTTTGTTTTGAAGGCACCAAAATGTCATTGAGAATGCAGACTTTAATTATGACATTAATTAAAGGAATAAACAAGCCCCAGAGACCCGAGTTTAAACATTTAACACACACACACACACACACACACACACACACACAGGCTCACCTCGTCCAGTTTGGTCTGCTGACAGGGGAAGGAGAAGGTGAAGCCCAGCGGCAGTTTCTGCTCCTTGATGCCGAGTTTCTCCAGGAAGTTGGCGAGGCATTCAGCGATGTGGTCAAAGAGCTGAGAGAGGGAGAGAGAGAGAGAGAGAGAGGGGGGGGGGGAGCACTGATTAAACTACAACAACCTTTAGCGAACAGCTTTTACTCCTCATATAATACAGATAAAGTTTGTGCACCCATGCTAAGACCATTAACACATGTCTCAGAGATCCCCTGAAGTGTGTGCGCGCGCACGCGCGTGTGTGTGTGTGTGTGTGTGTGTTAAAGCCCCCTGTTGAAACCTCAGATGATACTTTTTTTTTTTCATTCCTCAAAATTTCACTCCTCCTCTGAACGTGCCATTTCAGTGTCTTATGTAAATGAGCTCCTGCTGAGACATGCCCGAAACAAGCCGGGGGAGGGGCTCTTCCTTTATGAGGTCACTTCAGAGGGATTAAAGGGTGTTTAAGCTCTCGCCAATACAAACATGGAAAAAGCCCCAAAAGCAGGGAATGTTTCCTTTCAGTTTTTTTTCTTTCTATAATAAATCCTTTTTAAACTAGAGATGAAGCGAGAGCGACCGACAGACCGACATGTTCAGAAATTTAATTATAAAATAAATCTTTTGTAAGGAAAACAATCACATGAATACGTGCAGAAAGTTTCCCCTCGGGTTTTCGGGACGCTCAAACTTTTGCACTGCTCTCTTCGAACCCTGATCACAGCAACATTTAAATTGTTTCTTTAAAAACTACAAATCAAACAGACGAGGAGTCTACGCAGAAACGTGTCGAGTCGGTAGAACACTAGCTAGACGTGTGACCTTCAGTACATGTTCCTCACCGTCTGGGTGTTTGATGAGGAAGAGCCCGAGACGCGCAACTGCACGACCTTTAAGTGAATTTATTTGAATGTTGCTGGTTTTTTGGTTTAGGGGACGGACGTTTTCGGGGGAATCACTCGTGCTCTGCAGCAGTGTTTCCACCAACCCGCACTAAGCCGGGGACAATCTGGTACTGAATTAAAAATATCTATATATTTATTCATTTTATTTCTATTTTATTGATAATCAGAGTGTTTTATTAACTCTTTCCCACACTTCTCTCTGTATCGGTTTTGATGCCCGTTAAAAATTAAGCTAAATGTTAAATGCTGTGCTAGAACTTTAGCTAAAGATGAGTAAAAATCTAAACGTCTATGGAGAACTTCTTTGAAAAAAAAAAATAATAATAATTAATAATAATTTTAAAAAAGGTATTTTAAAAATGTATAAAAATTAATTATACTGTGTTTTTAGGTTTTCAGATAGGTCGGGTAGAATAAAAAGGTATTATTACTTTTATAAAGGCTAATTTTGCCACGCCCAGAATATGGGCATTTTGAGAAATGAGCACACATTTTTTTTTGGTCATAGAAACAACAGAAAACAACCATAAAACATGTGATCATGTGTATCTTTGCTATTTCTTTGCCTGTGTGACCCATTTTTTATTTTGTACTCAGTCATGTTTATACAGTTGGTTAAAATGAACTAAAATTCAGTTCATGTTGCCTATTTTGTGCTGTATAAAAAAAAAAAAAAGACTAAAAGGCTAGAGTTTTAAGGGATACGAGGAAACTGAACTAAATTAGAAGGTTTTATCACAGCAGGTGATTCACACACTCCAAGTCTGCTCTGTATAATAGATGTGGCCTCAAAAGTGTCTTTAATCTTCTGGATTACAATCCGAGTGGAATATCCCGAGGTCGCCATAAAAACACTAAAAGAAGCTGCAGTGATGTCCGTGTCAGTGATGAAGGCAGGTGCTCTCACACCACTTTTAACTTTTCCTAAACATTTCATCAACAGACGATGCCTCTGGGGTTTTTTTTCCCTTCTTCCTCCCAAACCACACTAAAAGGAGAATTTTTTGTTTTCATGATGTTTTCTCACTAAATTTATAATATTTTCTTTCCAGTCTTTCAGTCAGCTATTATCTCACCCATCTCAGTGAAAGGCTCTAATTTGCTGGTCTGTTTTTTTTGTCTGGATGTTCAACAAAATAAAACCGGAACCATTACAGGTCCATTCACTTAAATACAGCAACATTTTCTGCTCAACAGAATGATCAGTTATGTCAAAAGCTGTAGATCAAGCAACACAATACCACATAATACCACATAATAATTTCAATTTTGTCTTCTACTATTGGCGTGCATTTTTTTGTGGTCCTATTCCATGTTAGTTTTGCTACAGTATTAAATAATGGTCTAGGATTTATTATCTTCGATAAGAGTGGAGAGATCTGAGGGGCCAGAGACCTGGCAGCACTAAAAGCTTTTCTGGAGCTCTTGACAGTCTCCTTTCATACTGTTTGAAATACTACCAATTAAGGTTCATGCCACTTACATTCTATTTTTCATGTGATCAGTTTTATAGTGCAAGTGTGATGGTTATACCAGGGTGTTAGTCTTTTCTTAAAGACTTTTCTTTAATCATTTTCTTTTATGTGGAGCTACATTAAATAGAGTGGAGCAGAACCTTCATTGTAAGCATTTAGTCGCTTGATTAAGTTCTGTGGGGTCAGAGTGGTCCAATCATAGCGATAACTCTGGGATATTATTGAAAACTCTGTACAGGAACTGATGTCAATGTGCATTTGACAAAGTAGTGTGGCAAGGGGCATTTGATACAGGCATACTGTATGTGATCCGTCCTATCAAGTCAGGTATTACGTAAGTCGCACGGTTGAGTTTTGTATTACAGCTCACTAGTTAAAATAGATACAATTTTACAATTTGGGAAACAATCAGTTGAGAAATACTCTCATCAGATTGGAGAAATGTTTAAGCCTAAATATTGTTGTAAAACACTTTAATAAAACCAATCCACCTGGTTTCCAATTATCATAGAAATTTTTTGTTTGTTTTGCTTTGTTTTTGCTATAAAAACACGCTCTTTCTTACTACATCACAGAATCATAATTCATGAAATATTTTCCACATAAACAAAGTGTCACTGGCCATATCTTAGCATCCAGACATGATGCAGTAATTAATATGTTATCAAAATGAAGTTCACTGAACAAGAAATCTGAAAATGTGCATGACTCTAATAACCCAAAATGCAACTCAAAGCCTGTTTGTTGAGATCTGGTCACATAATATTATCACAATTCATTTTAATGAGATCTGAAAGTCTGTCTATATGTTCTATATTTGATCTGAAAGTTAGTGTTGAACCAAGCGTGTGACCACCATTTTGAGTGAGTCCTATTACAAACTGTACATATATTAACCTCTACTAAATCTAGAATGGACATAAACATTTAGATTATTTAAATGTAAAAATAGTAAATTCTCCAACAGCTTCTTTGGACAAAAGCTGACAAATGCAAAGAAATTCAGAATATTGTCCTGGGGGAACTGTAAATAATAATTAGCAACATTGAGTGGGCAGACATATTTTTGTGGCTTTATATGTTATGTTATTATAAACAACTTCAAATGCATTGAATTTGTGTCCAGGTTTTTTATACTTACTGTAGATTATCAATATAAATTACTGTGACACCTCCTCATTGGCCAATTAGACAAGGCTGATGTATATAACTCTATCAGGACTTGGCTCTGGATTGTCAGCAATTAATTAGGCCTGATCTGAGACTATGAGCTACTGTATATTGCAAGAAATGAGAGGAAGACCTTCACGAGTGAGATGGATACCGTCCTGCCCTAACAGGCCAGCCTTGCCCTCAAAAGTGCTCCAAATTAGCAATAAAGCTGCTTTTGGCTGCTCCCACTGAGGGTTACCACAGTGGAGTGTCCAATCAGCACATTTGGATTTTGGCAGGTGAGACACTACTTCTACTACTACATATACCACTACTACTACTACTATAATAATAATAATAATAATAATAATAATAATAATAATAATAATAACAATAATAATGATAACAATAATATTATTAATAATATAATAGTAGTAGTTGTTGTAGGAGTAGTGGTAGAAGTACAGTAGTAGTAGTAGTAGTTTTTTGTCTCACCTGCCGAAATCCAAATGTAATAATATCCAAAGCCCCCATAGTTGTGCAAATTTGTGATCAGTCTAAGTCTGACCTACAGTGACTAAGTCTGACCTACAGAAACAGCACTTCTGTCTGTTTCGCATATCTAAAAGGTTTGCTCCAGATCAGAACCCCGTTAAAAGCGCTGTGGTTGGAGAGTACTTGAAATTAGCTGGCCAGGGAGTTTTTATGACTATTATGTGTAATGATATCACATAGAGCAGGTTATGGTTGCTGAATTGCAGAACATGTGGATAATGCTTTTTTTGAATTAGTATTATTTTTTAAATATAATTATGGATACATATTTCGCAACTACTCTTGGATAAGACTATTTAGGTAACATCATTAATAAATAAATGTTTAACATCATTTATAAAGAAAAAAGCTAAAACAACAAATACTAAACCACTAAGCTGATCTACATTGAATACTGTAGTTTTGTATTAGATGTCCATTTTTAAAGCGTAATGAGCATACATGAGGTTATGCTTTGCAATTTGTTGCAAAAAAAAAAAAAAAAAAAAAAAACCACGGTCCAGGAATCCTTAAGTGATTTTCACATTAAGTATTTGAATTATTATAGATCTTTATGGTCATCTGATTTGTTAGCATTTAATCCATACTGTTAAATGGTACATCTAAAATGGTCTAGTCACTTGGGGGTGCTGTCCAAACAAATTAATTAGTCATGTGTCCTGAAGTAAACATAAGTCAAACTTTGTGTTTACTTTGCATCTTTTCCATAAGGCAGTCTGCATCTATTTGCAATTTTGCCAGCATTACTTCCTCAAGAACAGCTTTGCTATGGATGTGTGGATGAACAATAAAGGAACGAAATATTATTAACAGGACATGTCTAGCTTAAAAATGCTAACCTACAGCTTGGATACGGAAATATATATTTTAAAAAAAAAATCAAGTTCCAGTTTCAAAGCTAGACCATTGTATCAATTTACTCATACAAATCTCTGTAGAAATAAAGCTTAGCTCTAGTCAATTATAACACTGGTCTTTGCCAGAGTGCAAACAAATCAAATGTTGTTTTATGCTAATGTGGTAACACTGTCTGGTTTATGCCAGACCGAATAGCAAAATAGCAAATAACATTTTGTTACTACACCATATTTTAGTTTCGTAGCTAGAAACCCTACAATCAGTTCCGTCTGGTGCATGCAGCAACCCTTTTCCTAAACGCAGCTTACTATATTGTATTTTTCTAGCTAGCTAACATTAGTTAACTAGTTGCTCTTTATAATATGTTTCTGTTTAATTTATATGTCTAATTCATAGATACTGCAAAAAGTCACGTTCACAAATCTAAATGAGATGTGCACAATTGCAACCATTAGATCAATACATGCAGAAGAGGAAGGATGCAGCATAACCTGTTTTGAAATTTTCTTCAACAAGCAGTTTTCAATCAAATTTTACCACCGGAGACACCCATCTTATGTCATGTAGGCTTAAAGACATCATTAGCAACAGTGCTAACCAGTGAAATTAAGCATGGATGTGCCATTCCAGTTGGAGCGAGCAAGCGTAAAACATAGTGCCAGTGACGGCCACTAAATACAAATGAATTTGTACCAACTGTTCCAGGATTATATACTATATACAGCAGTTACGGATGCCAAGGCAGCATATGGCTGCTGACTAAGCACAAGGAGGTGGAGGAGCTCTGTGTTTTCTGGAGTGATAAAAAGTGTTGTTCCAAAACTTATCCACTGACCCATGAAAAAGTGCATGGAAAGCTATATTTCATGCACACATTTCTTTGTGATCAAAATGAAACCATTAAGCCAGCTTTCACTCACTGGTCATTACTCATCTTCCTTACTCATGCTTCTATTTTCAGTACATGTGGGATATCTAGTCACTAGTCCCTCCCTGTTCACACTGTTCACTCTTCCTCACTCTCATTATTTCTTTCATATAATTTATCGGCACGCAGGCACACTTAGACATTTTTGCAAATTTGCAGTTGGATTTTACTGATTTTACGAAATGTATCATATTTACTGTTGGTGTGAGTTCCCACGTTGCTCCATATTAATCATTCTATCAGTGCATAGACTCTTGTGCTGCACCCACCTGGGTAATTAATCATCCTGTCAAAAAAACCAAGCCAGTGATTCAACACTGTGCTCTTTTTAAAGGCATATACTTTGTGGGAATTTCTTGCTCGGCTGCTGCAACACTGCTATAGAGGTTGGTAAACGTGCTCCTAAAGCTATAGGTTGGGTGTAATTATTTACATGCTGCCAAGTCCCAAGGGAAGCAGGTTTGGATGGCACAAGTTTATCGGGTGGGGAACTCCATATAGTAGCTGTGCAAAAGAAATTACTCAATTCTGGTAACAGTGGAGGTCACGTCCTTATGCTGCAACTCTGACAATATGCCTGGAGTAAGTTACTAATTTTGTCTCAGTCCTGTCCCAACCCCCATGTCTCTCCTTAATATGTCTATCCCACTCTCTCTCTCTGTCTGTATATGTCTTTCTCTCATCTTTAATAGCTCAATGCCTCTGTATAATGTGACCTCACAGCCACTAGGGACCGAGGTAAGACTTCTCACTTTTAATGCAATTTGCCTGGCTATGAATCTGAGGTTGCAATGACAGCTTCATCTCAGAGATGTCACTCTGTAGTAAAAGATATCTACACCAACATATACCGACTTGGGGGTCATATTTAAATTGGAAAATGTCTTTCATCATGACAGATGATTATATGTGCTATATTTACTTCTTGTTAATACATCCTTATGAAACCCGTAACCAAGCATTAATCTGTGGAATTGCTGAAGAGGAACTACTTTCCAAAGCATTAGTAGTTTTTTTTTGTGGTAGTGTTGATAATGCCTGAAATAATAGCCATGATTACTTTTCTCAATAACCAAAGAATATTATTAAAATCAATTATTCTAAGTAAGAAACAAAAAACTGTTTTGACTTTTTCTTTTTTTGTGACTTTTTTTTACTGTATACAGTACTGCTCAAAAGTCTCCTTATTTCTTCATATTAAATTACAATACATTAAATGATTAATTACATTAATTACATTACATTTAATGATGGTAGATTAAATTAAAGAAATGGGATTGGGAATGTTTTACTATGAGATGCTGCAAAGCGTGTAAAGATACAATTTAAAATTAGTTGTACAGTATGTAACAACTTCAGCAGCAACCTCATTTCCCCTCTCGTCTGTTCCAATCACTCAGCATTCAGCATCACCAGTATACTAATTACCGCCCTGGTCATCTGTCTCATTCGTTCATGCTTTAAGTTTAGATGGGTTTTATGCTTAAATGATTCATAGATCACTGTGTGGCTTAACAAAAAAAAAAAAAAGCAAAAAATGAAGAAATGAGGGGTGGTTTAAGACTTGTGCGGTACTCTACATTTATTATGTACAAATAATTTCATTATTTTCCTTCATATATGAACTCTGACCATCATACAGTACCATATGTGGGTATTCCTTAAGTTATTGCCACAAACTTGGCAACACACAGTTGTATAAAGTTCATGCAGTCACACAGGGCCGTGCACAGACCTTTTGAGGGGCATGTGCTGAAACTCCCTCAACCCCTCCACGAACCCCTCCACCACCAAAAAAATAACACACAATAATATTCTTATATTATATTAAATTAGTATTAATAACTTTTATACAGATAATATATACATATAGAGGCTATCTTTAAAACTAATTATAACAACACTCTTCTGTGAGCCATGGGATGTCCCTCTCAATGGCTATAAAGAGAAGGTCGGAGAGTTTACGTCTCTCAGACGTAAAGGATTACCAATAGCATTGATTTGTTAAAAAAAAAAAAAACTCCCCCCCAAAAAAGGGCACTTCTGAGTGTAATTACAAAAAGGGCATGTGCTCTGCACAGGTTGAGCCCTACCTGTGAAGGTGCCTGCAGTCACATGACCAGACGTTGTCATTCCACCACACTGATGGAATTTAGTCACCAAGATTCATCATTGCCACTATTGCAATATTGAAGTACTGATTCCCATCATTGCTGCAATTTTAATATTGATCTAAATAAACAAATATAATTAGAAACACATTAAACTTCGAATAAACCAAAAAAGAATGGGCAATGAACACACATCAGGCTGGCAGATTAATTGCGTGTACTAGACACTAGGGAAAAAATTATAAGTTTACATTCTCAACCTTAGGATTTACATTTACGTACAATATAAGAACAGAACATAGATATTTTTATTACAATGAGATTTGAGATGATTAACACTTAGTAGTACTAAGCTTATTTGTCTTTAAAATAAATTTGCTTTTATGTCCTACATTAACAAATGTGTGTGTTTATGTGTGTGTTTGTGTGTGTGTGTGTGTGTGTGTGTGTGTGTTTAGAAATAAACTCTTGAATTAAACACAACTAAGTATTTAAATTTTAACTAATAGTTTCACCATGGATCACTATTACCTCAGCTAATGATGTTTAATTAATTGAGATAGGATTACTTGGGGATTAATTGGATTAATTGATTAAAAGGATTAATTGAAGGGCTGAAGACATACTTTAATACAGATACACTGTTCTGAATTTCTCCTAATTTTACATGAATACAGTGGAAATACTGTATCTACCACTAACAAAAAAATATCTGATGATAAAATATGATGATATTTTTTTTATAGATTTTATGGTGCAGTTTCTGTGAAATACCAGTTAACAAAAATGCAGGACTGAAGTTTTATGCACACATAAATCTGTGATTATACCTTGGATTATTGGCTGCACCAAAGATTTTCATATATATCCTACACTTGCCCTCGGGCAATGGGTGTAAATCGTCTAAAATCAATAACCACCATTTCCAAGTTCACTTACGGACAGAGAGCAGTAAATAAATGCAGACTTGGTATGAGAGGTGTAAGCACTGACAGAGGCAATGTTAAGTTGAAGGGTAACTACTACGTCTCTCTCATGAGAACTAAGCCTTGCACTGTAATGTGGACAAATAAGTGCTGTACTTACCACATTATTATTTGTTAAAGAGAATTTTTATTCGTTTCATTTTATTCAAATATCATACTTAGACCCTGCTCTATGATTTTGAGTTGTTGGTTGAGTAACAGAAAAGGTTTCATGCATTTTGGTTGGTGATGCCAATCATTTCTAAGTTGTAAAAACTAAAATATCATTGAGCTCCGCTAATAGATGAGCACTGATTGGGCTAAAGTGTGACCCACATAATAATAGCCACTGTAACATTTAACTGACATTTATGGGACAGATACCCCTAACTCAGTTTAATTCCAGCACAAGACACCACAAGACATTTCAAAATTGCCTTAACCCATGGTTCTCTCAAAAAATGGAATGAGTCAAGGCAAAGTGTGGGTTTTAATTATCTGTACAGCATAGAATATATGATACACATTTAATGGGCCCAAAATGACACAAGATGTGTATTCACACTTATGTCAGGAGAGTCCACATTTCAACACTGACAATGGTACAGCCATCTGGGAACAGGTGTCCATGAGAGCCTACAGTAATTGGCCCTGCTCTTTAGATAAGGCAAGGTGACATATGTCTATATGATCAGAGCTTCCATGCACTGAGGCTCAGCAAGCAGATGGCAATTAAGAGAGAATAAAAAAATAAATATATATAAATGCAAGAACATTTTATTTCAACATAAAAATCGCTGGGGTTTTTAATGTTATTTCCAACTACAAACTAAATCTTCTTGTAGATGGTCTGATGGTCTATCACTGTCAAATGAAATAAGTAGAGCTGCAAAATGTGTGTGTGTGTGTGTGTGTGTGTGTGTGTGTGTGTGTATATATGTGTGTGTTTGTTCGCAGGCACCATATGTAAA
>JAOVVA010000037.1:15167890-15186879 GCA_028565275.1 Leiocassis micropogon | reverse complement strand
ATAGATGTACTGGAGTATGAGGTTATGGGATGAATTACGTGTATGCCAGATTAAAGAGATGCGTCTTGAGTCTACTTAGTAAAGTGCAGGTTCATTTATTTTATTTTTACTTTATATTTGTAATTATTTTTGTATGAATATTTTTGGATTATGGACCGAATCATCATTCATTATTTCAATCATTATTTCTTATGGGGAAATTTGCTTTGATATACGAGTGCTTTGATATATAAGCACGCTTCCGGAACAAATTATACTTGCAATCCAAGGATCCACCGTACTGTTTTTTTCCTCCCTTTGATATGAGAGCACCGCCTTTCTGTGACAGCCCACTTGATTTTGTGCCATAATTGTGGTGATTTGTACTCATTCAGCCTCAAGAGCAGAGAGTACCATTAGTGATGTCTGACAATGAAACCTGGTGTACCAAATCCTTCCAAAGGTGTTCAGTGGGGTTGAGGGCCCTAAGTAAGCCACACAGGTTCTTCCACACCAACTTCGACAAACTACTGTATGTCTTTATGGACCTAACTTTGTGCACAGAGGCATTGTCTGGTCTAACAAGTTTGGACCAATTAGTTTATTGAAGGGTTTAATGCTATAGAACAGATATAGAAAAGAATTGTGTTTCCAAGTGTTTGGCAAAAGAAAACTTTTGGTTATTTAGTGTTATTTAGAATTTTTATTTATTTATTTTTATTTTGTCTCATTTTTAGTTTTTAAAATATGTGATACGTACAGCACATACACCATACATTAGCCATAATATCAACACCACAAAACATTAACTCATTTACAATTGATTATCAGTGATTTACCAGTAAACTGATGACATGGGCAGCCAATGCCTCACTCATGCCCCCGAAACAAAAAAGAAATCCCACAAAAAAAGCCAATGCATCACAAATTGCCAAAAAACATAAATGCTGGCCTCAATAGAAAGGCACCAGAACACCCAGTGCACCACAACCAACCATGCATGGGGCCCCAGTAGGCAAAGAGCCCAAGATCACTGACCCAGCCTCCAAACTCAACCAACATCCAAAGGATACACTGCCAACACCCTGGTGACAGACATCACAACACAGGTCTTGTGGAGTCGTGTTCTGAAGGGACAGAGCTGCCCCACAGCAAAAGGCGAACCTATACAATACTAGGCATAATGTTTTGCATTGTAATGTTATGGTTGATCAATGTAGTAGAGCTTGTTCATTTCAGAGATTATAAATTGAGATCAATTTTCCTATTAGCCTTTTAAGTAAATATAATAGATATGATGAAGTGATTTTACATTCATTGGACAAAATATTCCTTAATACTATTATAATGGATTGTCATAAAGTCAACATAGTTAATGAGTTTCTAAATGATTAAATAGTTTCTTAATTGATTGCAAATTATGAAGAGCTAACACCTAGCCTCTTAAAATGACTTTCTACTGTTATACAGGTGCTCTGCTTGAACTTAAACTACATTTACAGGATGGCACTCCAGCTGACAGTTATACACGTATATAAAGGATAAAATAGAGCATCAATTGTAATGCTGAGCACTGATGCTTTTTACTATTTTAACATTTGTTGGCCCACTGGTCACTTTGTCCTCGGATCCTTGACAGCTGTCCTGTAATTAGACAGAAATGGATGAAATATCTGGTAATGAAATGTGAAGGGTCTAACCAGCTGAGAAACTTGCTGACCTCACTGTTAGACTGGTGTGCAGTGAAATGTGCTTTGAATGGAAAATATGCACCTGTTACAACTGGCAGTGCCACTTAGTAAAGACATAAAAGCTTGGATACTACTGTGCTTTAATAAACTACAGCAATCATCCAGCAACCTAGACTCTTATATAAAACGTCAGATCAAACAGTATTAGTTTGTTCTAATATGAGGTAGTATCTAATACGAGGTGTTTTTTTGGCCATGGAGATGATGGGATTTTCCACTACTCTTCCACTGTAAAGACTGTTGCTTTATCTCACGACTGTGCCCATATAACCAAGTTTCATCACCGGTAATGATCCTTCACATGAAGAATGGGTCATTCAGAGCACGCTGATGGAGATCCTCTGGCAACAATATGGCGCATGTTCAAATTCATGTAAGGACTGTATGGACTGTTTTATATGAAACACCAACAATGGCAGCAATGTTGTGGATCGTTCCCTGACAATCATCATGCACAAGTTTCAAAGCTAAATGGTTTCGACATTTTCGGGTGTTGTAGCAGAATCATGTCAAACATCTCTGTGGCAGATTTGCATGCAGAATTTCACATTTGCTGTTTGATGACTTGCTTGGTCTTGTTTGGTCCAAGATGAAATAGCAGACAGGGTAATGCATGTGATCAGAATAGCACCAGTTGCACAGCTCCTGATGTACACAGGATGATGTCTTTTGGCACACTGACTTATGAAGGTTGGTGCTTTCTGTGACTGTGCGTGCAGCCTTGTGCTGAGATATCCTGGATAAAACTATCACACAAGCAATTCATTTAAAGAACTATGGTAGCTGCTACGTATAAATTAAAGCCTCATAATTTAATAATGGGTTATACACTTTATTTAGCTATACATAGTTAAATAACAAGTGTAGCATGCTAGAATGAACATATCACAAAAACTTTGTAAAGTTATGTTAGATTACATAAAAAATCTTTCATTTTACCATTGTATTAGTATGTTAAATGGTGCAATTTTTAATGAATCCATAATTTTTTTACGGGTAATGTGTATTAAACAATCAGTTATCTGTATACCAGTATCTAGCTTATTACAGGATGGTCCAAAAGTTGGATCCATAAACCAAAATTCATGTCTAAGTAAAAAAGTACAGCAAATGCTTAAATAGATGTCCTCGTATTCAGCATAAACAAAAGCACAGTGAAGTAAAAGAACATTTCTTAATCTGTCAGAAACTTTGCAATTCCGTCCAAAAATGTAAATTTCACAAACAAAAATGTGATGTGTTTACAGTATATTAGAAAGCAATTTATATAAATTTAAATAATTTATATAAATTCAGCTGATGTCAAAACATTTTGTAAGGCACTGAATTCATTATGTGTTACAGCATTTAAAAAAAAAAAACAACAACAACAAACAAGTATAATATTGAGTCAAATTATTAATTTTTTTACAAAAGTTATTTTGTGTGACAAATTGTCCAATTGCTGCTTTCTCCAGAGTTATTTGGCAGGAATTGTATCTAAAACAAGAATATACCAATCTGCCATAGCATGGTCTAGTCAAGTAGGCTTTTATTGTCACTTCAACCATATACAGTTTAGTACACAGTGAAACGAAACAACGCTCCTCCTGGACCAAGGTGCTACATGCAACATAAATTAACAAAAACTAACTAGCTAACTAAGAAACCTAATTAGCTGGCTAGCTGATACAGGACAGATTGGCATAACAACATAAATTAACAACATAAATTGAGCAAAAACTTGGAGACCTACTGTAATTAGCTGGTTAGCTGGGACAAGACAGAACTATCTACGTTTCTTTTACAAAAGAGACAACATGAAGTGCACATGCAAATGTACAAACAAGAACGACAAAGTAACAATGCAACAACATTACAATACTCTGTTGTAATGAGGTAATGAGTTGAGGTAGTGGGAGGAGAAACAGTAAACAGTAAATGTTCCGTAAGTAGCAGCAAGGATAAAGATAGTTAGTGCAAATTAGCAATTGATCAATATTGTGCAAAAGAGCATTTACAGGTTGTTGTGTATAAGTTGCTTGGTGGGGTCTCCATGGATCTGACTTGTTTATGCAGCACATCCCACAGATGTTCGATCAGACTGAGATCTGGGGAATTTAGAGACCAAGTCAACACCTTGAACTCTCTGTCTTTCCTGGACATTTTGCATCATGGTACCATCTCTTTTCTGGGTAAGCGATATGGCAGTTCATGTGATCTAAAGGAAAACATGATTTTTTTGATCATCACATCATCAGGCCATTACAATTTGGCCCTTATCAAAGTTACTCAGATGTTACTTAATGTTATACATACTTTGTCTATGTTTCAGTGAAATTTGTCTAGCACTAATTACAGTAGATACTGTATAAAAATTTAACATGCCTGTTAAACCTGCAGGATTTTGCAGGAGCTGCATTTCTCAAGCTCCTAGATGTTTTCAGTGCTCTCCATCTCCCTTCTAGCCTTTTCCATACATAACACAATGCTTCAAAAAGAAAAATTGAATAAGGCTTAAACAGTAGTTTAGTTTCACTTAGTTCATCAAGATGCTCACTTTTTTTTGCACCAGAGTATTACAGCCACATCACACAGCATATTTTTCCTAGCAACACACCTAGGGAAAAACAGAGTAAGTTCATATTAAACCAGGCTTTTGCCTTGTTGTTTGCACAAGTTTTCCCTGTAGCCTGTAGAGGCATTACTCTGTCTTATGTACTGCCTTTATATCAATCTGCAGAAAGACAGGAACTCAATTGGATTCAAAAGGGAGGAATATGGTGGGGAGGGGAAAAATACCATTAGAAAATAAAAATATAATTTTTTTATATCCACATAAAAAATGAGGGGTCGTAATATATTGTATTTTTACTATTTATTAACCAGACCCTTTCATTGTCCCAGCACATTTGAATATGGCTCTTACACACTGTAAAATTCTTGTGTGAACAGTTGCAGAGGAGTTGCACAGTGTTGTACTAACTGACCTTAACTTTAAGTAAATCTGTGAATTGTAGCACTGTGAATGTGAGCAGAAACCAAAGTGAAACAAAATGTGAACTTTATCCAAATATTTGCATGTTGCATTTGAGAAAATGTGTAAAATGTGTAAATATAAAAAAAAATGAATGAGTAGCAGAGCTTAGTAGAGAATAGTTAAGGAAAACACAAAACATAAATTACTCAACACAGTGTCATGTTCGGGATGTGCTCCCGCATCACCTGACCGAGGTACCTTCTGGGAAACTGAGTCTGCAAAACAAAAACTACAAAATACAAAACAGTGCCCTCTAGTGGCGATTCCTAACACACAGGTCCGTTCAGCAGGACAGAAAGTCAACCCTGGATTTTTTTGGAACCCAGGTAGCAGAATAGGGCAAAGTTGAACCTTGAGAAGAATAGGGCCCACCAGGCTTGGTGGGAGTTCAAATGCTTATTTGTTCAAATGCTTGTGTATGGACTTATGGTCCATACACATTGCAAAATGTGCTGGTGCGTAATTGTAAGGGCTTCTTTAAGTCATTTAAAGGGATATGCATCGATGGAGCTTCATAGCAGGCACTTTGCTCTACATTGGTATATACAGTAGAAACTCCTGCAGCTCTTCTATGGTGGTTGGAGCAGGCCTGCTTGTGACCACTATCACCTTGTTTTGCTCTGGCATTATGATGTAACACAAAAACACCAGCCTGGAGATTTGGAACTTACACTCCTCCTCTTGATATAAAGCTGATGTTCCAGAAGGCATGACAGGATTTTAACATGGCAGATGTGTGTTGGAAGCTCAGGGGAGTAAATCAAGATGCTGTCAATGTAACTGATAAACTTTCCCAGGAAAACCAGGAAACATGGATCCATATGTAAATCTTCCTCCATGGCCTGAGTCTCATTTTGGGTGAGGGGGCATCTCTTCCACCAACAGCTCTAAGCTAAACTCATATGATCTGTAAGGTGGGAAGCCACTGACCTTGGCTTTGTTTAATTCTCACTCACCCTCTCTCACTCATCTTCTATACCGCTTTATCCTGTATTCAGGGTCACGGGGACCTGGAGCCTATCCCAGGAGGCTTAGGGCACGAGGCTGGGTACACCCTGGACAGGGTGCCAATCCACTCGCAGGGCACACACTACGGTCAATTTGGGAATGCCAATTAGCCTAACCTGCATATCTTAATTCTTAATGGTTAGTATTCTGGAGTGGGTGGGAATATGCTGACCAGTTTAAGCTTTCACTTACTTTACACAAGATTGTTGAGTCAGGTTTCCTGCATGAACAGAAATCCTAGAATGACTATAAATGTGTTAGTCACTATGAAGAGGAGGTAGATGCTCTATGGAATTTACTAATTTAGAGTGTGATGGCTCAATGTGATTGGTAACTGAGCCTTTTTTAATTGGCCCACCATCCAGGTCTTGAACTCTCAGGGGTTGTTGCAGGAGTTTCAGTGACAGCTGAAGCTTCATGGTGATGTTGCAGTTGATGGAGTTGCCAGCAGCAATGGAGTAAATCAATGCTGTAAAAAACAAATACTCCCATAAAAATATGACCTGATTAGGTAATCAGAATTCATGGTGACAGACTGGGGAATCCTTACTCACAAATTTGAACCGGTCAAAGTGTCTCACTTTGAAGAAGACTTGAGTGCCCTTCGAAGTGACATGGCAGTGAACTGCACCACATGACCTGAGCCATCAAAAACTGAGCCACTTGCAGTATCACTGCTGGCACATACCCTCATCCCTCTTGACCCCAGCTCCATCAACTTAGAAAGAGGTACTGTATATCTAAGGCTGCCATGAATCTGGCCATTGATCATCGTTGCACTCCAGCTCCATGAGCAGAACCTGTGCCACCAAAGTCGAGAGCTTAGGGATAGACAATTATCAATCAAAAAAAATCACAAATCAAAGTTGGGCAGAATAGAATCAGGAAGTAAAAAACAGAGTCCAAACTGTAATTCTACACAAAATATCAGAATATCTAGTTTCCACCTACAAGAAAATATGTATTCACACATTTTTCCCTAAAATAAATTTTGGTGTTGATTAAAAAAAAAAAAAAAAAAAAAAAAAAAAAGACAAATACTTCTGATACTAAAATAATTTGTGTTGACATAATATAATACTAAAAGATAAATAATATTCATACTTGTTTTAGTGTTTATGTTTTTATGTTTAAGCATCCCACTGAAATAAGGTCCCAAGATAAAATATTATAGTGAAATGTATATTTTGAGGCTCTGGGCTTGGTGTCAGTTAAATGGATTTGACCCAATTCTTTGCATTAACATTTTGGAAAGGCATGCACTGTATTATGCCTCATTCAAAAAAGCAGCCCAGTCTAAACTTTGCTGAACACACTGTAAAGCTCAGACTGAAATCTTTAGGGATACATGTAAAAATAAACTATAACCCCATTTTTCTGCTGTATGCATCGATTGAAAGGCTATGTCAATATACAGTTTTCCTGATAGGTGCAGTATTTATGTTTTTAGATCTCCTACTCCAATAGATTTGATACAAATGTACATACTGTATTTACTGTACATTTTATAAATAGTACCATCATATTCATTAGGAGCATTTGAATCAAATATCATACCTGTAAATATAAAGCAAATGATAGTTTTAGAACATCTCATTTACATATCCATGTACTTCTATTCCAATTCCATTGAAATTAATTACCTCATTTGATTTGCAGATGGGTTTAAAAATATACAGATATAAGTTGATTGTTCATCAGATTGCTTGTCTACCTGGATGTTGCTCACTTATGGGGAAGTGTGTTTATCGCCTTATTTAGCCTCATAGACTTATTACAACACCTAGCAGTCAAACATGGGAACCACACTGCTACTGGCCCATTGGGGAATGAATCACGCTGCCCCATACTCAGCGGAGCAGCAGACAAGACATTTAATGATAGGTTTTGCAGGCTGATTGTTTTCGTAGCAATTTTGTCTATTTGTCCAATACTTGTATCCATCCATTGTTAAAATACCTTACAGCACAGTGACATTTTTTTTTTTTTCACACATCCCAGTTAGGAACCTGGGGTCAGCCTGGACACAGCACCCCTGGCACAGATAGGGTTATGGGCCTTGCTTAAAGGCTCAACAGTGGCAGTTTGGTGGTGCTGGGGTATGAACCACCAACCTTCTGATCAGTAACCCAGTAAGGCAGCACCTTAACAATTTGAGACACTTTTTTTTATTTTTTATAGGGTGCTACAAATCTAGGTCCTATTGTCTATTGTACCTGACAGCTTATGAACTCAGGTTGGGGTATAAAGAAAGTACTTATTTCCTAGAACAAAGTAATTTCCCAAAATAATATTGAATTTAAGGGACTTCCTATTTACATTCCAGCCCACTCAACATCCCCTGCTACAGTACATCAATTTTGCATGAGTTCACCCTGGAGATTTTTCTTCTTTCAGATTCTGCAATGCTATAAACTGCCTATGTCTATATGCATACATACAGTAGATGGGAAGAAGTAAATGTGTATGTGTGATTTATGTTTATTTAGTCTACATATCAAATTCATAAGCATGCAGACTAAATCAATGTTACAGGCGCTTTGAAATAGGCAGACATGAATTTAAGACAAATTTAGATATTGTGTAGCCTCTTAATAACAGTGACACATATTTCCTTTGGTATTATAGATCACTACATATTTTGAATAATTTACTTGGCAAAATGATCAGGTTTTGGATGAAAAAATTTAATAATGAGAAACGAGATCATTAAAAATACATTGAGTGCATTTTGGAAGACTTATTTCAAAGAGGTCTGCCCTCACTTTGCATCTCTCTAACATCTCAGAGAGAGTTTTATTTTATTTCAAAGCCTTAAGGGAGAGCCTTAATTGTTCCATATTATTGACTTTTGACATAAAATGCATTATAGAGACTTTGAGCTAGGCAATATAGTTTTGCACAAGGTTGCTCTAGGATACTGCATGTAAATATTACTGAATAATCAAGCCTCAGCTAAGTTTCTGCTATGTCTGATATACTGTAGTTTAAGGTGCTAAGCATCACTCGCCCTTTTCAGGCTTGGTCTGTGTTCTTTAATTTGGGTTTAAATATGTTGCTGAATTGCTTTTTTTTTTTAAAGTGCTATGCGTGTAAAGGCTACTAGTGATTAAATGTATTTATTCATTCATTGTCTATACTGCTTTATCCTGTGTACGGTGTGCCAATCCATCACAGGGCACGCACATACAGTACACACACTACAGGCAATTTGTGAATGACAGTTAGCCTAATCTGCATGTTTTTGGACCGTGGGAGGAAATCCACCAAGCAAGGATAGAACATGCAAACTCCATTCACACAGACATGAGGCAAGAATCGAATCGAGACCCTGGAGGTGCTAGGCGACGGTGCTAACCACTAAGCCACTATTAATTTTAGTTCATTTTGTATGTTCAATATTCTTCTCTGATTTAAATGCCTGCATATTTGCTAATATGTTGTGAACACCCACAGGAATGTGTATGCACTGACATGTAATTTTATTTCATTATATGCAAAGCTCTTTGAAAGGAAACCCCACTGCATTCTGAAAAAAAAAAAAACACATTGGTTTTCTCCTCACAGCTTGATATGTATTTAATAAGTATATATTTGTTTTACATCCACACATACATTGATCATTATGACATTAAAAAACAAAACATTAAGGCCAATATTGTGTGAGTTCCCCATGGCCTACCGGGGCTGGTCTTGCTCCTGAGGGCATGGCTCCATGGGATCTCTGGTGTGTGCTGTGGTATCTAGCACCAGGACATTAGGATTTGGATTTGTTTGCCTGGCACATTCAGTTGGATTGAGATCTGAGGAATTTAGAGACCAGATCATCAACTCTTTGCATGCTAAGCCCCATACAAGGCTGTGATGAACTGGTTATTCTGACACCTTTCTATCAGACTTTTTTCAGCAATTTGTGCTACATTGGCTTTTCTGTTGGATAGGACTGGATGGACTAGCTTCGTCTATGATTCTGTCACCAGTTTACTGGTATATAATTGATAATCAATTGTATTCAGTTCACCTGGGAGTCACATTGTGACTGATTGGTACTGTATGTACTGTACTGTATAATATATATAGACAAAATTATTTGCTCGGCTGCCTTCACATGTACATGAACTTGAGTAACATCCAATTCTTAATCCATAGGGTTTGGGATCCATAGGAGTTGGGCTTGATCCCTTACTTCCAGTGGATGGAATTCTTAATGTATCAGCATATGAAGATAGTTTCATGCTCCCAACATTGTGGGAACACTTTGGGAATGATCCCTCCCTGTTCCAACATGACCACACACCAGTGCACAAAGCAAGGTCAATAAAGACATAGATGAGCGAGTTTGGTGTGGAAGAACTTGACTGTCCTGACCTTAATCTAATAGAACATCTTTGGAATGAATTAGAGTGGAGACTGCGAGCCAGGCTGGGCCAACATCATATTAAACACTATGGATTAGGAAAAAGATGTTACTCAAGTGCATGTGAAGACAGGTGAGCAAATACTTTTAGCACAATATATACTGTATGGATTGGCACCCTGTCCAGGGTGTAACCCATGACCTAAGGGTCCTGCGATAGGCTCCAAGCCCCCCGAAACCCTGAATACAGGTTAAAGTGGTATAAACGATGAGTGAGTGATATAAGTTGTATATAAAACAATAAATTTGTAAGAAAATATTTCTTAATTCCATACAGTGTAACAAAGGTTCGGGAATGTTCACCAGATCTTCCATCAAGTCATAAGAAGCATGTGGTGTAATAAACTCTCTTTTCATTCCTGAGAACATTGCATATTCTCATGCTATGTTGTACTTTATTTTGTGATTCATGAGTATTTTGGTGGCTTGTAGGTGCATTACCGTCATTTCTCTGTCTTCTGCATACTCTGTCTATACACGGTAAACTATCATGTTGATTTGATTTGTTCAAACCCTTTCTTTTTTTTTTTTTAGACTATACAATTTGATTAGGCAATTTAACTAAAAAGACTATAGCTTACATCCCTTATTCTCCTTATAAGCTACATACAATCAGCTACTGTAAGTAATTACGAGCAACCATGGTGAAGATTTTTTATGCACAATACCTGTTTCAAAATCATTGGCACCCTCACAAGTAAAATCTGTTGTAGCCCCTAATGGAAACATTCACTTTGTCTTACCTGTAGTGTCTAATAAGGCTGTAGAAGAATCTTAGATCACTTATAAACTCATCAATTTAACGCTTACATATTTTAAGCTCATTTATATTCTCTGGGCATCTCGGGCATGTGGACTGCCAACTTTATTTAAAGTCACAGATTTTCACTACCTTCCAAAATATGTAATAGTCAATGTTTTCAAATTTGATCATTCCTGTGTTGGTTTGAACATAAGCTTGAGGTCACTGTGTTGTTGAGAGGTCCATATGTTTCCAAGTCATAAAAAGGAAGCTTGGTTTGGGGCTAATTATATTGATATATATTTTATGATCCTATCAAAAATTTAAAACCACCAGTGGAAAAGCTTTACCTCTGACAATTCTGAATCCCTGATACTAGAGAGCAGGTATGTAAAAAAAAAAGGTTAAACAAACATCTCCTTACAGAAAGCATAATATTGATCTGTTTATGTGTTATAAGTTATTACGGTATAAACAATATTATATTATAATAAAACATATTATAATTTATGCATTGATATTGATCAGCCTGAACTGTCATCAGGAAACTGTGCTGTTCTAGAAGATTAATTAAAACTTCCTTACCAAATCAGATTTAAGCCTTCAATAGCATTATACTATAAATGCATGAAAAACAATTGACATTATGTCATACGACTTGAATGTGTGGATGATAACCCAATGGTATAAATGCCCAGCAAAAACAAAGCCTGACACTTTAATTTTACAACACAGCTCATCACCGTCACTGGTTCTGCAAAACCTTCCTTCCTTTCCAATTTTTACTTTCGAAGCTTTATACGAACTGATAGCCATTCTGAACACAGAATCAATGCTTCTGTAGAAAATGATTAATCTTGTTAGCTCAGCACTTTATTCACTTCACCCACTGGCAGATTTGAAGGTCTAGACACTCCACTCTAGCCTTGAGAGTTACAGCACATCAACACAACCTTGAAATTAGATCATTGGTTATCTCCTGGGTCTAGGTCCTGGCCCTACAAGATTTCTTGCTCAAGTATTATCAGGGCAGCATGTCCACAGAAGACTGGACTTAGAGACAAGATGTTATGTGATTTGGTGTTAATCTCCCAGACTCTACTGCGACATAGATCTCAGTTTTATGCCTCACAGTGTGATTTGCATTTTAATGGTGTGTGTCCTGACTGCAGTAACCCTCCAGCTATTTTATTATCGTGAAAGCTCGCCAATTAATTATGCAGACTGGTTGCATATCACCAGGTTGGGAGAGACACTTTTGTATGCGCTTTTGTATGGATTTTATTTATTAATGCCAACAATGAATATAGAAAAAACGAATTATATACATTTTCCGTTTAGAGATTCAACTTCCGAAACTGGGCAAATAGAAAATAATTTGATTTAAGTTCATTGCAAGTGCTTCTTATGCCTTTCACCTTGCACCTAAAACCACCACCATGAATATACAGTACATGTACAGTAAAAAGCATATCTACAGCATATTAAACTGAATTTTCATAAGCATAAATTCCTGTCTCAAGTGCACTTTAATTTGTTTCTTACCTACGTATGCCCTGGATGGGTTTAGAACACACAACCAACCTAAATTACTACTCTATTTATAAATATTGAACATTTTTACTGAAAATGCTTTAAAAAAAATGCATACCCTTTCCTGTGTCTTTATCTCACTTTAAGTTGTTTTTTTTCTTACCTCCATTGCCAATTTAATTTCACAACACAAACCCAGATACACTTTATCAAAGTTCCATGAGCAGAGGGAAAAAATCCTTGGCACCCAAATGGACCTGTGCTTGTTTTAGGAAGCCAGTAAAAGCTAAGGGGTATAACTATATCCTTCTAGTCACTTTGATGAATTAGTGTTGAAACATGTCAGACTAAATTCAATGTGCCATATCCTCAGAGCTATCTCTCAGTATTTAGGGTTGCTTTGGTTCTAAGCACGTATAAGTTTATATTTGATAAAAAGTACACCTTTACTAAAAAATTACATTTAAAGTTCATGAATACCTACTTACCACAGCTGCTATGGGGAAGAGCCCATGCATCAAAGTGAAGGGCTGAATTTAAGAAAAGGTCACTCTGTTTACAAATAATTCTTCACAGCCGTTGCACATAAAGACTGTAGTTATTGCATGATACAGAAAGGGAGTGAGGCATATGACTAGGGCCCACCCCTTGTTGGCATGAAAAGAGAGTTATTAATTTTTTTGGGGGTGGAGGCAGCCATCGCTTTGTCCTGAGTGTAGAGGTTGCTTTTTATCATCCTGGAGGGGTAGGAGCAGCAGTGCGGTGCAGTGGTGTTCAGTATTCAACTCAGCCTTCTAGCAGGAGTCTGCAGAGGTTTCCAGAGAAATACGAGGGCCATGGTCACACTTGGCTGCAGTCCCTGCATCTTTTTCTCATTGTCCCCTACTCAGGGAAAAAACTGAAGAATTCAAAATATATGTTGCCCATTTCTTTGTTCTCTTGCTGTGGGGATTGATTTGAGGCAGATGCAATTTCAGCATATTTTGTGGCAAAGTGGAAAACTCTGCAGTTTCGCCTTGCACCTCCATGATACGGGTTTAATTCCCTCCGGGTTAGATTCCCTCCTGGCTTAGATTACTGCCTATATGTGCATGGAGTTTGTATGTTCTCCCTGTGCTTTGTGGGTTTCCTCTGGGTACTCCGGTTTCCTCTCATTTGTGTGCCCTGTGATGGACTGGCATTGTACCCTGTCTCGTGCCCTAAGTATCCAGGTGATAGACTCCAGGCACCTTCCAGTTCCCACCGCAACTGTGTATATAGGATAAAGAGGTATACAGTAGATGATGAGAGCGAGTGAAAGAGATGAGAGCGAGTGGAAAAACTCATAAAAATGTTCTTGAGTGCCCCCCCAGTCATTGTATCTGGTCAGTAATACCCGTTTAGGGTGCAATCATATCAACAAAAAGTATGTAACATCTTATGGAATCCATACCATGAAGAATTGATGGAGTTTTGACATCAAAGTAACCAGTAATATTAATATTACTAATAGTTACAGTAATAGTGTTCCTAATAAAGTGCTCAGTGAGCACAAAACAAAATAACAATGCTAACAGATGCTAGACAAAGGGTGCTATACAAATGTGATGTAAATACTAGCGCTCATTAAGCCAAAATGGGATTAAGGTGCAAATAGTTGTTGTGATGAGGTGAGGTGCTGTGGCTGTACAGAAATGTGCCATTACAGAAAGCCCCAATCCACTCCAAATGCTGTTACACCCTTGCAGGAGGGTCCTGGACCACCAGACAAGATATTCATGGTCTGATGGGATCCCTCTGTCCAGCAGAGAACAAACATGGCATAACCCCCAGTGCAAAGGGTCAAAGTCACTTCTTCGGGGTGTAGATGACAGACAATGATGTCTTGTGGGAAAACATCCCAGACAGCTTCTTGCATGAGCTGCTTATCTGTAGAAGTCACTCTGTCAGCAATCACCCTGTCAGCAATTCACACTGGTGCTGAAACCCAGGATTTGAAGGATGATACGCTCCAGTCGCAGAGCTGATCTAAACCCTCCCTCTCACCAACCAGGTGAGTCTGTCAACACCAGGAATTCCTCCAAATCCACACTGAGCAGGCCGAACACTTCCAGGCACTGCCCAAAATGAGGACTGGTGAGTGCTTTAGAGTCCGGTGCTAGCCGGGGGTGCTCCAGTGAAAGATGCAGCACTTTAAATTCAAGGTGTTCTACAGGCTGAGTGCACAGATGGCTGTGGATGATTTCCTGTTCCCACCAGGGGGGAATCAGCTTTAGGCTGGAGGGCTTTCTAGTCTGCGTCGAGTGGAGGTGTTGAGTGGCAGCGGGGACATGGCGAAGTGTCTCCTGTAGACGGAGAGTGGTGGACGAACCCAAAAGGTAACACAATAGGCACCTGTAGCTTGTCACCAAGCTTTTTTTGTGTGAGTTGGCAGGGAGAGAGAGAGAGAGAGAGAGAGAGAGAGACCCACAGCACTCAGTGCATGTATGTGAATACTGTATGTTACACTAAATTTAAATTTAGCAATGAGCAAATGAATCAAAATGAACTCATGTCTACTGCCTGTTTCGATCCTTCTTCGGAATAGTAATCCTGTCAGCGTATTTTCATAGTTCCTCAGGGATTTTATGCTAGCACATCCCTGCAGTCGTTGGCTTTGTAGCCTGTCTGTTCCACCCCTACAGCAGACATTGTGGTTTGTTGATTGTGGGTAAAATTTATTCAATCTTGAACAAACCATCAAACACAAATGATTAAAAACCCAGCGCAATTTTACATCAGGAAATCTGTTTTTGCTCTTTGACAGCTCCCATCAAGGAGTCGCCACAGTGGACAATCCAATCCTCACAGAACGTAACACGTTTTTTGCCGGATGCCCTTCCTGATGCAACCCTCCCATTCTATCCAGGTTTGGGACCGGCTCTGCATCCAGTGGCTGGGTTTGGGTATTAGCTGAGAATTAAACCTGGGCCTTCCACATGGCAAAATAAAAAAAAATTATCTAAGGAAATAAATAAATGCCAGTAATTCAGAGAGTATGGTAAGCAGGCTGATGTAAACAATGGTGGCAGAAAAAAAAAATGTGATGTGTACAAAAACTGAAAACCACATGTCACATAATTGATTTTATGTATACTAGAAGTACAGCATAAAAAATAAAAATATATAAATTATGTTCTATTTTTAATATTTTTTTTCTCCCTCAAAGATATTTTTTCCTTATACTGGGCAGCTCTCCTTTTCCAGGCTGAACGTGTAGTATTGCCACTGATATCGTACAAATTTAGACCCTGGAAGCAGCCTTTTGCTTAGCAACAAGCACCGTTCCATTTAAGTGCCAATAACCCGGACCTTTGAAAAATTGCATCCAGCTGTATTTTAAAATTACACTGGTAGAAAGGCTAAAAGAGTAAGCACAAGTGGGAGAAAACAGGTAGGAGTATGAATCTGCTAAACTCCTCAGTAAGTCATCTGCAGGTAGAATTTTTAGAAATCTTGAGGAATCTTAAACACTTTCAGTTTAATCTGACAGTTTTTATTATTCAACCATTATTAAAAAGAAATCAACAATTAATTATGGTAGGATGTGCCATTATGGACCACCATAGCCATGAAGTAGTGTACTTGACCTGAAATAATTTCCTATATAGTAGGTGAGCTCCTGCAGTACCTGAATAGTCTTTGGTTAGTAAGTGGATTACTGTTTGTCCTTCCTCTAGCCTCTTTTGGTAAGTATATAAAAATGCTAACTGTGAACATCCCACAAGTCCTGCTCTGAACAAGTCATCTATCCATTACAATTTAGCCCGTATCACCATGGTTTCCTTACATTTGTGATCCTAGACTATTCCATGCCATCTGAGAAAAAAAAAGTCCATTGATGGAATAAAAGGTTTATTCAGTACATTCAGGTCGTCAGCTGACTATTTTATAGTCACAACTGAAGCAACTAAAGATCAAAACACTGAATCCAGATGCTTGTACAGTGAACAATATGGATGATGGGTGCATCGCCGCATGCAGCTACCTTCTTACCCTGAATCACCCTTTGTTCTGGAATAGGGTCCAATCCTTATGCTTTTTTTGCTTTATTGTTATTATTTATTATTAACAAGTGGATTTTTTTATTATTTTATTCCAAAAGATGTTAATTCCCAAACCTGTAAGCTCTCATTACATCGTGCATTACTGTACTTTAGTCATTTGAGTGACCTTTGATTATGGTCATTCTTGCTTTTTTCTAGGAAAGGTGATCACTATCATTCCAGGTTTAAATCATTTGTTGGACAGTTCTTAACCCAGGTCCAGTAGTATTTTTTCTTTTTTTGTTTTCTTTGTTCTGTTTTTTTTTGTTGCTTTGCCAAAACACAGTAACAACTTTTCCATGCTCATAGGATATGCCTTCTGAAATGTTTATGAAATGAGAAGCTACTCATTGCATTAATTAAAAAATTGTTGCCAGCGTAACATATTAATCACTGCATTAATTATCCAATTAACAGCTCTTAACTATTTGCTTATTTAAATCTAAACATAATTTGGGCCAAGCAGCGAATAATATTACTTACTAACTCACTCATCATTTATATTGCTTTATCTTGTACAGGGTTGCGGGGGGCCTGGAGCCTATCCCAGGAGACTTAGGGCACAAGACACTATGGACAGGGTGCTAATCCATCACAGGGCAGACACATATACACACACTCATTCACACACTATGGGCAATTGAGGAATGGCAATTAGCCTAATCTGCATGTCTTTAGACTGGGAAGACACCGGAGTACCCAGAGAAAACCCACCAAGCACGGCGAGAACATGTAAACTCCATGCACACCGACCTCGAGGCGAGAATCGAAATAGAAGGCCACCCACTAAGCCACTGTGCTGCCCGAATAATATTAATTGGTTGGAAATATAATAAAGGATTTGACTAGAATACATAGGAATCATGGACATTCATGGCACGTTCAGTTCACTTCTTTCCAGGGTTTTGAATCTGTATCTTATTTTCTCTCACTCTTGGATCTGGTCTCAGGTGCAAGAAGTAATTCTTTTGATTCTAGACAAATAAATTCTTATTCTTCTCTTTGTTTGCAAGACATACTTCCAAAAAGTACAATATCTAGACATGACCATCAGCCCTTGTTACTTGCCATTCTGTCTCTGTCTCATATTTTATATTTGAATAGTTACGCTCCTGAAGGGGTCTTATGGTTTTAAGTGCTTCATTTCATGTTTGTTAAAACCACATTTCTGTTTAGTGAATTCTAGGAGAGATTGGATACTGATTTGCTTGAGGTTTATTACGCAACCTGTATCTGTGACTAATGATTCAACGAGAGCCTCTTTAACACAGTAGCACGTTCACTTACTGCTTAAAAGAAGTCAGCTGCTGAAGTCAAAACTGTGTTAAGATGCATAGCTCTGCAGTGTCTTTTAGGATCACAGATGATCTGTGCTGTGTAGCATAACACCTAACATGTCAAATCGGCCGTGACTGGTAGCTGAAGACTACTGAGGCATATGAAAACAAGAGTGTTGCTGTCAAAGCGCTGTCATCAAACAACTTTTCCAGAATAGCCATTCCACACCAAGAAACCAGATACCAAGCAAGATTCAATTTCTGTTACATGTGTAGCATCTGAAGTAGACAAACATTACGGCATATGACGTATAATTTCAAAAAACAGAGATCAAATACTGGTAATGTGTTAGGTCCGCCATCACAAAATGTAAAACTGAAGGAAGATTCCATAGTAAAGAAGCTTATTTATTAGGTCTTAAGTATCTACATGACCTTGACTACACAGGGTTCAATTGTGAGTATCATATAAATAGGCTCCCTTATCTTATGTGGACCCTGGAGCCATCAGAAAGACAGAGTGATTGTTTTTGAGCTTTGTGACCTTGGTTCCTACTGTAGGTAGTTAAAGCGCAGTAGGGTACCTTATGTGATCTGTGTAGCGTCAGTGGAATATCATCTCTTCCCCATGTTTCCTGCCTTTCTTTGATCAGGGCTGCATTAAAAACACCAAATCTATTAAAACCAACCACTTAACATTGACCAGTTTGTCTTGTGGCAATAACCCGAGGGATCAAAGGCGAAGGCAATGTCTTGTTGTATTTACTGATAATAGAGTGCATTGATCAGTTTACTCAAGTGTGAAACTTTCGCCTTTTCATGCTTAAATGCACAATACCTTGAGCACATGCTTGGTGGTTCTAAAACGCAGCAGAGCAGAAAGAGAAAGATAGAGTGAGAAATACTAATTAAGGTGACCTGGAATTTCAATGACGTGAGGGGCAGATAACGTTTGCAATTTCTGATTTTTTTTTTTTTTCAGTCCAATAGTGTTAAGCATTCATCCGTCACCATCTGTTCTATTCCACATGCCCCCGCACATGCATTTCCTTCACTATAATATCTAATCTTCTGTCCAAGCAGCAGAGGAAACTGTAAAGATGTTTAATTAAATTTGATCCTCCCCTCCACCCCCACCCGCCCACTGCTTTAAAAAATAAAAACAATATGCTTCCAAGCCCTTCTGCAGCACAAGCCTG
>JAOVVA010000037.1:15156874-15167790 GCA_028565275.1 Leiocassis micropogon | reverse complement strand
CCGCCCACTGCTTTAAAAAATAAAAACAAGACGCTTCCAAGCCATTCTGCAGCACAAGCCTGCACAAGATAAATGAGACAATGAAACCATTTATAAATGTAGTCTATTTGGATGTGGAAAATATGCAATAAGTTGCTGTCTATTAAGACATATGCTACTAGCTTGCTCCAATATTCATCTATCCTGCCACCAGCACAGGTGAAATAATATACAGTATATCTGTTGTTTTTCCTACACAGTTACTCTTACACATCAATGTAGACTGTCTACAGTGACTGGTATCTGAAGAGCAGCTCTGCAGTCCCCATTCATTTTTAATTCATGGTGTATGTGTGTTCTGGGGTCACTCACATGAAAAACAATCCAGGCTTCTATAACTTCGTGCAACACTTCGTGTCGAGTGTGTGCTTGCCCTGCTTCGGCTCCTGACATTATCAGCTGCCTTCCTAATTTGCAGTGTACTGACTTTCAGCTTTTATTTTCACATTAATTGATATATAACTCAAACAAATAATTCCAGTTCAATTCTGGAAAGAGTATCAAATTATAATTGCACTCCCTTTAGTACAATTATAGTCTATTCATTGGATTTTGGAAGGAAAAAAGCTTCATTATTGAGTTAGGGCTCAATATAGCTGCTATGGGTCATTCTGAGAGAGAGAGTGGTCACGTCCATTAGCAAATACTATTGGAGCGAAGGAGTGTTGTTTCCAACAAGAACATTGCCCAGGCCACATTCTTCCATTGCTCCATGGTCCAGTTCTGATGCTCACATGCCCATTGTAGGAGCTTTGGGCAGTGAATAGGGGTATGGCACTATGGGTTCTGACACCTTTCTATCATAGCCAGCATAAACCTTTTGAGGAATCAGTGCCATCAGAGGCAGATTTAGATACGGGGGCTCTCTCTTGCCAGGGGCTGCACACAGCATGCAGGGAAAAATAAATATTCAGAATGATAATAACATTTGCACAATACATTTGGCACCCTGATTCTACTGTAAGCTTGTAAATGAGGCAGAGTACCGGACTAGGTCTCTCACTCAGTTGTACAAGAGGGAGAGAGCGGTGGCTAAGTGGACATCACCTTGGTTCTCCCATTGCAGGAAAAAAAAACACATCTAATTTTTACAGTTTCTTTTTATCTGATAAAAATGTGTATGCATATTTACTAAAAACAAGGCATGGATTGGGACATAAGAAGCACCAAGTTTTATGAAAAATAGTGTTATATGATCCTATCTGAAAATTCACTTTTTCACCTAGGTGAGACCTTTTTAGGCACCAAACAATGTTTTGGACAAATATATAACCAGTATATGGTTTAGTCTTGACTCTTTATTGAGGGTGGGTCTTGAAGCTCATTGAATAAAAAACAAAAACAAAGCCATTACGTTCAGAAAAAGAGGAAAGCAGAGGACAATCAGAAAAGACAAAGGCATCCTTGTCATCACTTTCTATATAATATTATGTATGTAAAAAAAGAGCTAGTGTAACACTTACAGTATGTTTGTAAATCTGTGCTGAAACGCTTCTAACTTACATATAGTTATACAGGTTATAAATAAAAAATATTGTATTTGTTTATTCATTAATTAAAGTATTTATTTATATTTATTTTGTTTGCCAAGGATGCCATACAAACTAGAACAACCACTGAGTGCCATAGTAACTCTTCTCTGGGATTGGACCAGACAAGTCTAGCCTTTGTTTCCAATGTGCATCAATACACCTTGGGTGCCCAAGGCTTATTGATGGTGTTGTTCTTTCTAAGATTACAAGACTCCCTTGGACTTCAATTTTGTGGATGTTTAGATGCAGTCTTCTGACCATCACAATCTGGCATTTGTTAAATTTACTCCGATCCGTATGTTTGCCCCTTTATTTTTGCCCTTTAAGAACAGACTGTTTACATGCTGCATAATATATCACACCCTTTGACAGGTACCGTACCACTGTAACAAGAAAATCTAATAAAATGTAATTTATGTCACCTGTAAGTGGTTTTAAAGTTTTGGCTAATCTGTGTGCCTGTCCATTACTTTGGTTAAGAGAGAGTCACACACACAGAATCTCCAAATAGTATTTTAGAATTTGTATAGCTGTTGAAGGATATTTCCATGCTCAGGCAGCACTGAAATTCAGCCTTGCTCCAGCAATGAGCCATCATCTAGTTCCATTTCCTGAGCTGATGAGTCAAGGGCAAACATTTTTATGCAGAAGGAGAAAAGTTTTTTTTGGAAAGGAAGAGGACTGTAGTTACAGCTCACTGGATTTAATGAGTGTTTATACCATGTAATGAAATCCAGCATGTGAACTGAATGGTGAGCATTCTGATATGTAAAGAAATCAGATCTAGAGTCTGTAAACTGAGTATTTACCCATGCGACAGGCGACGTTAATGATACAAAGCCATATCAGTATATCAAAATAGTGCATGGCTCAACGATTGATGTCATTAAGTAAATGTAAACGTCCTATCCAGGGGTCATATAGACTTACATTAATAGCATACTCATCCTCTAGCAATTCGGCATACTGTATGTGTTTGTCTTAACTGTGTCAGAGATTGTTTTGCTAAATACACAGGGAAGATAAAACCTGGGAATGTCTTTAATGTCACGCACTGTTTCAGGTGAGTGATGGCATGAATCCCAGGACCCAAAGTGAATGTTTTTTAGAAATAATGTGAGTGCTCATGCTGCAAAATAATACCATTGCATTCAGGGCAAGAAATGGGACAAGGACTCTCTCTGGCTCTCTCTCTCACACACAAACACACACACACAGTGCTTTGACGTGTTGTCCACTAAATAGAGATACAGAACTGTCCACTTCACTCTGGCGGTCAGTAGTTTGACTTATGAGTAAGAGCTCATCATTACATACTCTCTCTCTCTCTCTCTCTCTCTCTCTCTGTGTCCTGCCAACTCTGTCGTCTGCACAGTATCTTTGAGTGCTCTCATTAATCATAATTGTAGATCCTCCTCCATGTCGGGGGCTGATGAGTCTTCTCATAATAAAAAAGAAATGAATAATTAAGATTAAAAATGGCACACAAGCCTTCAGTTCCCTGTCCCTTAATTCTCCACTGTGCTGAAAATATTATCATTATTCTTATCATCATAATTATGCATGTAATTATAGTATATATTTATCTTCATCTGATATTTTTCTTGTCCAGGTTAATGACCTCCATGAGATAGGAACCTCTGAGATGTTAATAAAAATAAAAAAAAAAACATTTAAAAAGCCAGATTTTATTAAAGCCAGCTCATTTTCTATAACCTTTGCAAACAAACAAGTGTTTACCACCTAGTGAGAGAGACGTGATAATTGCAGAGGATTCTGAACCCTTTAGACACATGCTTTTACTTTTGATAAACTTTTGCTTGTGGTGACAGCATAGAGGCTGCATAATTACTCAAAATGGAAATGGCATCATGTTTTAACTGCACTTTAGAAATCAAGTAAAAATTATGGTCGGAAGAGTTTGCAGCTGGGGTGCCAGGAGGAAAGCAGTAAATTACAATAATTTTTCTTTGTTAAAAAAAATAAGTGAGTTAACCCATAAAATATATCAGTAATTAAGCTTTTGGAAAATGGACAATTCTTGTTATTTTACAGTATATCTCCCATGTTTGCATGATGAAACTTCTTATAAATAAGATTAACTTTGCCCATATTCCCATGGAGAAGCTGCTACTGGTATTGGCAATGAAGCATCCAAGATTATTTCTTCCTTCCTTCCTTCCTTCCTTTCTTTCTTTCTTTCTTTTTTTAAATCAAAATTCATCAAATTGATGCATTTCATGATTCCTAAGGGATTTGGGATGTTTCTTAAAAACCTTCCAAATAAATGTTATGTATGTTCATGTGCAAGTGTGCCAATCATTTAAAAACAAGTAGATACATTTATTTATTTATTTTTGCAATATAAATTTTCTTTAAAAAAAAATGTGGAAATGTCAAAGCTATTCTCTCTGGATATACAGCTTTTTTTTTTTTTTTAAACAAGGCTTATATTTTTTCCCTAAAGAAAGGCCTGCTTTGCGATATCTGAATAATCTGAGGAAGCTAGAGTTCAGTAACACAGAACACAATCATGACATTAGTAGGCTGGAAGTTAGGATCCCTGGTGCTTGGAGTAATCAATCACAAAACCCTGGAGCAGTGTCAGTGATGCATGCTTCTGTTATTCAACACATCTTTGTTGGCCTTCGAGTCACCAAAGTTGGGTTAAGCTAACAGCCCAGGTTGTTTCCTTTAGCAAAATGTACACTTGCACGATGCACAAGGTTACGAAAAAATCTAATGTTTTAACCCCATCTTTTTTTTATGTTGTAAAACGGTTAACGTTACAAGAAGCACACATTAAATTTTAATAAATCAAATGGTTAAATCATTAATGCCTTTTTTTCTGAGGTTGCATTCTCCTGTCTGTTCTGCTTTGTATATACATAATTTCTGATCGCTTATCTCATTTTAACTGTGCCATCAACAATCCAGTCTTCAACGATAAAGCCGATCTTCATAAGATTAATAATTCATGCATTTTCTGTCTAGAATTTTAAAGCACACAGCATTACCAGCCCATTGAGTTTAAGCTCTCTGTTCCTGAGGATCTCCATGATAGGATGTTCCTGTGTTTCTTTCCTGAACAGAAGTGACACGAGGTAATAAGATGCTATGTGGCTGCAGGAGGTGAGGGCAGAGCTGTCACAAATATCAGGCTGAGGCGATGGGAAGTGATGTGTTTGTGAATACTGGGCCCACACAGCTCTGTAACTGAGGAGAATCAGGGGCAGCTTCCAGGATCTGTGTAGAAATGACAGTGGCAGGTGCTTTCCACACATTAATTTCTCCTCTTTCTTTTTGTTTCCCTTCTCCTTCTTGCTCAGCTTGCCTCGCTGTAGCTTCAAGAGTACCAAATCACACCATGATTTATTTCACTTCTCAGAGGCGCAATCTCCAAACATATAGAAGGGTATGAGTTCTTAGCCAGCATCAATCACTACTGAAGTTCTGCAGAAAAAAATAATAATAAAGTTCAAGTTGCTCCAACACTGGTGTCTCTGTCAAATCAAGGTTGCTCAGGCTCAGCTGCCTCCTCCTGAGACTAATGAGGATTATGTAGTAATCAAATATTCACTGTGGAAATGAACTATGGCAATGATAGGTGCTCTGTTTATGTCAGCATAATCTCTCATCATTTGATTTCCTACTGTGTTGTTGTGGCTTCTACAAATAAGCTGTTGGTGACATGATGGTTTGTTTGGACTCATGCATTACACCACATTTTTTATTTGAGGCAAGACAAATAGGAAAGAGATATGGTTTTACCTGTTATTTGTAATAAAGATATTGGATATACAGTATGGTGGCTCTTAATTTTAATGCACAATAACAAAATAAAAATGCAACCTTAAATCAGAAAATGCAACAGCAATCTAAGCACCATAACAAATGTTAAAATATAAGAAGAAGAAGAAATGTAAAAAAAAAAAATCACAAACCTATCAACATTAACTCAAAAGGAAACGATATCGCATGCTTTTGCTTATTGGCTCCAGCGTGGCTGTATCTGAGAGAACACAGAAAATGGAGAGTGTGTATATATTATGAGAGACTATGAGCATAAATGAATCTCCTGCTGCTTTTATCCATGCATAATATTATCAAGCACACTTGCATGATGTTATTGTAGTTGCTGTATGAGTAGCATTACTTTTCCCTATAACATAAGTAACTTCTCCATGCGCAATATGTGTTTGTGTGGTACTTTTGCGCTGTGATGTTTTATACTATATTTAACTGTAGTTGTACCTGTATTTACTGTCTGTTTATAGCTGTATGTACAGTATGAGAATGTTTTTCCAATTTGCATGTTTTAATTGGCATTGACTTGAGATGTTGCCAGTAAAATTTATTCATGCCAATTCATGACAATCACAATAAATCTTTTAAATGTTTAGTTTTTTTTTTTTTTTAATCAAAGTATTTAAAACAAAAATTTCCAGTTTTTTTTTTCTTCAGAAAAACAAATACAGTGGAACTTTGGATCGCGAGTAAGATTTTAAATAAATTTTGTTTTGAAAAACGAGCAAGTCTTGGTTTACGAGTACTGAGTATCATGTATCACGCATGCGCTTCTTGTTTTGACGCCGAGTATCACGAGATCACAACAGAGCCAACGGTTTTACTCTCTCTTGTACTGCAGCATTGTGGGTAATCATCTCTCCTGCTGTGTCTTAGTGCGCGTCTCTTACTGGTATAATCAACATCCGTGCATGAATGTACTGTTTACTATAACACTGTGACCACGTGCATGCTTGTAAAAGCATGTGTTTGTAAGCGTGTGTGTGTGCAGCACGCGTGTACTGTTATATATATATCTGTCGGGATTTATTTGTACTTTTTTTTAAAGGTAATGCAGGTTAATTTGTTTTATTTTTACTTTGTATTTTGTATTAATTATTTTTATGTATTTTTTTTTTGGTTGTGGAACGAATAATTTTGAACGAATAATTCATTATTTCTTATTATTATTCAATAATTCATTACTATTTTGATTTACGAGTGTTTTAGAACGCTTTTTCCCGCTTCCGGAACGAATTATGCTCGTAATCCAAGGTTCCACTGTACATCATTTTTCGACATAATCTCTATAGAGGAGATGCTTTTTTTTTGCACAGTGCCAGTGTGGGCAGAAGTGTGCAGATGTGCATTGTCATGCAAGATCACAACGCCCTTGGATGGCAGTCCTCTGTGTTTAATTTTAAGTTTAGGCTTCAGCTCTTCAGTAAGCATTTCACTGTAACGAGCCCTGTTGATTGTTGGACATTTTTTCTGATAATCCAAAACATCTAAGCAACTAATCACATGACAGCAACTCAATGCAGTTGCTCAGGAATGTGGACATCAAGACAACCTGCTGGAGGGCAAAACAAGCACCAGAATGCTGGTGATTTAAGTGACTTTGAACATGGCATGACTGTTAGTGTCAGACAGGCTGGTCTTTTTCCAAAACTTGTGATGTACTGGGATTTTGATGCAGAACCATATCTAGAGTTTACAGTGAAAATATCCAGTGAGCAGCAGTTCTCTGGGTGAAAATGCCTTTTTGATGCCAGAGGTCAGAGTAAAATGGACAGACTAGTTCAAGATGACTGAAACACAACAGTACCTCTTTACAACCAAGCTACTGTATGGCAAAGAGCATCTCTGAACACACAACAAATCAAACCTTAAAGCAGATGGGCTACAGCAGAAGAAGACTAGACCAGGTACCACTCCTGCAAGCTAAAAACATGACTCAACAAATTTTGACATTAAAAGATTGGGGGGAAAAAAAACATTTCCTGGGCTGAACAGTGTAGATTTCATTTGGATGGTAGGGTCAGAATTTAGCATAAATAACATGAAAGCATGGATCCACCCTGCCTTGTATCAACTGTTCAGGCTGGTAGTAGTGGTGTAATGGTGTGGGGGATACTTTATTGGTACATGTTGGACCTCTTAGTACCAATTGAGCATTGTTTAAATGCCATCTACCTGAGTATTGTTGCTGACCATGTTCATCAGTTTATGATCACTGATACACCATGTGACAAAGCTACTGTAAAATCATCTCTAATTTAGAGATCACTGAACTCAAATGCAGTAGAGCGTCAATGAAATTGACATTCTACCCATTCTGTTTGATTTTCTGTGTTCTTTCTGGATTTACAGTTGGTTTTGGTTTTGCTTTTATTTCCAAACTTATCACTGCATGTTCGGATTCATTGTTGTGTTTTTTAATGAACCACAGTATGGACATGTATGAAATATACTTTCTTACGTATCATCAGCAATTAAGCTTAATATATTGTATTAGTGTGACTGTATTAAATCCATTTAAGCAAAAATAATGTCTGTGAAATGTACTGTAAGAGAATTGTAACTAGTCAACATAATCCTAGTTTTGTCTTAATTTCATTTCGCTATTTCTGAGATTGGAACATAGAAACAGTTAGGTCTTGCTTAAAGCTTTTGCAAGACTTTTCTCATGGTAACCATAATGAAATAATATAAAATAAAGCCATGGGTAAATTTCAGTGTTAACTGTATAATTAAACCTGGATTATTTCCCTAAAAATGATACCTGCCTCCCTTATTATTAACTGCAAATTTTGTTGAACGAGACATGCTTTGACTGAAAACAGACTGAACTATGATTTAAGTTCAATATTCTTAGGGTATTTGCTTATATTTTTATTTCTCACATTGAGGAAAAAAAATTTTCCTCAACAGCAAAAAATAAATAAATGTAAAAAAAAAAAAAAAAGTTAAAATACAGTGATGACTGTGAGTTAAATGTAGATTGTATCTCACAAAATCACTTTCCTCATTCTCTTTGTGAAACTTGTATTGCTGCTGCGCAAAGCTGATGACAGCTTAATTCAAAAGCGGGGCTATGCTTTTCCAGTTCAATTTACTTTCATCGTGTGCAGGTTTATTCTCATAATACTACTGCTGGAAATTTCCATCTCCATGCCCCTCCATTCAGCAGTGTGTGGAAATAAGTGGCACATGGAACATTAAGCAATGCTGCACTCACACGAACAGCTATTCCCTCAACAAGCAAGGAAGTGGGAGAACAGCCTAATGATCTGCACCCAAAGATGACCTCTCAGTTTGTCAGAAATCATTATATCTCTCCTTCCTCACACGCGGTGCTTCATGTAGCTGAAATACTGCTGAATTACTACTGTCTCTTGAATGCATTGGCTCTTATTTATTTAAAGCCGTTACTAACTTCAGTCATTTCAAGTTAAGCATCATGACTTATGCATTGCAGGGATGAGTTGCTACAGTATGACTGATGTTGTTACGATAGCTGTGAAGGGGTCGACCTCGGCAGTGGCTAGCACAGTGGGGTTTGTGCAACTGAAGGAACATTTAAGGCAGGAGCATCACTCACAGGCAATTAAGCTGCTTTCAGCATGCCTTCTGCACAGCCTACCTTAATACGCCACATTTCCCCAGACACTAGCGTTAGCAGCCTGTCGCGTGAATTAAGGCTGTTGTCTAGGATGAGAAGAGATAAGCAATCTGAAACAATCCGCTTTTCATACAAACTTTGCATGCCGAGGCTATAAAATTAAATTAGATGTCCATTTTCAAGTCTGCAGAGTATAATCAGACAGACTATGAAATATGCTGTACAAAGCAATTTCCATCCCTGTGTTTACTTTCCAGTCTGGATGATTTACAAAGCTACGTCTGATTTCGATTTTATTAGATGATCAGAGCAGCAACCTACAAGGGAGTCAGTGCTCACTTTTTTTATTCACAAAACCAAAAGTCATCATTAAGGAGGTTGGACATAATCCTCGGTGCTACCAAGGTAAGAAATATTAGAATTCATTACTTCCAAAAGACAATAAATTACTTTCAGGAATCGATCAAAACTTTAACAAAATAGGATTTTTCTATTTTCCTAATGAACAATCAAACTGAAATGATGGAAGTAATCGTTACAGAGTACTAATTACTAATCGTTACTAATTATTTTAAAAATCCCTCGGCACTCTCAGGTCCAATAAATACCAAAGTTCATCACACTCCGCCGTTTCACAGTGTGCCCATGTTAATTGAACAGCTCAGGCTTTGTGTTAAATATTCTCTTAATGAGATGTGTGTGTGTGTGTGTGTGTGTGTGAGTGTGTTTGTGTGTGTGTGCACATCTGTCAAAATAAGGTGTATTTGAACAGCTTGACTGCAAAAAGAGATATATCCATTTTTTTGTAATTTTGAAAAAAAAGTAAGTTTTTGTTTGTTTATCTGATTGTTTAGTTTCAGAAGAAACAAAAAAAGATTCTATTTGCAAGAAGTACAGTATTACAAACTGATAGAGAAAATGTTGGTATCTTTGAATCACATGGATAATAAAAATACAAATTCAAGTAGTTTTGGTTATGCAACGGTGGATCACCACAGCAAAACACAGCTCCGGCTCCCACAGATTTGTCACAAGGATTAAAATCCTTGCCTGCAGACTGTCACATAAATCAGCCTGCAGTTGTGTTTGTGTCCATATAAAGTCTGCAATTTAGTATCAATTATATGCTGGTAGCCTTTAATTTAATAAATAAAGAAAAACAAATAAAGAAAAAATCTTGTGCTTTGAAATGAGTCACTGGCAGTAAATTGGAACAAGGAAAAATGTTACGTTCCTTGCACACAAAACCTTTTTTAATTACAAAGATTGTAGAAAATCATTAATAACAGCGCAAAAACTTTAGTTGGCAATGCATTATCAACCTCCCCCTCAATTAGTTGCAATTTCCCTTTGATAATTGATCACAGCATGGTGTCATAGTACAGGGATGCGCCATCCATTCAAGCATCAACCTTTTGCATAAACAGTACATTCATATAAGTTTATAATAGAGTTAAGAAACCTTGATAGGAAAATAGCAAATACTACAGCTGGCTGCGCACAATGCATGTACACTGTCTGGCCAAGAAAAAGTTGAAAATATTTTTTCAATGGACCATTTTCTTTGATAAGCTTGTAGTTACTTAGAGTTGCAGTAATTTCTCTCCTCAATCTTGTATTGATGATGGTGGACTGTTGGACTGTTGTGCAAAGCCTTCTCCAGCACATCCCAAAAAATCCCAATGGGGTTAAGGTCTGGACTCTATGGTAGCCAATCCATGTGTGAAAATGATGTCTCATGCTTCCTAAATGTCTCCTTTACAATTTGAGCCAGATAAATCCTGACATCATCTATGAATATAGACATGCCATCAGAGAAGAAAAAAAATCTATTTATGGAAAATCCTCATCATTCAGTATATTGTAGCGTTTTTATCGCCGGAAAGGATGGTGGAGAGACAAGTGAGCTTTCTTGCTGCCCAATGCAATGGCTG
>JAOVVA010000037.1:15135882-15155829 GCA_028565275.1 Leiocassis micropogon | reverse complement strand
CCCCAACACGGTGAACACACCGACATCCCCGCAAGGCATGCTGGTCGTCAGCCGCCGCCCCGCCCACGCCACAATATTTTTCCTGTATTCTCTTCTAAGTTGTAAGCTAACCTAATTTTGGGGCATATAATGTTGCTCAACCTAGACTTGACCAACTGAAGCAACCCCAGATCATAACACTGCCTCCAAAGGCTTGCATGGATGAGTGCATCACTTCATCCACTTCTTTTTTACCCTGATGTGCCCATTACTCTCAACCAGAGTAAATCTGGTCTCATTAGACCACATGGCCCTTTTTCCAGTGCTCCACAGTCCATTCTTTATGCTCTTGCAAATTGAAGCTTTTTTACCCTCAGTGATAAGTGTTTTTTGTTAAGGCTACACAGCTGTTTAGTCCCAGTCCCTAGAGTTCTCTTCACACTGTGCATGTGGAAATGCTCTGAAATTTACTATTAAACATAGCCGTAGGTTCTACTGGTTTATTTTTTTATTTTATTTTTTTTCTGGTTAAAGATGAGTGTTTTATTGTATGAAGCGATTCCACATGTTATTGTAAGCTAATGTTACAAAAGTAGAATTAAATTATTTTTCTACAGTTCACATAATGTTATAGCATGCTAGTTTGGTAAGCTGTTAGTTGCCATTATCACTTGGCAACACTTGTCTACAATTTTTGAACATAAACTTCAAACATCAGATATAGTCAGGTGGCACGGTGGCTTAGTTGTTACCACTGTTGCCTTGCACCTCCAGGTTCTGGGTTCAATTCCTGCCTTGGGTCTGTGTGCATGGAGTTTGCATGATCTTCCCGTGCTTGGTAGGTTTCCTCCAGGTACTACAATCCAAAGACATGCAGATTAGGCTGACTGGCGTTCCCCTATGGCATTCCCCAAAAGTGAATGAGCGTGTGAGTCTGTCTGTGTTTGTGATTACTGGGTCTTACTACCACTTCGTTCATCTCTCATATTTACTTTATTCTTTATTTTTTACGCAGACTATTATTAACTATTGAAAACTTACTTCAGCAGATTTTAAAGTGCAGTAAAATCCTGGATTAAAATCAACCTCTCTGACAAATCTGACAAATACATCAATGTAAGTAAATGAATTTCAAAATTTCATTTAATGGATAATGGTGTTATCACATCACTGGTGTCATGCAAAGGCTAGTTGTTCTGCATATGGGAGGAAATTTCTAAACTGGCAGTGAGCTTCCTGTAGAAGTGCGTCTGCAGGCTTCCTCCTGACAGTATTCTGAAACATGACCTGTCAGAGATTTTTCTCTGAATGTGTATAATGATTATCCACAAGGAAGGTTTTGGAAAAGACATCTCTATGAGTTGGATATGCAACAAAAAAAAAATCACCCTAATACCATCACTGACAGTGCCTTTACAATATTCAAGGCATCCTATATAATGTCCATACTTAAGTGATTTATGGTTGGACGCAATTTAAACCAATATGTATTTTTTTAAAACCTTCCACATGATGTCTTCCTGAGGGGTTGAACATTTAGGATGTAGGGAAAGCTCTACTTACTGTACCTCATTAAAGTTAATTATATGGGAGAAGCCTTTATTATTAGTGGTTCATAGCAAAACACACCTCTTTCCTAAAGGCATATTTTAATCAACTTCAGTGATTAATTTTTTATTATATCCACCCCTAATTTAATCCCTAGAAGCTTTATCATCAAAGATAGAAGTATGCAAGAGGCATGCAAACTAAAAACAGTTATGTATCTACTGTAAATATGCATGCAAATTATTCAATTTAGTGCATTGCTACCTTCTTCTAAAATCCTACAGCAAGCCATAACATTAGCACCACATAACATTAACACTATCTCTCACTCACTCATTCTCCATACTGCTTATCTTGTACAGGGTCATGGGAGACCTGGAGTCTATCCCAGGGAACTCAGGGCATGATGCAGGCTACGCCCTGGACAGGATGGCAATCCATTAGGGCACACATGCACATACTCACTTATTTACACTCTACAGGCCTGTGGATGTTAGCAAAGGCTAACCTGTCTGGTCTGATTTTACAGGAAAGCCAATGCAGTGCAAATTGCTAAAAAAAAAAAAAGAAAGTTAAAGCTGGCTATGATAGAAAGGTATCAGAACACCCATTGCATCAACCTCTGCTGTGTATGGGGCTTACCAGACAAAGAGTTCAAGATGGTCATCAGGCTTCTAAATTCCTCAGATCTGAATTAGATTTTACATCCATGGGATATGCTGTACAAACAAATTTGATCCATGGAGGCCTCAGCTTGCAACTTTCACTACATAAAGGATCTGATGTCAGTCCAATCTCTGTACCTGACCAGTACATTGGTATATTGTTTTTTCCCCTTTAAGCTAAAAATCATTCAAGCTGTTTAAAAACCATGAACTTGAGACATGGACCAGAGAAATAAGTACAGATGATGATATATGATAATGAGGCCAGTGATTAGTGTATTGGTGATGCTTAATGCCGAGTGGCTGGAACAGACAAGAAGGGAAATGAGGTTGCTGTTGAGGGTGTTGCAAAAGCAACCAATTTTTAAATTGCAGCCTTTACAGAATTTTATTAAATTCAATTTAATTAAATTTAATTTACAAAATGAGGGGTAGCCCAGGACCTTTGCACAGTACTACATACTTTATACTGCGTCCCCTGTCAATGTGGAGTTCCTGGTGCATAGTGCCAACAAGTCCAGGGTTTCTGGGATAGGTTCCGGTCCCTGACCAGAATAAAGCTGTTACCTAATATGAATGAATTAATGATTTCGGTCTCACTCACAGTGTAGCATGGGCCAAAAAAATAACAGACACAGTGGTGCTGCTGCCCCCATCGGTTTCAGTGATGTATTAAATTCTACACAAGCATAGAGATCTGTGCAGGTTTGAGGGTAGTTAAATACACTTAATATGATGACTGTAATTTCTATATGTTAAATTAGCACCTTATTGGTTATATACATACACTGGAGAAACCTAATTCATACTCAACATGTTATTCATAGGTTTATCTTGTCTGAATTCTAATTGGCATGTGTTGGAAACTAGAAAATAATATGTGTGAGGTATAATCTTGACTGGATGATGTCAAAATGATGTATTGTTTCCTCTTCTTCTTAATCTCCAGCTGAGACAGATATTTGTTTCCCAGTGATGTGGAATGATGTCTTCTCTGAGACACTGCAAAACGACACAGCATACAGGATGAATGAGCTCATTAGAAGACAACACCACGTATTTATGTTTCTGTAATACCCAAATTGATGATAAATATCTTAAGACTCTATTATTCACTCGGATAATGGTGACTTTCTAGTTTATCAGCAAGGGATAACCTTTTATAACCTTTAGGCACTGTGATTTGATAATAATATTTAAAAGACCTCAATCCGCTTCTTGCATTCACACACACCTCTCTTCTTTGCTCTTTGGAGAATAACTTATGAATAATTTACACAAACGTCTCACCTTATCAATGGTTAATTACTCTCAACAACTTATACTGTATGTAGGGAAAAAAATCTACTGGTCGCAGCAACAGCCTTGGAATTCTAATGCAGGGAATGCATTTTCCTTTAAAGTTCAAAAACATTTGACTTTCAAAGATAGTGTAAAATACTTTAAGTATATTAGGATTTTTATAGCGGCTTGGACAAAAAAAAGGCACACACTCAAATATTTCATTAAGTCACATGTGGTGTCCAGTTCATGTGTAAAAATGATTCCTCATGTTGTGCATATGGAAATGCTCTTAATTTTACTATTAAACAGGATTAAGCCATTTTGATACTGCCCAGTAATCTGACCCTAGTGAAATGGTGACCTTTTTTAGGCAGTGTTATAAACAAATTTTTATGGACTGTATACTGAACCTAGAGTACTGTTACAGTTGCACTCAAAAAGCCTTGTTTTAAACGGTTTCATTGATGAATAACAAAACAGAGTACAGTTATTAAATATGCATAGCTTAAAATCATAAAAAGGTCATATCATTCGGTCACGTTCATGGATTGGTCGGTTCAAGACATGGGATACTCCCATCCTCAAAAAAACCCTGCTTGGAACCAGCAGACATCAGTAGCTATCACTTGATATCAGTTCGCTCATTTCTTTCAAAAAATTTTAATGTCCTGTTTATAATCAAATTTCTCTTTATCTTTTGCAGAACAACCTCAATTATCCTAACCAATCCGGATTCAAGGCGGCACATTCCACAAAGACCCTTCCCCCCCTTCTGTCTGTCACTGAGAAGCTCCATGTTGCTAGATCAGCTAAACTGGCATCTGTCCTCTTCCACCTGGACCTCTCAGCTGCATTTGACACTGTGAACCACAAAATGCTCTTGTCTATCCTCACAAGCCTTGTAATCTGTGGCACGCCATGGAAGTGGTTTGCTTCCTATGTACCTAGAAGATTGATCATATAAGGTGACATGGAGAGGACCCACATCTGCTCCACACAGACTCTCTACTGGTGTCCCACAAGACTCAGTACTTGGTCCTCTTCTGTTCTCCCTCTATACCCAGTCTCTTGGTGAGGTCATATCCTCACACAGCTTTTCATATCATTGTTATGCAACTCTTTCTTTCCTTTCCTTCCTCAGACACTCAGGTTTTCACCCGTGATCTCAACATGTCTAGCAGACATCTCATCCTGGATGAGAGCTCTTTAACTGAAACTCAGTCTCAATACATATGAGCTGCTGTTTATGCCAGGTAATTCCTCCCCCTGTCAAGATCTTATGATCTCTCTGGACAACAATGAGATCACTCATTCAGTCACTGAGCACAATCTTGGGGTAACAATCACCTATCATTTTCCCCAAACATTGCTTACCTTACTCGTTCTTGTCCATTTTTTTGTTAAACACCTAAATATTGCACCTATTCTTTCTACACAGGCTCCTCAGGTCCTTGTTCAGTCCCTTGCTATTTTCAGACTGGATTACTGCAACTCACTCCTGGCAGGTCTGTTCACCATTCGTTCTCTGCAGTTGATCCAGAATGCAGCTGCACGTCTCGTTTTCAACCTTCCCAAGTTCTCCCACACCACCCCACTTTTCCGCTCTCATCACTGGCTTGCTGTAGCTTCAAACACCTTGATGCGTGCCTATAAAGTTAAAAATGTCCCAGCACCCACTTACCTCTCAGCTCTAATCACACCCCACACTGCACCTTGTACCCTCCGATCCTCCAGCACTCCTTGTCCTGGTCCAACTATCTCTCAGAGATTGAGGTTCTGGCATCTACTGTAGGTGGTGGAACGAACTTCTTCTACATGTCTGTGCTGCTGAGTTAGTGGCAATCAACTAAAGACCTATCTGTTTCTTAATTAATAAATTAATTAATTAATTGGGGTTAATCCCCCCCCCCAAAACCTTACCAACAGTGTTTGACTGGTACTTAGTTATTAACCTAGTAACCCTGTCAAAGGATCTATCCAGTGACAGAAACAAAGCACTTTTGTAAGTCAATCTGGATAAGAGCATCAGATGCAAGTAAATGTAAAAGAGAAGTATCACATATTTCAAAGGGAAAAAAAAAACTATGCCAGGAGTTGTAATACAGTACTGTAATATAAGCTGCCATGGTTACAAAAAGCATGCAAGTTCTCCTTTTTGAAGACATGAATAGCCCTGTCAATCAATTCCTTGCAACATCAAAGGGAAAAAAAAACAAACATCTTTAATCAGTGTCAAAATATTAGCATATATTTCAGAATGATATCCCCAGAACAATGCACTGTGCACCAGCAGTGAGGTAACAGACACAGAGACACAATCATACACCGAGACACAATAAGACATGAGGTATCTGTAGAACTCTTTAGCTTTAATTGACTGACAGCTGAAAGTACTGTACCTCAGGATTATTAATATGCTACAAAGGATAAAACAAACAAACTTTTGGTTTAAGGGAAGTACTGTAAGCATGGGTTACTTTCGATGTACAGTTTTCCCTGTCAATATTTATTTACTCTTGCGTTTTTATCCAGGGTGGATTTCCACATTGCACACAGGTTTCATGGCATAGGCTCCAGCTTCATGGTGAACATGACCAGGATAAAGCACTTACTATACAGAGGATGAACGAGTGATTCATCATTCTTTTTCACGTGAAACTGTTTTTGTTCTTAAACTTTACATTAATTTGTACAAAGTGTTTTGACATTTACTTTAAATAGTTTTAAAAAGTTTTAGCACAATAATGATAAAGTAAAATTAAGCATACTAATGATTACAAAAAAATGACTCTGATTTTAACATTCTTTTATACATAGTTGAACTGCAACAACATACAGTATTTGATTGCTTCAAAGGCCAGTTTTATAGAATCTGTCAAGAGACAAGGTATTATTAGTATAGTTTCAGAAAAACCAGCATATTGTTCAAAATTCTATCTAAATTTGACAAGCAATTTAAAATAGTTTCAATGTTACAGACTTAATGTTATTTTACATACACAATATTGCATTCTAATATCTAAATAATATGACTGCTAGTTAATTGTAACAACAACAAAAAAATCCTTCATAACAGATTCTCATGATACTGCTTTATCCTGTGTATAGGGTCGCGGGGGGCCTTGGAGCCTATCACAGGAGACTTAAGGCCTGAGGCAGGGTACACCCTGGACAGGGTGCCAGTGCATCAATAGGCACATACAGAAATTTTGGGAATTCCAATCAACCTAATATGCCATACATTGTGGGAGGAAACCCACCAAGCACAGGGGAGAACATGCAAAGTCCATCCATAAGCGGGAATCGAACCCGGAAGTGCAAGGCGACACTACATACTACTACGCCACCGTGCCACCCACAGCAGCTTCCCCACTGTTCAATTAACACTTACAGTGCTCAATTACCACCCAGCGGTGTTTTTATGCATCCAGCTGGACTCAAATAAACTCTGAAGGTGTGAAACTGTGGATTTCACTGTGTTAGCATGAAGCCTAACCTTAAACATGGTATTCTTAAATAATAGACTGCAGAATTGTAACAGACTTGAAAATGAGAAACATCTGATTAGAGATAATGATGAGCTTTTGTAATGTATAAGTCACCACTGCTTCCATAAAGAGGAAGGGAACTTCTCTTTCTCTTCTCTTCAGCTTGCCTCACTTGAGAAAGCAGCCTGTCTCAGCAGAGCTTAGGATTTGATTAATGACTAAGGAATGACTCAGAGTCAGTAACTGGTGGTTTCACAGATTTTAAAAAGCGGCATGAAGCCAGATGCTAAAATTATTTGCATTTACACAGACGAGCATCAGAAATGTATGTGTGTCAGCATTCTTTGATGAAATATGAAAAGTTCCCAGACCTGCTCATTTTGATGCCCTGAGCTAAAATACAAGTGAAACTGGACTTAGGTGTTAAAGTTTTCCTTTTTTTATTCTTTCAGACTGTGACTATCATGGTAAATGTCATGGTCTAGGAGGTTTCGCATGCCTTTACTGTCACAGAAGCTCCTGTGGGTCTTTCATTGTTTTGGCCTGATTAACATGAAAGGCCAAGGTGTTCAGAATTGATTTCTTACCTGTCAAGGCTGTCCTGTGCCTGGGAGCCATAAAGACAGCCTTTAAATGTTAGACATCCCAGGTGAGAGGTTTGTGTTTGAGGAGAGGCCCAAATCAGGCTGGTTCTTTTCAAATTTGCTGATATTTTTTTTTCTTATTTGTAATGAAATCCAAAGAAATAAATATATTGCTTATATTTCAGCATCTTCTTAATAAACTAATGACACCTTATAAAAAAAAAAGAAAAAGAAAGAATGACTCAGTTAAACATACAAGCACACAAGGCATACAATCTTTAGAAATTAAGATACCAAAACTGTATACTAATGTCAGCTACTGAAGGAAGATAAACCCAATGTGTGCTCTGAATAAATGAAGTAAAAATCAATGCTATAGATCCATCCAATCGGTGAAATGCATCTTTAATATTTATAAACAATATTTTCAAGCGATTTTTTTAAGTAATAAAACGGCGTTTGAAATGCATTACGTTTGAAAGTTATTGGATATATTGCTGTAGGTCTTGCTGCTGTATTACATTTCAGAACAGGTTTCTGCTACTTTTACATTTATAACAGCTTGTGTTTTTATTTCTCCAAATTACATTATTTTACAGCTCGATCATCTCATAGAATGTGCCCCGAATACAAAGACGCAAGGTTACATAAAATCATTTGAAAAAATCTCTTTCAATTCTTTTACCAAACCTCTTGGTACAGCCTGTAAGCACAACCTGCTAAATCTCAGTCTTATAGCAACATATCACTGTTGTCTAGGTAGTTGTAAATCAGTCTGCTGAATAACAGCCTCTGCAATGCAGGCGAGTGGATCATGAAACACATGGACTGGCTCTCCTTCTTAAACATGAGCAGATTAAGAGCACAATAAATGGCCTTTTCAATGTCATTTTAGATGGTGTATTAAAGGACCCTCTAAGTCTCTAAGACAAAGATTTGAACGGCAAAGAGTCACAAAGGTGGCTCTTTTTCTTTCTTTTTTTGTAAATACACCACAATTGTAAAATAACAAATATATTGTATTGTTGTGCCTTGATATAAGAAAAACAAGTGTTAAATCAAATGTAACTCGTAATTGTGAAAGTGGGCTGGTAGGAGCTTCATGAGCCATCTGTGATGATCTGACATATGCACTTATTGGCCAGCATTTTCAAATGGAAATAAATATATTTATAGTTATCTGTTTATGTTCCTGAAGGGCACAACACACACACACACACACACACACACCTATAGAGGCAATCTATATATAGTAGCCAGAATACTAAAACCCTTGAGGAAACCCAAGTGGGCACAGGGGGGAAATGTGCAACTTTCCACATACAGTAACCGCAGTTATAGTAATCTCTAGAAGCCTGAGCGTAAATGGCAGAATATGGAACAAAAATATCCTCAAACCCCCTCCAGTTTCTGGGATTCTCAAGAGCCACTATTTTAACACTAACAGGAAAAAGGATCAACAATCAGTGGTGCTTGTTACAGTGAGACGCTCAAGAGCTGAAGCCTAAACTTCGGATTAAACACAGAGGACTGCTATACAAGGGCATTGTGATGTTGCATGACAATACATGTCCGCACACTTCTGACCACACTGTTGACACTTAAAAGCATCCTCTATCAAACTTTCATCTGTTTGGTCTCCTGAAAGCATCCCCACGAAGATGAAGATTCACTTCTGGCTCGCAGCCACGCCAAAAACAGAGAGATTCGTTTTAAGAGATTATGTCGAAAAAATGTGTATTTGTATTCTCTAAAAGTTAATTAATATAAATTCTACCACCAGATAATTTTTGACTCACCCTTGTATTTGTACTGCTTATTCTGCATGTGTTAATCTTAATTTTCAGTCCTGTTGGGAGATCATCCTAGATCAATAAAAGTTTTATAACAAGTTTTATATTAATATTTATGTTGCCATGTGCTTGCATATTGCATACTTGAGAATCAAACTTGAGAAACTTGAGAAATATAAAGCATCTCAATAGTAATGCTTTATAGTACTTTCATAATAACCTTAGAGATGTTTTTAAAAAGGTTTTCAGTGAAGAACTGAACTGAATTTTTATCAGCCCATCATAGAGAGTGGCCCAAACAGCTGGATAAGCATTAGCCTATCAGAATCAGCCCAGAACACTAAAGTTGGAAATCTTCCCTGCATGTAACATCATTTATGATGCATTAAGAAAAATTCAGCATTCTTATATTTAACATATAAAAAGAGTGCTGTGAGAGATACAGAGGCCACTTCATTTAAATTATATTCCAAAACATAATTTCAAGTTAAATCAAATTATTACTATTATTATTATTAATAATAATAATAATAATAATACACATTACTATTTAGACTAGGAAAGGGAAAGATGAACAAGCAAAGATGGCACTCATTCAATGTCAAGTATTGGCATCAGGCTGATAGTAGCTAAAAATATTAGATAAAAAAAATCAATCTAATACTGCAACAATCTTATTCAGTTATGATATTCATATTGATGTGTATGTTTTACAGAGGCATTATATTTATTTTCTTCTGTTTAAGTTTCTGTGCTTGTTTTTTTTTTAGATTATACAGTACATTTCATACCTGTTATGAATTACTCGTGTAAAACCTAGAAACGTTTTTTTGTATTTTGTGTTACATTTAAGTACTGTACTTATTGCACTTATTGTGGAAGAGGACAAAATCACATAAACCTATCCTAACAAAATTGTGTCAAATTAAGGCAACACTTCTCAAGAGACTTTTAATTGCATTGGTATGTGTCTAATAGAAACACTGGGTCTGAGTCTGAACTACACCCTGGTCGGGACACAAGTCTATCACAGAGTCATGGAGATGGTGGGAAAATCAATTCCATTAGATATCAATTTTTTTGTGTGTAAATTTATGTATCACCATTATTTTTTTATTTGTTTGCATTTGAAGTTGTACTGTACAATGTTGCTGCTCCTCTATAATCCTACAGGTGGCATGCTCGATACAATTCACACACTGGCAGACAGCACAGCACCCTGTGTGGTAAGAGTGAATTATTTGCTAAGTTTGTTGGCAACCACTCTTAATCTAGAAAAGACACAGAAATATGTTTAAAAACCTCTTTTTTCTAGAAATGAGATTTTAATGTACAAATTAATTGCAAGTCACTTTTCTTATTCATTTCAGATTTTATTGAACCAGCTTCTCATAGTATTAAGGGAGCATTAAGCAAGCTAGAGCTTTATTTTATAATTTGAATATTTTAAAAAGAAATGTATTTGCACCCAGCAAAGATAGCAAAACACATTACAAACGTGTGTGTGTGTGTGTGTGTGTGTGTGTGTGTGTGTGTGTGTTTATACTGTGGATAATGAGAGTCTAAATAGAGCTGAGCTAAAGTGTCCTCCTTACGCTTTGAAATCAATATAAGTCCAGTTTTGTAATTTATAGCCAGTGCTAGTCTGAATGTTGATAGGTCAGGAGCCCCTGGAAGAAAAAAAAACTGCTTAGAGCAGCGTTTCAAGGGGTGATACATTTTTGTTATTTAATTAATATGCTGTATGGGAAGAATTCCTTCTGATTCTGATTACTCTTCTCCCACGTTTAACTTTCATGGCTTGGTGGGGGATTTGCTGCTAAATTGGAGATGGTTGTGCATGTAAGAAACTACAGTTTCACTTTCATATAACTGTAGGATCTTTTATTCTTTTCACAGAATAGAATGTCAATTTAGATGTAGCAGATAAAAAAAAACTAAGGTTATATTAAAAGAGTCAATATCTCTATAATGTGCCTTTGAGACTTAATAATCCCCATATTGAAAAAAAAAAAAAGCTGAGAGTTTTAAAGTGTAAATTTTAAAAATAATAATTATTTAATGAATAAATAAAACAATAAAACAAATAAAAATTCTACCTTGATGTCAATTGTATTCTCTAGTGTATTATTTTCATTATATTGGAATGTTTGTGTTTTAGGTCATGGGCAGTCATATAAGCATTTCACTGCATATCGTACTGTGTATAGTTGTGTATGTGACAAAAAAAATTTGAATGTTCGCCATTCAAATTTGCATGTTCATCAAGCTCCAGAACTTTTTGTAAATGAACTGAATACAGACAATGTATGAGCAAATTGCAAAATGTGGACACCCTGTTAACAGCAAATTCAGAGTAGGGTAAATACATTTTCAGAAAGATATATTGTCCCTTTCTCAACCCATCTCTATCTGTTTATATAAGAAAACTATATGTCCATGTCCATCTTGCCATGTAAGAATTGATGACAGAGTGGACCACGACAGGTTGGACGTTTTTTGTTAATGTTAGAATTTAATGAGCACATTGTGGACCTTCAGTTCACACCTTCAGAATCTCTGCAAAGTGATTCACTGTTGAAGGTGACTCTGTACTGTTTATCACATATATTTTGAATTTCTCATATTTTTTAATGTAGGCCTACAGTAAGTCCCCTACGTACAAACGTGTTTCGGTCCGCAACCCGGACATTGTCTAAGTACTAGGATACTAATTGGAATATTAGAATACACAATTGGTTTTACATAGTATATTACATTACATTGTTCTTTAGAACCGTGCCAATGATTGAAAACAAGCAGCAGCGATGAAGTGGGTACTGCTAAGACATTCCTCATTCAATCAATCATTCAATCAATCAAATTTATTTATAAAGCACATTTAAAACAACTTCCGTTGACCAAAGTGCTGTACAAGTATACATTCTTTTAACACAACAGTACATTCTTCTAACACAAATCATTCAGATATCTTGGGCTTGTACTGCACTGACAGAGGATGCATGTACTGCAAGTTAAACACTTAATGTACTTATATCAGCTTTTTCAACTTCCATTGAAGGAAGACAAAATGATGGTGGTGATGTCATTGATTACATCAGTTAGGATATTGATTACATACATAATTTAATTAATTTCCAATATGTTCATGATGACTAGATCATTCTGATAAGGACACCAAAGGCACTATGTATGTATGTACAGTATGTATGTATGTATGTATGTATGTATGTATGCATGTATGTATGTTTGTATGGATGGATGGATATACAGTATGGATGGATAGTTAGTTAGTTAATAATCCAAAATTGTGAATTTACTATCCTCAATGATATAGAACATAAAACAGGTAGCAAGTTGAAAGATCAACAAAGAAAAAGAAATCTTGCGAACAAAGTCTGATATTTGATATTTGACAGTAACATAATACAAAACAAGCAAATATTGGTCTGTAATGATAAGAATTTGTTTATATCTGCACCCAAATGTCAAGTTTGACACTCACTGGTGTCAAACTTGACACCAGTGAGAATCATGAACTAATATAAAACTGATCAATGTTTTTGTCTCATATGCAATGCTAGAAAAATAAAATCTAAAAATGTTGGATTCATCCCTCAAAGCCTACAGAAAAATATTTCAGTTTTACAGCTATATTGCATCTAAGAGAAGGTATCTAGGGGCAGTGGATCTGGGCCCAACAAAATTCAATTCACTATAGTGCACTGTGAACATTAAAGCAGAGGAATATTGCATGTCAGTTGCATTTTGATAATGGGTTTGTTTAAAGACCTTTTCTTTTTCAGGGTGAAGTCAGCACTGTCTCTCCTGTACAGTCCGGTCCAGATTAGGTGTGGAGCCATCAGAGGTTATAAATTATTTTCCCTCCATCTGGAGTGGCTCCTCTCCTCTCACACACTGACTTTATTTATGGTATGAGCTCGCCCTCCTCTGTGAGCTACGATGCAATTATTTTAGCAAGATCATGGTATATATTAGGAAAGACCCTCAGGCAATCTAATGGTTAATGCTTTTTAGAGTAAATTAGAGGCTTTAAACAAAGAACAAACCCTTCAGTGAGAATTGAATTTATATAAACAGCAATGTAATGTCACAGATAGAACAGAAACTATACAAGATTCAATATACAGCACTCAACATGACTGTATATCACTTGATGTAAAAAGTTTCCAGCAAGAATAGCTAACATAATGTACAAGTATTGCTTAAATGATTGTATTATAGGCCAATAGATAACAGCACTATTTTATATAAATCATACGTATATAAATTAACAGTATATGCCCAGCAAGTAAGATAATAAATAATAAAAAATAATATATAAATAATAAATATAATACATGCTTCACAAATCTTTCACATATGTTCATACTTCACATAAAAGCCAACATAGCACAATATGGTCAGTGACATTGGGTTCATAACGTTCATCACGTTTGAACAAAGAAGTCTTCCACTATTTTTGCATAGATACTCAGTGGTTACTTGAGTTTTAGTCTATAGTCGCCTGTTCTTGGGTAACAAGATTGGAACCCAGTGTGCTCTAATGCTGTTGTAGCCCATCTGTTCCAGGGTTCAGCATGTTCTTCAGCATTTTGAGATGCTTTTTTTTATTGTTTTTATTTTAGTTACTATAGTAAACTCAAATGTGCTCAAAATGTATGCCTATTCTCACCAGTGGTCACACCATTGTGAATAAACTCTAGAAATTCTTTTGTGTGGAAATCTGTGCCTGCTGAGTTTCCTCCCAGTGCTTCAGTTTCTTCCCACAATCGAAAGGCATGTAGATTAGGCTAATTGGTGTTTCCAAATTATTCATAATGTGTGTGAGATGGATTTGCAGGATGGATTATCTATCCTGGGTAAATCCCGCTTAGTGCCACCATGGCCACCACAATGAATGCAACACTTACAGCAAGTGGTACGATTTATGTTCATAATTCTGTCTGTTAACTGTGCAGTTTTCCAGTTTTCCCAGATTTTTTACTTTCTAGAGTTTACACAGAATGGTGTGGCTGCTGGTGAGAATGGCCAGACTTTTTTGAGCTCTCAAAATGCCGGATGGGCTACAACAGCATCGGAGCACACTGGGTTCCAAATGAAAATCAAATGATTTTAACACATTATTCATTTTTACTGACCAAAACCAATTAAACACACTACATTATACTGTATGCACCATAGACAAGTCAAGTGCACAAACTTTCCAAAATGATTTGAATATGACTATGAAAATCAATACAAATTAGTAATATACAATATACAGTAATGCAATAGTGAACTGGATGGTATCACTTTGGCAGCTACCATAACATTCATGTGTCCAAGATTTGAATTAAATTAAAACCAAAATAATAATGATTAAATTTAGCCAGTTGTTAAGGATTAGTGGTGACCCAAATGGTTAGGCTCTGGGTTACTGATCTGAAGGTTGTGGGTTCAGCCCCTGCACTGCTGAGCTGCCACTCTTGAGCACTTGAACAAAGCTCTTAAGCCCCTGAAGCGCTGTATTCTGGCTGACCCTGTGCTCTGACCCTAGGTTTCTAACTGAGACATAAATAACATTACTTCACTGTGCTGTAAGGTACATGTGGCAAACAGTTGAATCTTAATCTGCTCCTTGTTTTTTATGTAGTGTGACATTACAGACAATTTGGAAACACCAATTAGCGTACTCTGCAAGTCTTTGGACACACAAAGCATAAGGGGGAACATGCAACTCCAAACACACATAACCAAATGCAGGATTGAAGCTCTCAACCCTGGAGGTACATGACCCCTATGCAAACCACAAAAAAGCTCAAACCACTATGCCATTGTGCTATACTCTCTGAACTTACACAATGAAATCCTCACTAAATTGTATACTGTACAAGCTCATAATTTTGCAAATTTAATTTATCCATATACAGTACATCAAAAAAGACATCTGTTTTTTTTTTTTGAAGATCAGATACATACAGGGTGAATAATGGTAAAGTGAGACACATACAGTAATATTGATCTCTTAATCATTTGCATTTAAACAATTTAAAGGAAATCTTAAGCTTTTCATAAGGATGTCCTGTGAAGTGACAGAAAAGGTGTGTGACAAAAGTGTGTCCCACTTTAGCAGTGTTTCGGTAACACATATGCATTAAAATGAAAAAAATAAAATAAAAAAAATAAATAAATATAAACACGTTACATAATGTTATATTTCGGTGATTAGTGTTGCTAAGTTTAATCTGTAGCATACATTTTTATAAATTAATACATTTCGGTTTTGTAAGTTATGAACTACTGATCTGTAATGTATGTAGACTACAAGGTCCAAAAGCTTTATTTCATAACTAGATGAATGTGAAACTAATATCTACAAGCTCTTTTTTAAATATGCATTTCATTCATGGTCATGCCAAATGTCTCTGTGTACTATACTATTATTACTTAATGAATCATCTAAATTGTTTTATATGATGGAAATGGGCATCATTAGGAAGTAGTGGATAACAGGAATATTTGTCTCTAGAGAAGGGAACATAAAGTGAGCAGCCATAATGGAGGGGTCTTAAAGCTGCAGTCTCAGTAAGTACGCTTTAATGAATGCGCTGTGGCTACTGCAGTGCTGTCGATATGGAGCTGAAGCTAGAGCACTGCATTCGCGACAGTATGCCTCCAACAATTGCAAGCGGGCTGGTTGCAGAAGTGCAATCGCTATTTCATTCTTTCAAACACTCGTCCCTCACTTCCTGCCCATTCCCTCATTACATGCTGTTTTGGGCGGCTACACTCAGCAGTCCCGCAGTGCCATAATGAAGCTGCTTGCTCATTTCCCAACCCCATTCTGTCACACCCCCGCCACAGTGAAATATACATCAAACCCCACAATAAAGAGTGTGTGCAGCCAGCATGGCCATGCTATTGGCAGGCCTATAATGGAGACAGAGATTTATTTCTGGGATCAGCTGTGTATTTGAGGGATTGTACCTGATCTAATGGCTGAGCAAGAGAGAGAGAGAGAGAAAAGTTGTGAAGGTGAATGCATGGTGCAATGGCATTGACCCCCACTCCACAACTCACACACTACATCACATCAGTACTATGAAGGATTAAATTTGTTTTTAATAAAACAACCAGTCTTCTCCAACTTCTCAGTTTTTGTGCAGAAGGACAAATTTTTCTCCATTTCTAAAGGGTTAGTGGTGACGTATACATTACCAGACTGTGTACATACAGTATGCCAGACTGACTTTCTCAACCATCAGTTCGCTCTCAGTTTGGAGCGAAGAGGGCATTATGAGTTGACATTATGAGGATGCCATTGATTGGCCTTAATTGGCTTTAAAAAAAATGTGACATTTTCTTACTGTAAAACATTGTTTCTGATTTTCAGTGAGATAACGACAATCAATTTTAACAGTCAGTATTTCCAAAATGTAGATTTAGATCTCTAATGAGCAAAACAAGGAACATGTCGACAAGAAAAAGTCTCTGGGACAACATGAGCCCCTGAGATACAGAATATGCACCATACATCAGAAACACATGAAACAGCTCTTAAAGCACAAAGTTGACCATTCTGCATTTCTGCCATGCTGCTGTGCTTCTGCACTCATAGACTAATTTCAGGTAGGAAGTAAATTTGAACATTAAAGGACTAGTACAAATTCTCACATACTGTAAGAACTAATGTAATACTTTCATATCAACGTGTCTAATGTGCTTTGGCATTCCATGTGCCTCATGGAAAAGCTTAGTATTAATGAATTAATTATCTTTTAATGTAATCTCATCTGGCAGCACTGATTAGCACTGTTGCCTTGCACCTTCAGGTTTGTGGTCATGGAGTTCGCATGTTCTCCCCGTGCTTGGTAAGTTTTCTCCGGGTACACCAGTTTTCTCCCACAGTCCAACGGACATGCAGATTAGGCTAACTGATGTTCCCAAATTGCCCGTAGTGTGTGAATGTGAGTTTGTGTATATATGTGTGCCCTGTGATGGATTGCCAATCATAAGTCTACTATAGTAGAGGATGGAGTAGTGCAGTATATGAGTGGGTGAGTGAGTGTAATCTCATCTTATCAGCTAAAAATAAACAAATCCTTAAAATTCATATAATCAATTACATGCTTAAATTTTTTTTTTATTATTTTATTTTAATATTATTTTTATTTAACTTTTCATTAGCATTATGGATGTGACATTAAACAGACAAACTTTTATGATGGACAGGTTGTTTACAAACTCTGTGAAGTTTAAGGACCACTGGAGAAATCTTTATACTTGTACTAGAGTCTTAAATGAACATAAAAAGTGTAGATTTGAAAATATTTGGAATTTTTTTGGAGTAAATTATTTAAGACAAACTGATATTTTGGATGTGATATTTTCATGCTAAATATGTGATATGTCTGAATCAGTCCTCTATAAACTATATAAAGAACACACTTTTAACGTCAAGTATTTGATATATTTCATCAATAATTACTGATATTTTTTTCTAGTCAATTCCTCTCTCTTTCTTTTCCTCTCTTCCTCTCTTTTTTTCTCAGTTTTCATCATTTGTAATTGTTTGTGGTTTTTAATGCTCAGCATTGGAGTTTACTGTTTAATTTATGAACAAAGAATTAGTCAGTATAAGCAGATTTAGTAGTATAGTAGTTTAGTAGTATTTTAAGTGTATAAGTATGGATTGGTAAGAACCCTATGAATTATGCATACTTTCCTTTCGCATGGTAAGGTTGACCTTTGCATGGAATTGTCCCACTGTTTTTACTTAAGGGGAAAATAACCTGTAATCTATACGGCATTTTTTTTTTTTTAGAGAAACCCCAAATTGTTGTTGTTCTAACATATTTTTCACAAACAAGTGGGCTGGTAAACAGTAGGTACACAGCAGGTAGACAAAAACAAGTGGGCAGGTACACTGTATATTCTAGCTCCAGTAACTTTATTCTTTTGTTTGTTGTACTCAATCCTTCTAAAAATATATTAACACACATAGAACCTTTTGCTATCCTATTAATTACCTATTGCTCACTCAAAGATGATAAGGATGATGATGATTATGATTATTATTATTTTTTATTATGATTATTATTTATTATTATCATTATTATTATTATTATTATCATTATTATTATTATTATTCATTCATTCATTCTTTTCAGAGACCTCTGGCATGAGGTGGAGAACAGCCTTGCAGGGCACACACACACACACACACACACACACACAACAGGCATTTTGGAAATGCCAATTAGCCTTCTGCAATTTCTTTGGAAGAAACTCCACACACACTGACCCGAGGCAGGAATCAAATCCTTGACGGTGGAGGTGCGACGCCACAGTGCCACCCATTATTATTATAATTATTGAGCATTGGCGGCTCAGTGGTGGGTCTCACGCCTGCCATGCAGAGGGCCCAGGGTTGATTCCCAGCCAATGCCCAAACCCCAGCCACTGGATGCAGGTCTCAAGCCTGGATAAAGTGGAAGAGTTGCATCAGGAAGGGCATCTGATGTAAAGTCTGTGGCAAGTTGTTGTGCAAATCAGATGGTCTGCTGTAGTGACTCCTCAGCTGGAGCAGCCAACCGACTAACAAAAACATTATTATTATCTTTCAAAATAGTGTTGTTCCCCCACACTGTACAGCAAAAAACAGTAATAACTGTAAAAAAGTGTTCCCCATAAAGTAGTGAATGATTTCATTCCCTCCCTATAATGTTTTAGACCAACTGCTTCATATTACACAGGACAATACATTAGATGTAGCCATATAGTGTGTGTGTGTGTGTGTGTGTGTGTGTGTGTGTGTGTGTGTGTGTGTGTGCGCGTGCACGTGTGTCTGCGTGTACTGTATGTAAAAAATGCATAATTCTTGATAATACCTAATACGTTTTCAAAACATTTTTCTGCAACTTCCAAAGTCGATGATAGTGTAATATGGCAATATTAAACAAAAAATTTTTCACATGAAAGAGTGATACAGTGGTGAATGTGTAAAAATAACATTAAAGGCACTTTTCACTGCACATGTACAGTATGTGTGTAGTTGAAGACATTATAAGGCATTTTCAAAAATAAAATGATAAACTACAGACCAGGATTAGCCAACCAATTCAATGGTAAAATGATTAATTCCCAAATATTAATTAGAAACCATGTTCTGTGATGAGATTAAATACATTATCTTGGGTATGAAAAGAACATTTACTGATTTTACTTAGAAATCCAAAAATAATCTTTGGAAAAATGCCCAGCTTATGCTGGCTTATATAATCAAATAGAATCAAGAATATATCTGTATAATTGAAGAAAATATACCCCATTTGAATTATAAGGTTTTGTCTGACTTTTTTTTTTTGTTTAAATGGGTTATTCACATTTTATTATTCAGTGGCAACTTATTAAGAATATGTGAATTGTTTTTTTTAGTTATATGCATTTGTGGACTCTTTATTTGGAAAATTAAAAAGGCACAGCAGAGTATTGCTCGATGGAGTGCAGAAACTTTGAAGCACAATTGTAAGGTTCCGCCACTAGAGGTCACTGTTTTTATTTTGTAGTTTTTGTTGGCTGACTCAGTTTCCCAGCAGGCACC
>JAOVVA010000037.1:15092671-15110968 GCA_028565275.1 Leiocassis micropogon | reverse complement strand
GAGACCTGTGACCAAACAGCATCTTTGAATATATATCTATATCTATCTCTATATATATATATATATATATATATATATATAGAGAGAGAGAGAGAGAGAGAGAGAGAGAGATGTACAGTATTCAGCATCTCTTTGAAATATAACACATTTTGGCACATACATTTGATCATAAAACTATGGATGTCTGGTTGCTTCTTGTATGTCTTTGTATGTGGCCAATAAGGCGACCAAATGTTTCTCACTGCCCACAGCAGGGGTATATTATCAGTCAGGTATAACACAGCGTAACATCATTGCATACAAGTTCATAGATTAGTTAAGTGCATAGAATAATTCATGTTTAAACAGTTATAGTTTACTTTGAACGTGATTCATTCTACCAGATGCTAGTAAGCAGTAGGCACTCAAGGTATTAGTAAAATATGTCGCAAGTTGTTCTCTGTACAAACAAAAAAAGCAGGTGGTAAAAGGAACAAATAATATTGAAGGATTTAATTAAACTTTAAGGAACAAAAAATAGTTTGGTGTTCTTGACATAATAACAAATAACTAACTAACTAACTAATAACAATACTAACTCCTAACATTATATCTAACATGATTTTGTTTTATCATGATAATACCCAGTCTGGCCTAAAAAGCTGACCAATCCTTATTTCATGATTCACAACAACAGTAACGTTACAACAAATCCACCCAGAGTTGCATACATTTTGGCTGACATTTTGTATTGATGAAGGAAGAGATCAAACATATAAGTCTTTTCCAGCATAATGGGCTCAAAGTCACGACTTTGTGGTGCCCAATTCATGTGTGAAAGTGATTCCTAATGCTCTCAGTAATACTCTTTCACAATTTAAGCCCGATGAATCTTGGTGTTGTTGGAATCATGAAATATGTCATGCCAAATTGATTGTTGGGATAACCTGGTCATTCAGTACATTCAGATCAGCATCTGACTTTTTTATTGCATTTTATTGCCACATAATGTTGCTAAGCCTAGACCTGACCAACAAAAGCAACCCCAGATTATAACACTGTCTCCAGAGTCTTGTACATAATGGGTCATGTATTGTTTTATGAGCTTTGCTTCTTGCTCTGACACACCCAACCTATGGAATCAGGGGTCAATGGGGTCAATCAGGACTCATCAGACCCCATGACCGTTTTCATTCCCCAGTCCAGTCTTTATGCTCCCTACCAAACTGAAGACTTTTTTTTTTCCAATTAGCCTTATTAACAAGCGGTTTCCTTGTGGCCACACATCTATTGACATTCTTGTCAGCTCTTGTCATATTGTGTGTGTGAATGGAAATGCTCTTACTTTTCTGTTGTCTAATTTTTACAATGCAACTTAAACAAAATTTGTAAATGATCATCAGTCATGGACGTTTATACTTTTTGTGACATTTTTTCAGCTAATTTGATCATTCAACACTCTCATTCCAGGTTTTAATAATGTGCTAGACAGTTCTCAACCCAATTCTAGTAATGTCAATAATCTCCATGATTGTTTTCTTTGCTTGATGCAGGCCAATATTTTTGACCTTTAGAAACACACTAGCAACATTTCCATGGGAACATATGTCTTCCGACATGGTTGTTTAAGAAATGAGAAGCTACTCACTGAATTAGTTAGGGTTAAAATGAACTGGTGTCTGCTGAAACATATTATTTACTGAAGTAATTATCTAATCAAAGCCTCTTAAGTATTTGTTTATCTATTTCTAATAGCATGAGAATGCCTTTTTGACAAAATATTACATTTTGGCTTCAGTTATAGTTTAATGGATTAGTATAATAATACAACTTATAGTTTATATCATATACTGTAGTGTAGGTTGTACTAGGACAACTGGATCATGGAACTATTTGTAATGCTTCTTATCTCTTTTCAATCCTCAATTCAGGTCTTCTTCCGTGGTGCATCAGTAAGTGCCATCAGAGGATTTCCAATGAGTGCTACTATGTTCCTGGGTTACGAATTGTCCCTCAAGTTTTTCCAAAGTCTAAAATAAGTGTCCAAAATTCCACCTAACACAGCACCTGACTTTATGAAACATTAGTTTTTGTTTGTGTAGTACATTACCTGGTTGTTGATACTTTACTTTAGTATCAATTAAAATTGTGCTTACTTCTTATATTAAGAAAAATATGAAGCATATGAATTAAACATGATTTTACAAATCTCAGATTTTTATCGGAACATATTAATATATGTATATTTAATAATGTTGCTTCTGTTAACATGCTTTCTCTATAAATGTTATAGTATGAGTGGCAGTACTTGGTGCCTTGAAATGCTGCATTTGCAAAATTTGTATTCATTTTAAAATATTTTACTCATTAAATGTAAAACTGGCGAACTTCTAACCAGAGATATATGGTGGTTCAATATGATGTAGTCCTGTAAAAGTAAATTTGAATACAGTTAAATAAAAATACAAGTGAGATTGATAAAAATAAAAAAAAGGTTTATGCATATACATAAACAACATTTGACACTGGGTTTTTGAATCAGAAATAACTGCAATAAAAATACCACAAACCTAACAAAGTCACCAAATGTTTCTACTTTAGTTTACTAAAGTAATATTACTAATATTACTTCATCTGAATGCCAGGGCCAATAGAACACTATCCTTTATTTTTCTTCACCTTAAATTGAATTAAGTTAATCTAAAGAAACTTAAAATTGAATTTCTTGTCTCATTAATTTTTACTTTTTTATATTTAATATTTTAATGCTTAGTTGTGTTTCATTCACCAATAAACTAAATGCACCAACAGACATCTTTATTGCCACCTAAAACGGCATGACTTGGACTTGGAAATTGATTGTAAACAACAAACCTGAAATGACCTCACACTGTTTCCTGAGGCAGTTGAAAACCACCTTCGGTGTCAAACTCTGTAAAGATCAGTGTGAGGATAATTCAGCACTCACCTTAGAGTCAGTCCTTGAAAATGTAGCCCTTGGGGTCATCTCCCCCATTATCCCAGAAAGCACTCACTGCACTATAGCACTTACTAGCCTCACAATGGGAGGTTATTGTTTATAAAATGCAAGCAGTTACAACTTAAGCACAATAAATCAATATAAAATGTTGTTCTTTCGGCTGCTATTAAGGGGTCGCCTCAGCAGACCATCCAGTCCACACATACAAGCACAGGTTTTATGCCGGATGCCCTTTCTGACGCAACCCTCCCATTTTATCTGGGCTTTCCGCATGGCAGGCGAAACACCTACCACTAAGCCACCAATGGCCATAATAAAGCAACATAAGATAGACGAGAATAACTAAGCAAAATAGTTCGAAGGAAAATATAATATGAACAAAAGGACCCATGTTCCCAAATCAGGAACAGTGCCTAAGAACATCTAAGAGCATTCGAACACCTTACTTTATATACCCTGCTTCTGTGACTCATGTTCCTTTCCAGCACAAGGTCAGTTTATTCCTTTTATTGTCAAACAATATACAGAGATGAAATGCTTCCTACTTTTTATTATTTAAGTAGATTAATATGTTCTTCAGAGGTGCATGTAACCTCAGTCCTGACTGCTCACAGTAATTTTGAGGTGTTGACCGTGTCTCTGCTGCAGTTTCTACATGACCCTGTTGAACGGCTACTCCTCTTTCCACAGCGGTTACAGCCGTTGTGAGCTGAAGAGGAGGCCAAGTTTCTCCAGCAAGGGCCGAAACCTCTTGAGACTGTCCTGTCGAGCTGCAATCCTTCTTGCACCTATTTCAGTAGAATATTGCTCAGCTTGGGACATTACATCACCTATAGTTACGAATAGTTATTACATATGGCAACTCAAAACATTAGCATGATCCATAGCAATATATACAGTATATATTGCGTAAAACATTGAAGAGAGTGAACTAAAAACGGGCGTGATACATCTTTCCACCAGGTGGAGGCATTGAATCAAATTTTAATGGTCTGAGTGGCGTGCGTTGTCTGTTCCTTTTTGTGCCGCTAGGGGTCAGTAGATTATATAGAGTGCTTCCGGAAAGTATTCACAGGGCTTCACTTTTTCCACAATTTATGTTACAGCCTTATTCCAAATGGATTAAATCCATAATTTCTCAAAATTCTACAAACATCACCTTGTAATGACAACGTAAAAGCTAATTTATTACAAATTTTTATTATTTTTTTTAAAACAGAAAATCACATGTACATAAGTATTTACAGTGTTTTCACCTTTGGATCTGTGCCTCAATACAATCCTGTCTCAGAGATCTACAGACAATTCCTTAGACTTCATGGCTTGGTTTGTGCTCTGACTTGCACTGTGGAATCTTATATAGACAGGTGTGTGTGTGTGTGTGTGTGTCTTTCCAAATCATGTCCAATCAACTGAATTTACCACTGGTTGTAGAAACAACTCAAGGATGATCAGTGGAAAGCGGATGCACCTGAGCTCAATTATCAGTGTCATGGCAAAGGCTGTGAATACTTAGGTATATGGGATTTTTTTTTAAATAAATTTGCAAATATTTCAAACATACTTCTTTCACGTTGTCATTATGAGGTATTGTTTGTAGAATTTTGAGAAAAAATTATGAATTGAATTAACTAATTTTGGAATAAGGCTGTGAATACTTTCTTGATCCACAGTACTTGTTTAATCAACTAAACAAAATGTATTTACATAATTTATCTCTCATTTCAGTGTAGCTACTGCAATAACAGTAAGCTTTTTCCAGAAAAAATATATTATAATGAAAGTAGGATTGTGATCCTTGCAGGCCTTGGTTTCCCATGATCCTGTCACCAGATGCATTTTATAAAAAGTTATTTTACAAATATTCATCTTTTTATTGGCAAACTTCCAAATGTCCATAACTAAGTTGCTTAAGCATATTCATTATACATTATACAAATATACTGTACATTAAGTACAATGCCTTGCCAGTATTCAATCTCCTTGAACTTTTCCACACATTTTACACACGTTACAACCACAAATATAAATGTATTTTATTGTGATTTTTATGTGATAAACCAACACAAAGTGGCACATAATTGTGAAGTGGGGGAAAAAAAGTGATTTTTTTATTTATTTATTTTTTTTTAATTTACAAATAAATATCTGAAAAGTGTGGCATGCATTTGTATTCAGTCCCCCCAGAGTCAATACTTTGTAGAACTACTGCAATTACAGCTGCAAGTCTTTTGCACATCTAGAGAGTGAATTTTTGGCCCAGTCCTCTTTGCAATATAACTCAAGCTCAGATAGACCAGTTAGAGAGCACCTGTGAACAGAAGTTGAAGTCTTGCCACAGATTCTCAATTGGATTTAGGTCTGAACTTTGACTGGGTCATTTTTTTGATCTAAACCATTACATTGTTGCTCTGACTGTTAAGGGTGCTTGTCCTACTGGAAGGTGAACCTCTGCCCCAGTCTCATGTCTTCTGCAGACTCTAGCAGGTTTTCTTCTAAGAAACATCCATCTTCCTATTAACTCTGACCAGCTTCCCTGTCCCTGCTTAAGAAAAATATCTCCGCAACATAATACTGCCACCACCATGTTTCACGGTGGGAATGGTGTGTTCAGGGTGATGTGCAGTTTTAGTTGCATTTACTGTAGGGCAAAAAGTTCCATTTTGGTCCCACCTAACCAGAGCACTTTCTTTCACATGTTTGCTGTGTCCCTGACATGGCTTGTCACAAACTGCAAAATCTGACTTTTTATGGCTGGCCTTTAACAATTGCTTTCTTCTTGCCAATCCTCCTTAAAGGCCAGATTTGTGAAGTACACAACTAATAGTTGTCCTGTGGACAATTCTCCCACCTGAGCTGTGGATATCTGCAGTTCTTCCAGAGTTACCCTGGGCCTCTTGGTTGCTCGTCTGATTAATGCTTTTCTTGCCCAACCTCCTAGTTTAGGTGGATGGCCATGTCTTGGTAGGTTTAAAGTTGTGCCATACTCTTTCCATTTTCATTTGATTGATTGAACAGTGCTCTGTGAGATGTTCAAAGCTTGGGATATTTTGTAGAACCTAACCCTGATTTAAATTTTAAACTTTATCCCTGACCTGTCTGGTGTGTTTTTAGGCTTCATTGTGCTGTTTAGTGAGGAATGTTGTCTAACAAACCTCTGAGGGCTTCACAGAAAAGCTGTATTTATACTGAGAATAAATTACACACAGCTGGACTCTATTCACTCATTAGGTGACTTCTGAAGTCACTGGATTTTAGTTAGGGGTATCAGACTAAATACAAATGCACACCAAACATTTTTGATATTTATTTATTTTTTTAAAAAACCATTTATTATTTTACTTTAAATTCACAAGTATGTGCCACTTTATGTTGGTCTATCACATAAAACCCCAATGAAAATACATTTACGTTTGTGGTTGTAACGTGACAAAATGTGGAAAAGTTCAAGTAGTATGAAAACTGTTAATGTTATGGCTGATCAGTGTATTTTATGTAAAGTTCTACAAATATTTGAACAAATGTCAAGTTCCAAATGTCTGTAATATTCTTTTTTAAGACCTTCTGGTAACTTTCAAATTTCAAATACTCAATATATTAAGTAGAACATAGTGGATGATATTGGATTCTTCCATGCAGTGGGGTGGATAGTTATCCAAAAACGAAAAGTTACCGACTTGTCTTTGATTGATATAACATGTGGCCTGGAAATTTCAGACGGAATAAAAAAATTCTTGTTATTTGTTTTAAAAATTGTTTGCTCATAGGATTCCCCTGTTTTCTATGATAAAAAGATGCCGAAATGGATGTCATTCATCTACAGCTCGTGGACACTGAGGCCAGAGGCTCAAGCTGCCATAAGGGTGCATTATGTCTCAGTATAGCTGAAAGCCTTTAGCCCTTCCTCCACATGCGCCAACTGCTTTCTTCCATTTGCATCCATTAGCAAAATGAGTCAAGGCATGGGTTAAAGTCGGCAAGTTACTTGAGAAAATAAAGCATTTATTTATGATTTACTGTTAAATTTTGATGTGTTGTTTGGCAGTCAGTATACTGCGCAAACTCCATTTTTAAATTAGCTATGAATAAGGAAATGTGTTATTTAAAATATGATAATCATAGTGTAGTATATGATCTTACTAATATCTGCATTTTGTGACAAGACATTGCATTTTAGCATCGTGGTTACATGGCAACAGACAGACATGTTTCTTCCGTGATGATATTATTACTGACTGGTCATAAAATGTTGTAGATTAACTTAAATTTAAAATCAGTGTCTAAGAGGTTGTGTCTTCATTACAATTTAGTGTTAATTCTGAACAACTGAACAATATTGAATCTAATAATCTCTTAAATAGCAGATGATCAATACTCCCAGATCAAGCACACAAAAAAGGTGCATGATCTGGGAGTGCATATTATATTAGGACCACAAAGGAGATCAGGTTTTTGCATCATCTAAATGCTTTATATCTGGGGAAATATAATCTGTTTCTCTACGGAGAATTGAATTTGATATACAACAAAATATATGGAAAATCCCACAGTAAGAAAATGAGAAATGGCTATTTGGTCATTGATTTCTTTCACAGGATTAAAATGGAATCTAGGGGGGTTCGAAACCTCCTGAGCCACATAAATGCATGTGCACTCCAAACAGAGATGGATTGACCTCCTCATGGCTCTCAGCCTGGTGATGTCTGCTTGATTCGTCTGCTTTAAAAATAAAAAGAAATTACAAACCAAAATACTGACTGTGTTGCAACAATAAAGCAAAGAGTGATATTCATTTAGTTGGTCAATGTTGCAAAATTCACGGCATATAAAAAAAAATCAGGTTTTTTTCTGATTTAAATATTAATTAAGGAAACAGTATGTTAAAAATAAATTCAGTTACAGTTGCACTTAAAAGGCACTAATCTTTGAGTCTCAAAAGCACTGGCAGTCCACATGCTTTAATTCATTGTGCATCAGCGACTGTTTCTCTGCAGAGACATTGTGATTGGGTTACCTCAGCGTTTCCGTGGATGTCATGAATAAGGTTTTATTGCTCTTTTATTGTTGAGACAGGGAAGGTTCGCATGCCAGCTGCTGCTCCTGGCTGGTATATAAATCCCCTGAGTGCACCTCCCTACAAAAAGCAAACATGAGACAAGAGAAACATAATGATCAGCCTCTGCACTACCTGGGGATTCCTCTTCACCAAATCGACAGACTGTATAACAGGTTATCTGGACATTATTTTTATAGCAGCGACATCAGTGATCTGACACATCATACACCAATAATAAGAAAAATTCAGTCGATACAACATGCGTGTTTTGATTGGCACAAAACTTCCTGAGTTAGATTGAATAGTATTGAAAACATATGCAAATGTAAACGCATTACAGTGTCACACAACTTCTTGTTAAAATTTTATATACTTATTACAAAAATGCTTATTTTTAAAATAAGATCAACCAAAAGATAATCCAACAAATCACGATGCTTTTAAAGTCCTTGATGAAATTACTTGAATAAAATCCTTGATGAAATATGTCCACTGAACAACATTATTCTTGATAGTAATGCACACTGTACACTGCTTGATCTAAACAAGACATATATTTCCCCTGTGGATCATCAAGCTTATCTTAAAGCTTAACCTAACTCAATTACCTTGAGACATGTGCTTAGGTGGACACTGTTTCCTCAAACAGACTAAAAAACAACATGGTCTTACAACATTTTATATTGCATTTATTATAATATTTTATGTCTGATATTGAATTTGGAACATGGATATTCAATTCAATTCAATTTCTATTTTATTTATATAGCACTTTTAACAATGGTCATTGTCTCAAAGCAATTTCACAAAATGAAAAAAAAAATATGGAGATGTGTATGAACAAGTAAAAATGTGTATAGATCATAATGATCAGATTGTCCCTGATAAGCAAGCCGAGGCCGTAGGCGATGGTGTCAAGAAGAAACTCCTTGAGATGGCATATAGGACAAAACCTTGAGAGGAGCCAAACTCAACAGGGGACCCATTCTTATTTGGGTCATAACGGATAGCAGGAATTTTATGCCAAAATACCGTGTTAGGCAGCTGAAAGTTTAATACAACAGAAGATGTCCAACTTAACATGGAGTCCAGGATGAGTCATACAGGTGCAGAGGGGGTGTGGATCACTGGGAGCTCAGGAGCAGCAGTGTACCTTCAAACCATCATGAAGCAGAATCCAGCTGGAGGTTGTCCTTTTCTGGATGTCTCAGGATCCTCACAGGGTTGGCCTCTGTCTACTGGCGCTGCCACAATCTCCAGGTGCCTAGGGATGGGTAGAAAAAGTAAGAACGGGTGGAAAAGAATTAGCGTAGCTGCCGTTCATTATATTAGCAGCACTAGATGAGAGTGTGCATTTCAATGTACATGACATGATTTAGAGCTGTGTGTTTTAGAGAACAAGACAAGAGATCAAGAGAACAAGATGGATTAAATTAACCATATTGACAAAATGATCACTTTGACCTGATTATTCCTTTTTCTTGTGTAAATTGTACATACCATGTTAATAAGCATTTTTTTTTACTTGGGGTTATTTCCACATCAGATGATCTGATCCACAAGTTATTGGCACAGGTTTTATGCTGGATGACTTTCCTGCTGCAACACATCAATTTCTCCAGGCTTTGGACTGGTACTGAGAATCCCCTGCACATCAGTGGCCAAGTAAAATATGTATACTGTATATATATTACGCCTTGGCATAGGGTTAAGAACTTGCCCAAGGGCTCAACAGTGGCGGGGTTGAAACCCCCACCCTCCAATCAGCAACCCAGAGCCACAACTGCCTGCACCCCTACAGCATAGTTACATAATTATGGCAAATCAAAGTATAATCCAAATTTTCTTTAAATGTTCTAATTATTCAAGCATATTTCAAAGCAGCATTGTAATAAGTACTCAATGCATACTTCATACAAGATTGTATAGATCTATTTTTAGCAAATTGCAATCAATTGTTCAGTGAGCTGCAAAGTCATAAAAGAGCTGTCCATATGGTCACAAATCTTACAGTCAACATATCACTCCTACATAAATGACTAATGCTTTCACATAGATACAGCTTTCTGGACTGCAGGATTTTTTACATAAAGCTGTCGAATGCCAATACCAAGTGATCAGGTTTCTTGCAAGATACAAATACTGTATTATATAAAAAAATACACAACATACCTAAGAGATAGAACAGCTGTCATCCAAAATGATTCCTTTTTTTTTTTTTCTCAAACGACCTTTTGAATAAAAGAACTTTTTTTATTGATGAATGACATGTTTGTTTATGGTTCATTTAGTTTTATGGTTCCTAGCAAAAAAGCTGTTATGTAATATCTAAGCTTATATAAAATTGAAAGTTTTCTATTCACTATTATAATACATTTTCATAACCTAGAACTCATTATGGCTCTAATCAGGCTGACATAAGCCTCATTGTCCACTTTTTCCAACTCCAGCCACAGCATAACAAAAGAAAATGTATAAACAAAAGGGTATGCACTCAGTGTAGGCGTTCATTTTATTGCCACATAAGGATGCTGAGCCCAGAACTGACCAACTGAAGCAATCCTAGATCATAACACTACTTCTGGAGGCTTTTACAGTGGCCACTATACTATACATGATGGGTGCATTGCTTCACACGTTTCCCTTCTTACTCTGACACACCCATCACTGGAATAGGATCAATCTGGACTCACCAGACCACATTATCTTTTAATTTTGCTTCAAAGTCCAATCTTTATGATCCCTATCAAATTTAAGTGTATTTTTTTCCAGATTTGTCTGACTTACCATTGGTTTTCTTATGGCCACACTGCTGTTTAGTCCCAATCCTGTGAGCTCTTGTTACATTGTGCAGGAGAAAATGCTTTTACTTTCACTATTTTTACTGTCAGTTTTATACAGTACCATGCATCTTTACTAATCGTTTAAGTGATTTCCATCCTTGATTTTTTTTTCTGACCACAATTTTTCCATGAAGTTGAAGGTGTAGGGCAGTCCTTACAGATTTGAATAATGTGTTGGACAGTTTTTAACCCAGTAATTACAGTAATTTTACATCACCTTAATTGTTTTTGGTACTTGATGCAGGTCAATAATTTGACTTTTTTTTTTGGCCAAGCAATATATTTTACACACACACACACACACACACACACACACACACACACATATGACATACATGAAGTAGTTGCTCTGAGCGTCAGAACAGAACAGAAATTAATTGTTGTCTCTGAAATGTGTGTAGTTTAAGAGTGTGGATTGTTTAAATCTTTAAATCATTGTCACGTCTATACCAGAACCAGCATGGCTTGCAAACATGGCTGCCGTGGACTCTAACCTCTTTACTGTTTTTGATTCTGATTTAGTTGTTTGTTTTATAGCTGACTTTATTATAGCTTGCCTGATCTGTACTTGTATCCTCACCCCTATTCATAACAGTTATAACCCAAAAATTTTAATTACATATTTGTAAAGCTGAGTACAATTAAGTTTTTTAAACAATAATAAATAATAATAAATTCAATTAAATGTGATGTGTGTTTAATCCAAATATATAAAAATCATATTGCAATCATCTTTTGTCATGCTTCTATGCTCCATAATTTTGTACCCTGGCTTTGCCTACAACTGCACTGAACAGCTGTCAGTAGTGTTTGTTTGGCTCTGATGAATAGGAGAGATAATGACAGATGAGTACAGCATCACCAAAAACCCGTAAAACCCCTCTTATAAATAAACTAAAGCTACCGAACCCATGTAATGCTAAGCTGTTGATTGATGGTCCCAGTAGGTAAAAAGCAATAAAAAACACACAATTCGGCACTGATCTCTTCTTTAGCACAGGTGAGAAAAGATTACATGGCAGACTAAGTAATTAATGTTAGTGAAAAATTAAAGTAGTTTAAATCTGCTTAAAATGTTCTCTTTTTTCGAATAGAACAAAAAATAATTATCAAATCACAAGCCAGATTAGAATATAGTTAATAGTTTTACTACTCTTGTCACTACTGAAGTACATTTCCTAACTTAGTATATTTTAAAATATCTTTACAAATTATACATCCATAATACTGTACTGTATATGAAACATGCTAATAGGCTACAAGTTATCATTTTAATCTAAAATTGTAATATTTTTTATTTTGTTGACAAAAAACAATTATGTTGATTTTATGAGCATGAGAGTACATTTACTGATTTGAGTGTACACCTTATGTGATAATGCAACATTGCATGGATAAAGGTGTATAGAAAGCAGAATCTAGCAGTTTTGATGACATAAATTTCAGACTCTTCCTAAGTGATCCTAACAAAGAGAAACATGGGCGTATGTTGAGAATGCTAGTGCAAGAGGAGAAAGGCAGCATGACTGACAGGCAAGAGGAGATGCCTCCTTGTCATGGTTGGTTGGATGATAAAGTTTATTCATGCGAGTGTACATTTAATAGACAGTGCCAGATTGGAGAAGAATTTAACAAAGTATTACAAAAGTGTTTTTCTTCTTAAATTTTTTTTAATTCCAAGATCTAGTTTAACACTATATGAATTAAGAACAGTCTACGTGTTTTCAGGGCTGCATGGTGCTGCAGCAAGTCACCTCACAGTTCCAGGATGCCTGCATTCAATCCTGAGGCGCCTTGCATCTCCAGGGTCTGGGTTTTGATTCCCACCTTGGGGGAGTTGTTTTTTTGGCACCATATAGGCTTCTGGCTCCCACAATCCTGTACACAGGATAAAGAGGTAGAGATGATGAGTGAGTGAGTGACTGAGTGAATATTTGTGTTGTGTTGCAGCTCAATGTTCCTAGAATGAATGAATGAATGAATGCAACATTGTAAGCAGTGAGTGAGTGAGTAAGTATGTGTGTATGCATAAGGCCCTGTGGTGGTGTTGCAGCTCAGTGTTCCTAGAATGAATGAAATTAATGAATGCAACAGTGTTGGCATTTATTCAGTACCATATATGTTCATTCAAGGTGTCCAGTTTAAGGACATAAAATAATATAAGTGATAATGTGGGTGGCATGGTGGCTTAGTGGTTAGCACTGTCACCTTGCATCTCCACCGTCTGGGTTAGATTCCCGCCTCGGGTCCGTGTGAGTTTTTGTGTTCTCCCTGTGCTTGGTGGGTTTCCTCAGGTTTCCTCCCAAAGTCCAAAAGCATGCAGATTAGAGTATTGTGAGTGTGTGTGCACTGCAAGTAGAGATGATGAGTGAGTGAGTAAGTATGTGTGTATGCATAAAGCCCTGTGGTGATGTTGCAGCCCAGTAGTCTTAGAATGAATGCTTGAATGCAACAGTGTAACCATTTATTCAGTACTGTATATGTTCATTCAAGGTGTACAGTTTAACCCTAATGATATACAGTAGAACAATGTAAGTGTTAATGTGCATGTAAGAATATACAGTATTCATAAGAACATAATTTCATCCAATGCATCACTGTTAGGTGTTAATGCAACAGTGTAGGTATTTAGCACAAGCATAACATATTGAAAACGCCAATGTAAATGGAATATTAGGCAAATGTTTTGTTGTAAGTATTGTTGCATGTTTTTGCACGATTTTTTACGCGTAGGATTATTGATTCCTATTTATAGCAGGCTTGCAAAGACTGAAGTGAGGAGACAGAGAAAGAGAGAGAGAGAGGAGAGAGGAGGCGGGGGTGCACTATGAAGGGATGTACGGAGAGAAGGAGGGAGGAGGAGTGGATCTCTGCGGATGAAGGGAGGGACGGAGGGTAGGACGGAGACTCGGAACAGCGCACGCGAGCAGACGCCGTTCTCTTCAAACAGATAAGGCGGACTAACCGGGAGAACTGAAGCTCTCTGTCTCCGTCCTGTCGGCGCAGGTCTGTATGTCTTCTCTTCACTGATTCACTTTTTTTTAAACCTCTCCATCATCCGCAGTGTCGGGCTCGCGGCCGCACGGTAGCGTCGAGCGCGCGACGGGCAGGGCGCGCGGAGTAAGACGGGATGCGCGGCTTCAGCTTCATGTTGCACTCGGGGGGTGGAGATAAAATAAACATATACACACACGCACACACACACACACGTTGAGAGTAAAATACCAGTTTCCAGGTGCACGAGCGCGTGCATGTGTGTCTGATTTAATGCGGAGAAATAGAGATGAGACGAAGGATGATGAGGAGGAGGAGGAGGAGGAGGATGTGTTTCTGATGCTGCTGTGTCGGGTTCGTTGTGCATGTTACCGGTGTAACGCTGGTGTCCTAAACCCGGGATCCCACGTCCCTTCTTGTCATTCGGTTCCATTCATCAGTAGCACGCACGGGCCTGAACAGATGCACATTTGCTCATAGTAGGCTTTCACATATATAACCAATTTAAATGATGATCAACAGATCCTACTTAATGCCTCACGATCACGATTGGCTATGTGTGTGCGTGTCTGTGTTCTGTAAGCCTTACCCTATGCATGATGCTTCTGTGCCACTATTTTATTTTATTTTTTATTTTTTGGATCAAAAGCCTCACTGTAAAACATGTATATTAGTACTGAGGTGCTATAGACTGTGGTGCTTAACACAATATAATATATGTTTGTGAGACAGAAAACCCACAGGGCTTCCCTGTGTTGCAGAGACAGTAGTTTCTGTACCAGGAGACTAAATGCACATTGTTGCACCACCTGTTTTACACCATTGCTTCCTGAGGCAAAAGAAGAAGAATGTGTAGCATCTGAACATTCTTTGTGTGCAAGGATCCTGTCATCGCTGTAACTCTGTCAAACTGTGATTAATGTAGCTTGTACTGCTCAGATTCATGTGTGCTGTTTGGTGTATGGAGGCTAACAATGTTACCTTAATCAAAGGATAAAATGGCAGGTAAAAGTTACGCAATTACCAATGATACAATTATGTAATTCTATAGTTCTATTAAATGTAACAAAGAATGCAAATAAAAAACAAATGTAAATGGAACAAATAAAATAAATGGAAAAATGATGTGGAATTTAAGACAGATCTAGGGAAAATTATCGAATTAAATATTAACACACAAAAAAACATACAACATACTGGTACCTCTTTGGGCCACTGGGTCGTAGAATAACAAGTGGCCTTGCTACTCTATCCACTGTGTAAATATTTGTTTTAATCTATTTATCCAGTCTTGGAAGGTCAAAATCCAGCAGTTTTTTTTACTATTATTATTTCCTGCACTGACATGTCTACTAAACATGATAGCCTCATGGGAAGCCTTTGGCTCTTAATGTCATAGGTGTTGTATTCAGCACACACACACACTCACACGCGCACACACACACACATGCATTATTCTAAACAAATCTGTTTTGACTTTAAAGCTAAACAAAGTGAAAAGTGTATACAGCTTTACTAATACAGTATGTGAACAATAGGATGATCTGAAGCTTTTTCTTGTGTTTTTCTGTAAAATCATGAGCAGAGACCCAGCAGCACAGAGAGAAATCAAGTGCTAAATTATTCATATCTGCACCAAAGAAGAAGCCCTTGCAGGATGTATTCTGAGATTCCTGTGATTCAGTCATCTTGCTTTGTTATAATAGCATTTATCCCATAGGATTATGTTAGACATGTAACAGCCAGAGGACAAAAAATTGTAAAGATTTTTTTTTGTTTCTTTCTTCTTTTGGGGGGGGGTTTTGAATGTAAGCTCAGTTATTGCTCCTGTGTGCTTCTAGTAATGAACCCCTTGTGCCGAGCTTTTATTTGGTTACTTATATTGCAGGAAAATACTGTAGAACCTCTTCTGGAGCTTTTTGCAGAGGACTAGTTTCAGTCTTTGTTTGCCAGCCTTAATCATTGCCAGCCTTAATCATGAAATACGTCCAGATCAGTATAATTTTTGTGTCTCTTTTTTTTTTTTTACTGCGAGAACATACTACATTCTACTTGCTTAGTGTATCAATATATTTTTACAACTATGAATAAATGTGCACAGTATTGAACTGATACTCAATACTATGATCAGTATCGAAGGACCCCTACTTCACAATTTATCGGAACATTTCCCCAATAATACATTTTATCTTCATCACATTTATTGACCATCTAAACAATATTAATTGAAATACAAACAAAAGCTTTTCCCCTGCTTGGAGAGCCTCATGATGGCAGGTGTGTGTGCACAGGTGGGAGTGTGAATGATAGACGTAGACAATGGAACAACCATATCATATAATAACATTAACTTCTTCTTTTTTTTTTTCAGACTTATGCGTATCGATCATTTTGAAAATGTTTACCTTGTTAGTCCAACATTAGAATGACATGAACATAATCTTTGTAATGGAAATATGATTTAGGAATTTAGAAATCTTTCGAAACAAAGATCCAAGTGCATAAGGGTATCACTTAAAATTAATCATTTGGATCCCAAACAGAACATACAATACTTTAGGTGTTGCATTTGGCAGTAAGGCATTTGGGAAGTTAGCAGAAGACCTTTATTTAATCGTAAGGGTTAATTCTTTTGGTTGCCTACACACGGCAAGCATTTTAAATCAGAGCTTATATTTCTTGTCCCCATACATCCTACTATTAAGTGGTGCACGCCTAGACAGACACACAGCGCGCCTCCTACTCACAACAGATACCTAGGGTAACCAAATGTCACTTCTTCTATAATCAAATTTGTTATTTTTACTTTTAATACTGTTTAGTTTGTGTGATGTTATGTTTATGTGTATATGATATGCAGCACAGTAGCCTAATTCTTAGGAGTAAAGGATTAGCAGAGTTAAGGGTTTGAGTCCTGCTTTTGGGTCTGTATGTGTGGATTTTGTATGTTATCTTAATGCTTGGGTACTTCGGTTTCCTCTGGCAGTCCAAAGACATGAAGAGTGTTTCCAAATTACCCCTACTGTGTGAGTGAGTGTGTAGATGCATTGACACCCTATTCAGGGTGTACCCTGCCTAGTGCCTTGAGTCTGCTGGGATAGGCTCCAGGCCTCCCGTGACCCTGTACAGGATTAGTAATATAGAAAATGAGTGAGTGAGTAAGTGAATAGAATAGAATAGAATAGAATAGAATAGAATTAGTTTTAGATTACTTTTCTCTCTAAAAAAAATCACACACGTTTTAAATAATTAAATAAATGAAAGGCTCTATTATACTTCATAAAGCACAGTAGGCCTTTTCCGGTGCCACAGATGGACTAATATCTCTTCCACAGGAGCACAACAGCTTATATCATTTTGCTAATCTTAAAAACTACATGTGGTGTAAGAAAATCGAAACTCGCGTTCATGTGAACGTCTTACATGACAGATGTTTCAAGCCTGTTTCGTTATTGTTTATAAGATCCGTTAACTACCTGCTGTTTATACTGAAATAATGAGAAAACAGCAGATAGTAATTAGCCTTTCTACCAACCCAGGAGTCATTGTAGCACACTTTACAACTTATTTGTACATGAAACAAGCAGGGGAAAAAAAACATGCCAAGATGGACTAATAAAACATCAATAAAAAAATTATAAGTAAATGCTAAGTGATAATTTAGTTACCAGACTTTTAGGCACGTACCTTTTGTAAAACAGTTAATGGCTGCCAGTGATTCGATTTTGTCGAAAGAATTGAAAGAATTGAGATTTATTGCTGTAGCGAAGTGCAAAATCTATCAGCTGTTAAGACTTTTAAAAGATCCAACCTTGATCATGAAAACAGACAATACATTAACTTGAAAAGGTTCACGTTATGGTGCTAATAAATAATATTCAAAACTTAATTGCTTTAAATGAATTTTCTTTTTACTATTTTTAATAAATAGTAATACAATAATCTGTTTCGACAATAATCTGTTTCTGTTTTTTAATGTCTTCCAATAAACTATACTTTTTGTGCTTCTTAATCTATTTAAAGGTTTTAATACTTTGATTTACTTGATTGAAGGAGGTAATAAGTAATAATCATATAAAACTTAAAGAAGACATAGAGAGCTACCTTTAGGTATCCAATAATGAATCAAATTAGTGTTCCAGTAGATTTACATTATCACTGCACTTTATCTTGTGTGTGATTTCTGATGGAACTATGTACTCTATTCAGCAGACTGTGATGTAGACGTGGATTGTGATGTAGACATGGTGTTGTGACAGAGGCTAACTGGCCGCCATATGAGAATGTAGCTTGTGACCTTACAGGTTATTAGCACACAATGATACAATGATATACTTTGACATGTACTTAGTAGGTGGTTAGGAAAAATGAGTGCAGAGCCCTTCACTGAAAGCAACTAGCCCCAACTACTCCTGCAATAAAAAAATATATGCTACTATAGTATA
>JAOVVA010000037.1:15063210-15090537 GCA_028565275.1 Leiocassis micropogon | reverse complement strand
GATCTGTTTGAGGAAGTATACAGTATAGGAAAGAAAAACATTGACAGAACGAATAATATGTGATATTTAATATTTTTTTTATTTAATACGCAATATAATATTAAAGATCCAGTGTGTATGATTTCTTAAAATAAATGTGCCTAAAATCAAAGGACTGATTTTATAGTGTATAATAAGATGCTCCTGAGTCACCCTGGCCATCCTGTTCTAGTAATTCATAGAGGGGTCAGATTGGAATTGGCAGGAATTATAGCAGGTCATATGTCGGCTGGGATATTTTCAACATCACAGCCAACTTCACGGACAAAAGATGTCTGGTTTCACCAAGACAGGCAAGTGTCATACGCTATGATTGTGTTTATTGTAAACTGTAGGGACTAGGGTTCAATTCCTGCCTCGGGTCAGTATGCATGGAGTTTGCATGTTCTCCTTTTGCTTGGTGTGTTTCCTCACATAATCTAAAAACATGTTAATTAGAGTAATTGGCTTTTCCAAATTGCGTGTGCGTGCTTGTGCACAAGGCAGGACATACCATCGTCTTGGGCGTGTCCTGCCTTGTATCCTAAGTTCCCTGGGATCAGCTTCAGGCCTCCTGCGTCACTACAGGATAAGGAGTATAGAGAATAAGTGAGTACGCATTAGTTTTCATTTAGAAAGCTTGCAAGAAAGATTCACAGGGCATCATGACTAGAGACATGAATTAGGACTGAGATCCTAAAGGACACAAAAAAAAGTCACGCAAACAGGAGGTTTTTACTTTCATGCAGGTATGAGCGAGTAGTCAGTTATTAAGTTCACAGTACAGGTAAGACATGTAGCACTGCCCAGTGTCCCTTCACTTTTTCTGGTTTAAATTTGTAGTAAAAACAGAAGCAACTAAAAATTTTGCAGTGCAAATAATAATAAGTAAAATGCATGAGCAGAATGGAAAATCGGTCCTTGTTGAGGCTAATTATAAATTTGAATTGTTTAGCTGAGGTTGAGGAACTGTCAGTGCCATATTTCATATGTTATTTCATAAGCCTGTGCTGACAGTGTTTGCATTTCAATTTCGTTTTTTGTGTGTGTGTATTCCATTGTTTATTGTGGCATGGGGCTCATATTTCATTTAAACGATAAATAAAACTCTTTGGTTTAGGCCTCCCACGTCTACTTTGGGTTTTAACCTGAGTGCTGCATGGAGGGCTAAACAGACACCAATCCAAATACAGTTAGTATCAATGCCATGTGCTACTAATCTCACAATTTAGTGTGATAGAGAGCACAATTTAACACAGAAACATAAAACCATTTTGAACATCTGTTTGTTGATAAATCAATTTTAGTTATATGCAAATTAGTTTGTTTAACAATTTTTTTATATTTTATATGTAATTTTAATGCAAAAAAGCTTGTTTTTTTTAACAGGATAACATCATTTTGATATAAGAAAAGAAAAAGGCTGTAGCATATGTAATCTGAATTAATAAAAAAAAGACCTGAGAAAACTTTTTGCTGAATAAAATACAGAACAGATGTATGTAGCAGTAAAAAGTACAGTGACTGATATGTCTTGTAGACAGTTTCTTACTCATCTTCACTTCATCATTTTATTGGCCATGATAATTAGCAAAAAAATATTATTCCATGACAACTAGTTGACATTTCCAATTGACAAGGGCTATTGAATACCCTGACAGGCAAGTACGGGTGCCTGAGAGATGATGCAAAGCCTTGGCAAAAATTAGCCAAACCATATTCCAGCCAATGCAAGCTTTATTCTGTAAGTCCCTGGTACAACCTGATGTGTGGAGAAGCATACAGTATTTGAAAAGACTGAAAGGTAATGAAAAGTTGATGTCCTGGAGTCTGCTGTGCTCCACTAGGCCTCATCATCTCCTCTTGGTACCCTATGTTTTACATGGGAAGCTGTTGCCCTGGTAACAACTCTTCACACCTGATTCCTAAACAACACTTCATTTGCCCTTGTCAATTTGTGCGATACACTCAGGTGGGACCTACAAGGTTATTTAAATTCACACTTCGCTAGATATCCAAATCTCTTTTTCCTTGAGTATTAGCTTCGCAAATCTAATTTAGAATATTCACCACTGGAATGTTTCAAAAACACAGCACCTCCGAAATGTTTTTAACTTTAAATCTTTTCACCAATCATTATTTAAATATAGAAATATATTGGAGAAATATCTTTTAGATTTTCTTGAGAAAATCAACAAGATACTGTACATTATCCATGTTATACTTCATATACAGCACATTGGGAATTATTGGGGTGGTGTTGGACAAAAAAGGAAGGGAACCCCTGGATTACAACAAATGTCTCATTCAAACTCTATACATACTGTCTCAGCAGCACAAGGAAGACCGTCACTCATTATTAAAACCACAAATTATTGTTCAGTCAAGCATACATAAAGCAGGCAAAGCTCTGGCCAAAGTTAATTAACGAAACAGCAGGAATGAAACAGAAGTGAAGAATCCCATGAAGTCAAACTTCACACAGATATGTAATGTCTTTTGATAAGAGCATAGACTTCCTCAAGAGACATACCAGGTCTTTAATTTCCCACATGCAAAGACAGCTTTCAATTACTTGCCTTTTTTTTGCCGAAACTGAATTTTGTCAGGTACGTTTGACCACTTTTATAACCAAACACAATAAATGCCATTTTAGACCTTAACACATTTGGGAAAATCATTTTTCTCTGACACACAATTTTATATATCACACAAAAATTTATATATGTAATTTATATTATGTAATCTTGGTTAGGTAGCTTGATACTTCCAAGTAGGTGGCATGGTGGAGTAGTGTTTAGCACTGCGGTCTCACACCTCCTTGGTCGAGGGTTTGATTCCTGCCTCTGATCTGTGTGTGGAGTTTGCATGTTCTCCCTGTGCTTGGTGGGTATCCATTGGCTACTCTGGTTTCCTCCCACAGTCCAAAAACATGTAGATTAGGCTAATTGAAGTTCCCAAATTGCCTGTAGTGCGTGTGGGTGTATGTGCCCAGTCATGGATTGGCACCTCCAGGCTGTACCCCTCGTGTGCACCTCGTGCCCAAAGTCTCCCTGGATGGCCTCTACAACCCCTCTACACAGGATAAATGATATAAAAGATAAACGAATGAATGAATGAACTTTAAAGTTTTAGGCAAATGATGACATGCAGCAGGTACATTTTCAAGCAAAAGCTGACACATCATGAATAGCCAATCAAAACAATTCTTTCTGCCACATGATCGGTGTAGCAGAACTACAATTGAATAGTGGCTTCTGTGATCAAACAAAATGTGTACAGGTTATTTTTGGAGAATGTTGGAGCCAATAGAAGAAAAATAAATTTACACACTGTTACTGCCATTGCAGTCACCCCAGCAGTAATGAATTACATGTAGTCATCACTTAATGTTCACGATATGTTCTATAAAAAGGATATTATGCAATTTGGTTGTTGTGCAAACAACATATATAAAATACTGTATACTTAACCAAGCTATATGGGATACTGTAGTGTAATCAATGTGTCATTTCCAAATCAATACAAAGCCAGGATGCACTTGGCTAGAAAGTAGCAAGGAAAATAACAACACTTAAAAGACATGTGCGCTTTGTATATAAGAGACATGAGATGCATGTGCTTTTTATGGGAAGACTTTGTGTGCATTCACTTTGTCTGCCTACTGTACCTTAGAGGGCTACCTTAGGGGGCAACTGATGGATATACAGTCTGCTTATGCACAAATGTTAAACAGGGAATACTTGTGATATTTGAGGGAGCTGTGGTCAAACTAAAACTGGTAGAGGAGGAGGCTGATAACGCTGTAAACTTATAAGTTTTTGTATTGCTAATTGTTTCTCACCATTATCAACAATCTTTGTAATTAAAAAGATCAATATTTTTTTCTTCATATGGCTTTTCCATAGGCCCCTTGATGCAATAGTTTTAATGAGTATTCTACTTGAAATATGCCTATATACAGTAAAGACAAGGAAAGGGTTAATGTTTCATGTGATGGATCTGCACAGCATCCTCTCTTGGCTCTATGTCCTTCATTTAATCTTACCGTCTATGGTGCTTTGCTGTCACAATCATTTTGTAAACCAGGCTGGGAAACATGCAGTTTAATTTAATTATTCTCCATACCTTGACTTCCAGTATACTGTCATATAAACCCCATTTGTGTGTTCATGTTGAATAACCATCAGTTGTTTCATATGCAGCTAGGAGCTAATTTCTTGGTTTTTAATATAAAACAATACAGAGACGGTCTACAGTAAAAACCAAGTATATACACTGCTTGGCTAAAAATAAATAAACTAATTAAATAAAAAAAAGTTAAACTGTGAAAATGATTCCTCATGCCCCGAAAGAATTGCTCTTTCACAATTTAAGTCCTGGAATAAGCCTGTGCCATCAGGAAAAGAAAATGCATTGATGTAATAACCTGGTCATTCAGATCATCAGCTGACATAATTTTATTGCCACATAACATTGCTGAGCCTAGACCTGACAACTGGGTGCATCGCTTCATGCATTTCCTTCTTATCCTGATGCCCCCATCGCTCTGGCATGGAGTAAATCTGAGCTCATCCGACCACATGACTTTTCTCCAATGCTCCATGTCTGATGAGTCTCACTAACAAGTGGTATTCTATTGTCACTAGCTTTTTAGTCCCAATCCTGTGATTTCTCATCATCTTGTGTGTATGAAAATATGCACTTGTGTTCATTAATAATACATAGTTATGATGACGTTTGATGGGTTCGATTCCTGCCTTGGGTCTGTGTGCATGCAGTTTTCATGTTCTCCCTGTGCTTGGTGGGTTTCCTCTGGTTAGTCCAGTTTCCTCCCACAGTCCAAAGACATGCAGGTTAGGTTATTTGACATTCCCAAATTTGAGGAGGATTGTAACAAATCATGTATGTAATCATTACAAGAATAATAAGTAAAACCCAACAGAAAGTCAAGCACATTAAAAATCACATTAAATCAAAGTATTCAAGTGAGTCATATTAAGAAATTCAATACACAGAGATTTTGTGGCAAGTTTAAGATCTCTATTAAGGAGCACTTTATCATGGTTGATCTGCAAAAAAAAATGCAAAAAAATAAAATAAAATCACTGTGCAGTAAGGTTTATGTGACAATTATTAATACAAAATACAATCTTTTTTTTGAGAAACTAAACCAAATGTAAACATTTTTACAAATATCCATAATCTCACCTAAGAATAGAGTGCATAAAGTGAGATGACACAAAGAATATTATCAATTATCAAAATTATTCAACATTATCATATGGTACAAATAATTTGTCAGCCCTAAATTCATTAAATAAACCTTTTTATTACTTCACATTTGAATGTAATATCTACATTTTAGTGCATGCTTGTAAACATTTCTACCTTTCAGTGTTCCAAATAAAATAAAAAAATACAGTAAAGGGGTAATATAATATCCAAATAATTGCTAATCACCACTCCAAAGTAAAATACTCTTTTATAGATTACAAGTACAACTTCACTAACACATATATACAGCCAGAATAAAAAAGTGGAAAGCAACAAAAAAAAGCAAGGAAAAAAAAATCTAAACAAATACTCTTAATTGCAGTGTAGTTCCTTGAATCTGTAGTTTCATAGAGAATTTGTATATACAAAAAAAACAATTATAATAAAAAAATCTCCTCGTGCCATTTAGTTTTTAAGGTTCATTTATACTATGAGATATCAATTTTGTAATGACTTTGTTCTTCAAGCAATGGGAAATGAGATGGCTTTTTTTAGAATCTATTCTCAGGCTATGGGGTAAAAATGAGTCGAGTTCCACTAATTTGTTACAGACCTCTAATATGATGGGCTTGGGCTATGATTGTAGTAAAAAATTAATGAAACCAGGCCACCTTTCTCTCCAGCAGGACCTGCTGCTATAATTTATTAACATCCTGCCACAGGCATAAATGATTTTCATCTATTAACTTACCAGTTATAGATGAGAATATTTTATGGATTAAGGTATTTGTTATATATATATATATTTCAATTGATATGAAACAAGAGAGGATGCTGGTTTATTTCTATTAAATATCTTAATAAATAAATGACTTTCTAGCCAAACAGCAATTTCTGTTCATGTGTATCTCTGACAGCTTTAAAGCACCCTGATTCATTGATTTTCCTATTGCCTTGTCCCACTCACCAAGGTCATTAAGGTTTTCCTGGAAACCCTAGGCTGCAATAGAATTATTGCATGTAACCAATGACCAGAAGACGTTTTACTAACACCCAGAGGCAGATTAACTGACATATGTATACCTATGTCTATGTCTATATCTACATTTATGCATATATAAATCTTATGTTTGTAATATATATGTGTAATATACTATATGTTTAAAATCCAAAAAAGATGTTATGCTCACTCTATATATCCAAGTATTTGATTTTGATCTTAAGCCTAGGTACAGTCTGGGAAGTGTTTCCACATCCATGTGGGGTTCCTCTGGGTTTCCTCTCGAAAAAAGTAGAAAAGTTTTGCTGTCCAAAAGCATGCTAGTTGGTGGATTTTCCCTAGGTGTGAATGAGTATATGAATGTTTGAGTATATGGAGTGTAATGGATTGGCGTTTCATTCATTGTGTGTCCCTGTCTTGGGCCCAGTGTTTCTGGAATAAGAAGAATTTCTTTAGATCCTGACCCTGCATATACTGTAGCAGTTAGTAATTACTAATCTATGAGAGAAAGTTTATAGGATTGGTCTTGTCCAATCAATATTTTTGTTTGGATTTGATTTATAATAAGGTCTGATGCATCGAATCAATAGATTCTGTTAAAATAATAAAAATGGGATATGCAATCTGGTAACATGTAAAAAAAAAAAACATGTCGTCAACGACATGATTAATACAGGCTGTTTAATTTTGATTTATACACATTCGCATTCCATACAAACATAAATAATTCTTTTGATTGTGTAAAGCTGCTTTGCGACAATGACAATTGTTAAAAGCGCTATACAAATAAAATTGAATTGAATTAAATTGAATAAAAAGTACATACATTCTTGTATAGACCTAGCTGAGCCACTTTCCTACTCTATTTATTAAAAATAGCTATCCTAAAAATGCAGTATGTCAAAATATTGAGATATTGTTTGAGTGAATTCATACCGTACAGTGATCTTCAGTACATTTGTCCACCGTGTCCACAGCTACCTATCAGGAGATTTTAGTTCATTTCATGCTTTCTTCTCTTAATCCACCAGGACAAAACTACCACTAACTGCTGGTTTGGTGATCATGATATTACTGTGCATGATTGGCCAGCCAACTCACCTGACCTGAATTTCATAGAGAAACACCGACCCAACAATAAAGACATGCTGAAGACTTCTATCAAAGCAACCTGGTCTTAAAAAAAATAATAATTCTATTGTGAATTGCATCCTGATAGTTTTTCAGATTTTCCAGATTTTCTCCCACATCAAGGCTACAACCACCAACAAGGGAGGGTGAAGGCTAGCACGTGTTTCCTCCAAGCCATATGGAGTCACCAACCGCATTATTTAGAACTGTGCGCTTATGCATCATTGGCAGCGGCGTAACACACTCGGAGGACAGCGCTATCAGCTCGTTCTGCTTGCATGAGCTTAAAGATGCCGGTGATTGGCTGTAGAGCCTTGATTGACGTGTGAGTGCTAAGTGCCTCCCATCCCTCCCCTCTGAGAGAGCTTGGCCAACCAGCTCTCTTTAGGCTACAACATCAACTTTGATGAGATTGTTACTGCTGTGCCACTCGGGGGCTGTGGTTTGTCATTTTTTAAAAATAGGTCTCTAGAAGAAAAGTTTGGGAAACACAGCTGTGATTTATTAAACTCTATTATGGTCTAGTACTCATTCAGACTTCTAGTTCTTCTAGCTTTATTTTGTCATGTCTTACTGGTGTAAAACCTTTCTTTTATGTGTGCTATTAAACTTGGATGAATGTTTTTAATCCACTGTTGCATCAGAAATTTTTTCAACATTTTGGGTTGATCCAGACATTATGGCTTAAACATAACTTTCCACAGGTATTAACAGGTTTCTGGTCAGTGATTATATGCACTCTAATCTAATAAAGTCTTTTCAAAGACCTGTCAGTTCAGCAAGATGGATGACACGAGGTTGTTTCTTTAACAGCATAATGTACTGCTACATATATTGCAGTGCTCAGGGATGGAAACTAAAATTAGGTTTAGGATGTATTTCCAGTAATGATCTACCCTCTGTATAAGATTACTGTTCGGCTCTATTATAATAATAATCATAATAATGGATTTTGCCCTTTCCTGAATTCAACTCACAAAATGTCTGTTTAACCTCATGATGTTTGTCAAATCCCGCAATATTACAATCTATGCATCTTAAATTATCAAAAAACATAAAGAAGACTTGATGGTTTATTAGACATAGTGATTTTAAAGAGATTGCTGGTTCAGCTATGCTATGGATGATTTAAACACAGTACCAGAAACCTATCATACAACAATAAGAGCTTATTGCTTAAGAAATGCATGTATTTATGTTTAATAGGTGTAAAAATAATAAAAAAAATAATAATGCACAGTATGCATATACCGTTTTTTCCATTTTGTTTCAAGAGATTTTCTGTAAGCATAGCTTGCTATAGTTTACTTGCCTGTGTACTTTTTTATTACTTTTCTAAAACATCTTGCGCTGCTAGGGAAACCATGTCGTCAAGGACATGATTAATACAGGCCATTTGATTCATTTATTCCATACACCTATTAATAATTTTGTGCTAGGCACACAACCAGAAAAAAAAAAAACCTTTAATGGATTTGATTCCCATTAACATGCTATACATCAGCTATCTGTTTGCATTTCGGTCCATTAACATGATCTAACAAAATATCATGCTTAATTTACCCAAAGGGCAGTTCGTTGTGAAGCATTTTGGGCAACAAAATGGTACATTCTTGATTTACATTGCATATCACAATATGATGTAAGGTTTCTGCTTGATCATAGTTGTTTATATAATTTATTTGATAATTAAACCCTTAAATCTTCGCATTTTATGAATGTGATTTCCTTAATCTGGCTTCTCAGGTTTGCAGGCTTTTATAGGAACCCCCACTAATTTGCAAAGTGTGTGTTCATGATCAATTCTATTACTTTACATTGACTTGGAGCTCGACTCAGTTATGGAAGAGATTATTTGCACCACATGGGTCAGATTTCTCTTGCTACAGACAGAGAGAGAAAGACACAGCACTACACAAAAGCATCCCAATATAATACAGTATATATGTAAAATGTGATTGTTAAAGTACGATCTTAACTGTAATATTGATTAATAATATTGGTGATTGCAAATATAATGTTGTCTTTTTCATCTGTTAAAGATGTAGACCACTTTCCAGCTTTTTGTCTTTTTTTTTCCAACAGACGTGAAAGCACCATCACCAAGCACAGGAGAATACATACTGTAGTGGCCTAACGCGATTGGGACTACAGATAGATTACATGCAACATTCTCTCTAGCTTTGTCCGGACCAGATATCAAAGTGCATAATGGATTTTGTAATGAAGCAAGCGCTGGGAGGTAAGTAATATTTTCTAATCACTAATATAGTCTTTATAAAGGCAACAAGCTATTTTCAGACTATGCTTAAAAATATGAGCATGACATGTAGAACAATGACCTGGTTTATTGTTTCTCGTTTTACACAAGGCAATAGTTTAAACAGGTTGTGATTTCAGACATTTATTTATATGAGATATAGACTTTCTAATTTAAGAGGATGAGGTTTTCTTTAAAGGGCAACTCCTCAAATCAATTCCATGCATTGGTTTTATCAGCTAAATGCCTGTCGATAATGTATTTCCCAATTGTCTCAGATGGGCCCAGATGTGTCAAGCACTGGAGAGCCAATGTGATCAGACGATGACCTTTTATATATTGTGTCTCAGGCACAAAAGCACTAGGCTTGAATGGCTGCCTGGAATGGCTTTTTTTGTCTGCCAATGTTTTAGCACTTCAATTAACAATTGTTCCCCTAAATTTGTTTTGAGCAAGTACAGTGCGACTGCTACTGGACTGTGGCTTTCCACCCACTGCAGTTACATTCTGCAGTTACAAATGCATGGAAAATCTACTGTATGTTTAGAGCATATTAAATATTTATCACATAACATGATTACATCCAGACACATCTCACATCTTGCACCAGTTGGTTTTTCCCCATGTTTGACGATTCTATTTTTTTTAGCTAATCTGTGTGCAGTTCTGTAGTAATAGTATCAGTACATGATTTATCCATGAAGGCCATCAATTATTCAGAACACTTCTACTCAGCAAACATCCACATCCTGTACTAATTATTAAGGAGTATATACTTAATGTGTAACATTTACTGTAACATTTCAGGGACTTCCTTAGATGCAACCTTTCTTCAATTGAAAAGATTTTTTAAAAATTATTAAACAGTGCATTTTCTTCAATAAACATTTTTTTTCATTACATTGACATCAGTATAGACTGCATCAAAAACATCAGAATTAGTATTGTAAATACTCTTTAACAATATTCAGAAATGTTCAGATACTGATGTCATGATAGACAACAAAGACATAGTTACATCGAGTATGATTTTCAGTTACATAGTTACATCGAGTACTGATGATTTTCAGTGACGATTCCTTATCATTTCAAAATACAATGATTTTATTTGCACATGGGCACAATGTTGTAAGAGATCTGTTTTAATACGTTGCCTAATAAGTTTTGGGCAGGAAAAAAACTAATTAGTATGTTCAGTTGATTTTTATATAATCAAGAACAAGAGCTCCTCTCTGATATATGAATTTCCAACCGCAGTGTTTGATAAATCATCAGAATGAGCTGGCCACCCATCCTCCATCCTCACAGTCTGTTATTCATTCAGTGCTTCTGTGAAAAGCCATGCAGAATCTCATAGAGAAAAAAGAATGCTTGTCTTTTGTAATGGTAAATACATTTTAATGGCCTACATATTTCCTGTATGCTTAGTGAAAAAGCTATTGTATTTATTTGGTAGAAGAATTTTCTCAAAGGAATAATATGAAATGTGACAGAGCACATGAAATGGATGGTTGTTATTGAACTATTGACCCAAATTAAAAGGATTCAGTAGAAAAGTGTTTTCATTGACCTTTACAGGGTCAAACTTGTGTATTATATTCTGCTGTATGCCATTTAGTTGTGAATAAAACAGCAATGACCTTGAATACATGTGGAATGTACTGTAGTCAAATTCAGTTAGCCAAAAGGCGACCACTGGGGTGGCAAGTCAATTATCTTTTAGGAAGCTGTGTGGGTGTGTGGGTGGTGAGTGAGGAGTGGGAGTGAAAGTGGGCAGTCCAGTCCTGAAATTAAGAGCGACCTTTTACTGTCTACACTCTAGAGACGCACGCACGCAGCTAGACCATGCCTGAACGTTAATCTGTCAGCCCAAGGTGTCCTAATCACACACACATTTGCCAATTAAACCCTCCACTGGCAGTCCTTTTGCCAATGAATGCCCTGGGAGGCCTGCGAACATAATTAATGGCAGGAGAGGACTGCACATTATCATTTAGAGTTGATTTGAAGGGGGTTTTTGCCCATAGCATTGACTGAGCATTTGGATTTCAAAAGCATATTCGCTCTAATTGCTTATAGAAAAATGAGCTGTGCATTGATTTAACAGATGAAGTCAATGACCGCAAGAAGCACTTAATTAGATTCTGTCATGCACTACCTTTGCTGATTAGGTTCACATGGATTCGCACAAAACGGATATTCTGGTTCCTTCTGCACCTTACGTACATGAAGCAGGGACTCACGTAGGTTCATACAGAATATATGCGTTCCTTATTATGTTGAACTGCAGGAGTTCAGAATGCTTTTCCCTTAATCATGTCCATGAAACTAAGGGGGAAAAAAAAACGTTAATCTAATATACATATGTAATGTATTACAGCTGAATAATGCATTGGCTAATACAATTAACATCACTCAAATGTTCCTAATGGCTGTTCTGCAGTTTTTGCAGATAAATCACGCACAGAAAGGATCATTAGCCGCATTAAAAATTTACCACGACAACCAAATGTTGAGTGTCATGTCGGGGTATAGTTTTAAAGTTTTAGACTAGAGAACTTTTAGAGCGTGAGTAGGCTCATGTGCATGACTGCAGTGTTCATTTTATGGTCTTGTATCTTGTTAGCATTTTATTTCATAAGTGCAGACAGTATTTCTTTGATGTCAATGGTGGATTTTATTATTGGGGTTTAAAAAAAAATTTGAGTTTTTTTCCAATTTTCTTGGAAATCAGTGATGAGGCATAATGAATAGTTACTGAAACATATTCATGAGCAATATCATGGAGAGAGAGGGGGGTGTGTGAGTGGGGGGACACAGTGGCTGGCTCTAAAACAGCTATCTCTCAAATGCAGACTTAGACAAGTGAAACAGATGGCTATGAGGAAGAAAAAGCATGTATCTCTCCAGTGGCCCTGTTTGGCTTCTTTATTTTGGCTCAGAGAGATCCATTTAGCCAGCGTGTCACACAGAGAGCGCCACAGCATCACATACAGTGAAACAGCCTTTTCACAAGCAAGTGGAGGACACTCAAAAGTGTGTAATCAAACCTTTGATTCTGGTACAGTTAAGGGTTATTTTGGTTTTGCTGAGAATGTATTTTGCTTTACTCTGCTATTGACTCATTGATCATATTAAACTGGCAACTGGATTTAGAGCATTTTCTGTATGTCTATGTGTCTTTAGTTAGTCGCCCCTAACACCTGCCTTACAGTCTTTACAATTGTGACTACATTTCTGTTGGCCTGATGTTGTCACTGAATAATTCATTGTAGATAATTACTATTAATTACGATTAGCATAGGCAAAATAATTTTGAATCAACACTAATATACCACATATTATATTGTTTATTTATGTATATAAATATATATATTAAAAACACAATTAAAAACCAATAATAACACAGATAATGGCTACCATCTACAGGGGCCACCAAAGACATGGGGAAAATGTTAGGTGGAGAAGAAGAAAAAGACCCAGACGCTCAGAAAAAAGAAGAGGAAAGGCAGGAAGCACTGCGGCAACAAGAGGAGGAAAGGAAAGCCAAGCACGCTCGCATGGAGGCCGAGAGAGAGAAGGTCAGACAGAGCATCAGAGATAAGGTGAGCTTCCTGTTTTCCCCAAAAACCTCAGCCAACACCACAGTGTCATTAATTTGTTATGCATTGTTTTTATGTTTTTCCTTATACTTATTGGGATGATATTTTAAGAGTAATATGGAAAATCTGCAGCAGTCTAGCCGTGTATTTTTGTTTCAGTTTTGAGGCTATTGTTAATGTCTATAGCACTTCAAAAAGATCTTTGATACAAAAAATAGGTAGAACACTATTTGAGATGATGTCATCCTGTATATGCATGCCCTTGAAGGTATTATACAGTTTCTTAGTGCTGACATACAGAAAATGATTCAGTTCATTTCAATTCAATTGTATTTGCGTAGCACTTTTAACAATAGACCTTGTCACAAAGTGACTTTACAGAAATCTGATTATAAATTTATACTAAGATCTCTATGGGGCAAACCAGAGGTGTTTATTTGAAGGAAAAACTCCATGAAAAGACACTAAGAATCATTGTCACCTGACTGTGTGATTATGAAATAATTCAGCTGTATACTGTAAAGAGTAGTAAGTGTGTCGGAAGGATATTCATAATAAATCAGAATTAATTTGTGTTATACTTCTGAATGACTGAGTTCTGACTGTACAGGGTGCTTATAAAATGTACATTTGAATTAGTTGAGTATCAGTCTCTTAAGAGGATGCACAGCTTCTGGCGATTGGTAAACATTAGACCTTTTTATCTAGAGCAGCTTATGAGTGTGGTGGAATCATTTAAGTGTATAATTGGACTGAGGGTAAAGGGGCGTCCTCAAGGGCTCAGCTGTGGCACTCTGCCATGTTGGCAATGACAGTGACTCGAAACAATGTCAAAGCACCTATTCATTTATATGGTATTTTAAAAGAGTCTCATTTTGTTTTCGAATATTTTACCTTTTTTGAAAATTGAGAAATTTTCCCAAAAATTAGCCAAATTACAACATGCTGATACACTTTAAAAGACATTTTACAAACTAAAACCTAAAAGTTTCACAACTTGAATGCTTTCTCTTTGCTTGTGGTCTGAATCCATTATGATTATATAGTACGGACTGAAGAAGAAGGAGGAGAAGGAGGCTGAGGAGAAAGCTGCCATGGAGCAAGCCTGTGAAGGCTCGCTAACTCGCCCGAAAAAGGCCATTCCGGCAGGGTGCGGGGACGACGACGACGATGACGAGGAGAGCATCTTAGACACCGTCCTGAAATTCTTGCCGGGACCTCTTCAGGACATGTTTAAAAAGTAATGGACATAAGACTGTTTTAGGGGGGCTGCTGGGAGGTTTACTTTTGTGGGGAAGTGATTTAGTTTGAGACAGGGGATAGTGGGAATCTTGCCAAACTGTGGAAGGCTTTTCACTGCCTCGACAAAAGTCTTAGTTGTTATTTCCACTGATAAAAACAATCCATTCCCCTACGAAGTTGGTCTTGTCACTGCCATTCAGGTTCAAGTTCTTTATATGTTAAAGATTTTTCTATTGGTTAACGTATATGCACAACCATGGCCTCATACTCTGCAAATTGTGGGCCATTGGGATCCATTATAAAGGACACAACAGGAATACTTTCCATTAAGTTGATAATAGTGAACACTGGCACTGGAATGAGGTGTGTATGTGTATGTAGCTAGTTCCCTGTGAAACTCTCCCCGTTCCCCCTCCCAACACTTGTAGTAAAAGCTGAGAGGGCAAAAGGGTAAAAAGAAAAAAAAAAACAAGAGCAATTTAAGCATGATGCCTTCCGATGAATTTCTACACATTTTGGTTAGTTTTTTTGTTTTTTTTTGTGAAGGACTGAAAAAAGTTTTCTCTCTCATGAATGACAGGAATCGAATGAATTAAGGACATGTTTCACGAGGTGAATTGTCTAGGTTTGGCATTGCCCTACTTAGACCTGAGAGGGAACATGATTGTGTCTATAATGCTCTTCTAGACAACTTGAATGCTCATTGTCTAATTGTTATTTCTTGAATACTCTTCTTCCCTTTTTTTATATTCTTGTCTTTTAACATGTAAGAGAAGTAATAGTCATTGTTTACCATTTGAAAGAGAAGTAATATGCACATTAGTCCTGCCAGCATGAGTTTATGGAAGGAAAGCATGTATAGGTTTGCACTGGGAAAAAAATAAAAACAGAACACTGCCGCATTTTAGCAAACCAATTGTTTCAGTGACCAAATCTTTTCTATGAAAGAAAAACTTGCATTAAATGAAAATGCATAAAAATATTATACATGCATTTGTAATCCAGCCTGGAAAAGCACTGCACTGATGGGAGCTAGATTTTCTATTTATTTAAAGACAATCAAATACAACCATTGCAGTGCAGTTGAAACACATCAGTAATAAAAGTATTGAATTGTCTGCTAGTTAATGTGCATTCATTTGTAGAGAAAAAAAAAAGTTTTTCATTCAAGAATTGAGCAGACTACAAAATATTGATAGAAGACGTTTAGGAAAATTTCAATTTGAGTCACAAATTAAAAATTTCGGTACACAAATCCAAAAACGTCTACAAAATATCTTGTTTCCATTTTTGGCCTGCGGAAGAATCAATTAAACAATTGAATGGAAATGAAATCAGATTCTAAAGTCTAGCTCCCTGACAACTATACTGCCAAGATCTTATGCTACGTAAAAAAGAAAAAGATTTCCATTTCTCTAGATAGATAGCTGTCTCTTAGTTTACTGGGGGGTCCATAACTATTTGAACATTGAAACAATATTTGTAGATTTGAGATGTAGCACCTGAAGATGTGATTGAAGTACAGTATACACTGTCAACTTTAATTCAAAAATATTGCATTAAACTTTGATGATTTACAGCCAAAGACTTTCTATTTTCATAGTGTGAAAAGTGTTTAGATCGTGTTCAAACCCAACATAATTATAAATATAAGGATAATTTATAATACTTGGATTCAAAACATTTGCAGTCAATTACTGCCTGAAGTCTGGAACACATGAGCATAACCAAATTCTGATTTTTTACTTTGAGATGCATTGCTGACATTTTATTTTATCGTAGCCGCCATCAGCTGCTGCTTGTCACTGGGAATTTAGGCCTTCAGATTTTATCTTAAGTAAGCAAAAAACATGTTCAGTTGAGTTGTGGTAAGGTGACTAACAATCATGTAACAATCAAGGACATTTAACTTCTTAGCCTCAAGAAGCTCTTGGGTTGGATCATTTCCATTTTGGATCATTATCCGTCTGTACTGTGAAGGGAATCTCTGTCTTATCATTTTTGCAGCATTTTATAGTATCAAGAATACCAGTGACCCAGTTCCATTGGCAGCCATACATGCCCAAGTCTCTTGTCCAATTATTTTTAAGCCTGTGAAAATTGAGGAACCTTCTAAAAATGGCTGTAATTCTCGAATGGTTATTGCAATATTTTTGTTAAACCTGTTGAATTAAGCCTGCGGCTTTTCACTTCAACCACATGTTAATGGATTCCATTCAAACCCTATGTTGTGCTACAGAGAGGCAAAATTAAAAAAAAGGGTGCTACTGTCCAAATAATTATGGACCCAACTGTATTCTAAGCTATTGTTACAGCACATAGCCAGTCTATGAGTCAGTCTATCTAACGAGATAAAAATAAATAAATAAATAACATTTTAACCACTGTGCCATTTTTAAAATCAAATATAACTATATTAAGAATATGGCAAAAAGTATTTGGTAGAAGGGTTAACTGGCATAATTTGAACATTTCATGTTCTTTATTTCTTTATTCCAATTTCATAGACTTTTTGAGGAGCTGTATATATACACACACATACCTATTTAATATTGAAAAGAAAAACTTGTCAGGTCAAAACCTGGGCTGAGCAATGCATACGAGATAATATGCTAAAACCTTTAACTCTTGTTCGTCACGAAAAGATGGTAGTTATACGTAGTTAGTAACTGTAGTTTACAAAAAAAAAAACCCTCCCTGAGTTACTCATTAAATTGGCAGACTTTTATCAGGAGGCATGTGGAGGGGCTGAATATACACATATACTTATTTACTATTGAAAAGAAAAGAAAACCTCATCAGGTTAAAGCCTGACCTGAGCAATGCATAAGGGGATAAAATGCTAAAACCTTTAACCCTTGTTAGCCGAGCAAGGATGGTAGTTATATTTAATAGCTGTAGTTTACAACAAAAAAAAACCTCCCTGAGTCACTCATTAAATTGGCAGATTTGCTTCAAGTAAACATTGACAGCAGTTTTAAGTCAAATCCAGCAAGTGAGTTTTTGTATTTTGAATAGATAGAAAGATAGAGGGACCTATTTTCTAGTGCTGAACATTTTTTTTTCACTAGTCAAAGCCATATTGTTTAGACTGCAATAATTACTGAAAATAATATGTAGGTAAACAATTTTCAGTCATGCATTCATTTCCTGTAAAAATGTAGAAGTTTGTGGACACTCCGCGTATCCACTGGTCTTATGTGTAATTTCTGACATTATGTATGTGAAACTGTGTATATACCAAGGTATATATGCGAACATTTCTAAAACGAGAACATACTAAAAGCCATTGTTAAAGTCTACTCTATGTACTACGAGTTCTCTACGTAAATGTGTGTACGTGTCTGTGCTCGTCCGTATTGTTTGACATGTTGTTAGTTCATGTACTGTTGATGCTGTGGGTGTTTCATAACTGAATGTGCACAAGTCTCATTGTCTCCGAGACAGCACAATGTCTGACTTGCATGCTGTCTGATACCAAAACACTAGGTTCAGTGCTGTTTATGTATAAACGTCCCTGCAACAGAAGCTGCTCATTAGATCGGAGAGTCATTTTGTTCTTCTCTTAGAATAGAAACGAATCTTGTATTAAGGCCAATGTATGGGATTTACAGCGAACACTGTCAACTCAGTTCAGATTAAAATATACTTCTTTGTTTTAAACTATACACTCTTAGAAAAACTAATATTGTACATTTGGAAAAAAAAATCGTACTGTATCTTTAGAACTGTATCTTTCTTTGTTCTTTCCTGAGACAATTCCATTACATCTTTTGTACTTTTAATATGCATCTTTCATCTGTAAATGGGGATAGATTACACCCTGAATAATGATTTAAGTACAGGTTAAAAAAAGCAACCACCTCAGCAACACTTTTTTTCTAAGAGCGTATGACATTCTGAATCTAACGCCATGACTTATAAATTTCTTTTAATTAGAATTCTGACTTTTTCTTTTTCAGGACTTGGACTTTAATCTCAGAATTCTTTTTTTTTTTTTTTTAACTTCAGGCTTAAATCTCAGATTAAAGTCAGAATTCTGAGATTAAAGTTAAAAATCTCAAATAAATTGCTTATACTTGGCCTAATCCACTTCCATCCACACTTTTACATATGACAAAAGGAAATAATTAAATATTTACTCTGAAGATTGTTTCGCTCACCACAGATTGAACACATTTAACACGTTTATCATTTATATAATTACTGCTGGATTTTTTTCATTAGAAAACATTGTGTCCTAGTCAACTGGGTAAAAGGGCTTGAAATGTAAACTTGTTCTTCTCCATTTTAGGCATCCTGGATAAAATTTGCTCTTTTAGTTTTTACTATACAGCTTGTTTAATTTCTGGTAGTTTTTCTGGTAGTTTGAATTTCAGTTTAAATCCTTAATCAATTTATTGCTTCTTCGTTTCATATCGGAGGTAGACAGTTACTAATAAATCACGTGTGCTTTCATTTCACATTCAAGCCTTACCATGCGTACTAAATGTATTATGTGGAAATGATGTGTGTCTGTTGGCTCTTGTCTCTGTTTAAGGCAAACTGCATAGAAACGATCTATGCTAAGGGCTATCGAACCATGCTTATTCACATTTTTTTCTTCGTTCGTATTTTTTGTTGCGACTTCTGCAGGCAAATTCATTTTAAATAGGAAAACAAAAATTCTTTACAAGTTTACAAGAAGGGTAAAACATTTGTCTCTTCATTCTGAAACTTTACCATTAGTAAATTTTTTGTGTATGAAATAAAGTAAATTAAAAAAAGACCCTTTGGGTGAATGTTATCTGGATGACTTTATTTCACGTAGAAGCTCAGAATTTGTTTAAGTGAGATTTAGAAGAGGATTTAACATCGGGCTATACATTTTCTAACTGCTTTTCATGATACAAAAAAAAAACAACAATATATAAAATATATAAAAAACATATTTGTGTTGCTAATGGTTTACAGTGGTGTTTCTGAGTTAAAGAGTAAATATGAATCCAGATCTTGAATAATTTACTCAGTTTCTGTTGCCAGGGACCTAAAAACTTCAATCAGGGGAATAATATTATTTCTCAAAATCTGTTGTTACATACTGTATTTCTTATAAAAACATTTTTCACATAGAGTGTATTTAAAGCTTGGAATGTTCTTTCTGGAAAAAGCAATTATACAAAATGTAACTAAACATGTGACGTGTGAATAGACTACATGTATTAATGTTTACTGCTTGATGATTTAGTCTTGCACTTAATGGGTATTACTGCTGGGGTTAGTAATCGAATCTAATCAATTATTCTATTTAATAAAGTTTAACTTTCAACTTTATCATGTCAGAAATAAAATTGTAACTTTTCTTAAAATGTTCTTTCTTTCTTTCTTTTTTAATATAATGCATTTTTGTTGTAGAGCAGAAATACTTTCTTGCATGTCGATTTTTTAACCGCATCAACAATACCAATGTTAAACCTTTACAAGCACCTGCTGTACCCAGAAACACCCATATCAATTACAGTTATTGCAACAGCTGAATGTAGATAAAATCCTGAAAAGATTTTAGTCAAACAAGCACACAAACAAATATACAAACTGAAAATGTCTTTTTTAACAAGATGATCTGCCAAAACGTCTAATAACTACAACAAATGTCATTTTCTTTTCTTCATTTATGCTGATTCACTTCTTGGTGTGCTAGTGTATAAATTTTTTATTGTGCAAGATAATGATAAAGTTGAAAGGTATTGATTTAAAAATAAAAGAAGTGGAAAAAAGTAGTTTTATTGACAGGGTGTGTTTGTGTGTGTGTGTGTGAGAGAGAGAGAGAGAGAGAGGGAGAGAGTGTCTATGTTAGCAATGTATAGTGTGAACTCAGATGGGATATTTATTTGATTGCATGTCACAGTAAAGATCTGTCAAACCAAACCACTGTAAAATTGTCATTAAGAAGATTTAAAAGTTGAACTTAGCGTTTTTGGAAAGATCATGCACAAATAAAATTGATTTTTAAAAACATTTCTGTGTTGACCTTTTAATGAAATTGTCTTTATTTATACATTTGTACTTTGTTTTATAGGATTATAATGAAAGAGAAAACATCCTAAAAACAACAGAATTCAGTAGCTGCATGTATTATTATTATTATTATTATTATTATTATTTAAAGACTGTGTTAGTTAATATCAGACCATGATTTTTAATCAAAGTGTCTAAAAGAGAACAGTAACAGATCTTTGCTAGTGAAGACAAATGTAATGTAAATTATGATTCAGGCAAAAAAACAAAAACATTTCTGTTGAGAGCTCCTCAGCAGAAAATATGGACAGAAAGTGCATGTCAAGTGTGGCTAATTTCAAATAGAGCATGACTAAAGAAAAAAGACAGGTTGTTGAGAGTGAAGGTAATTCATTAAAGACAGTCTGGTGGCAACAAAGGGTTAAAAACAAAAGGAAAAAATATATTTGAAATAAAACAAATGACAAGTGACGTTATGAGAAAATAGAACATGCATTTTAAATTATCTAATTATATTTTAAAAGGTCCACAAAAGTATTGATTTTTTTGTATACCACAAATGTACCTTATACATGTTGACCTTCTGGTCTGGATCCCAAACTGCCAGACTGTAAGTGGATTTCATGCTCATCTTGTAGATGACTGGTGCCTTGAAAGCAACGTGATTTAAAACACTCCACACTGTGTCTTCCTCTGTCCAGAGATTCCATTTAGATTAGCAACACCAGACCTATCTGTTATGAGTATCCAGGCTGTTCTAATCTTGTTTTATTTGTATTTGAGACCAGGCCTTTTCAATGATCAGATTTCATCACTGAAAACAAAGGCTTGTTTTGGTGATGCAGAACAAGCCTTTGATAGAAAGAAATAACGACATGGATGCTACAGAGGGCATATTTTCATGATTATTTGTGGCCATTTCGTCTATTCATCTTCAATTTTCCAATGACCATTAACATCTTGCTGTAAAAGATGCGATGAGCGCAACAGTCCTCAAAAGGGACCAAGTCGATCTTAAAGCCTATTTGGCGTTTAACCATTTAGAAATACTATTCATATTGGGTTTTATAGGACTAGGAAACAGTGACCAGACAAACACAGACTGGACAATCTGGACAGACTGCCCTTTCTGATGACCCTGACAGAAACATTTACATCAGATATGGAATCACACTAAGATGCTTACAGATTGTATGGGGGGAAAAAAGCCCTACAAAATGATATCATGCCAGAAATCATGCCGGTCCTCAACGCATAACCACAACATCAATCTGGAGCAGACAGAGGGGAAACAGAGGATGTCAAATGGAGAACATTTTGTGAGCCTCAGTCTACGGTTACACTCAAATGCCCTTGGTTTCTGTTTCCATCACACTTGCACACTGACAAGCTCTTCATACTGGTCTATATTTACTGTACATCCATTTTCTAGAAGACATTTCCAGCCACGCAGCTGTGTCATTTTTTCGTTCCACCATACTTACCGCACACCGGCAAGCTCAGAGATGTGGTCTCCTGTATACTGCATCCCACACAACGGAACTCATAATAAATTCATTAAGAATTTTGCATTTTGCAGGTTGTTTCTCTTTCTCTGGTTATTTCCTTTCTTTAAAATGCTTTAGAAAACATGAGATATATTTAACAATTTCAACTATAAATTATAATCAGTAATAAATCTGCTATTAACCAGGCAGGAAGAACAAAAAGACAGGTCCCTCCTACGCTCACCTGGACAAGACAAGGGATTATGGATCTAAATTAGGTGTAATTAAGGTGCATTCAGGAGGTGCTTATAGCTCCCTGTGATGTGTAGGAAGCGAAGAAGTGAGACATCCTGAAGCCTGCAGGGCTGAGTCACTGGAGAATGGGGTGAGGACAGCTGCCACTAGTTCGTGTGGACACACAACGCTCATGCTGGGAAAGTCTGTCACCGCTGAAGAAGATTAACCACACGGCTGTGTCTAATCTTCCTTTGTGCCTCGTTCCCCAGTGACCGGAGACTCCACGTCTACAGGAAACCAGTGTTTACTTAATCAATGGTAGTCCTCTGCTGCAGTCTTATTTAATGCATGGCACAACTTGAGCATGGCGACTGTTGACCTCAGCATGTAATAAGAGGCAATGAGTTGAGGAGAAACCACCTTGCAGGGGCAGCAGTTTCCAAGTACCAGATAAGTGGCACAGCTGCCAAATGTCTTTTGCTTCCCCAGCAGACCTAACTCATCCATTCTAACTCTCAAGTCCAGGTGAAAAGCCAAATTGGTAGCCAATTTTACAGCATGTTTTTTATTTTTGTATCCTGTATATCTGATTGAGCATGTTTTACTGTATGTAGCCAGCGAGACTAAACATTTGAGTGCTGATTTTAAATCTCCTGAAGTAGCACTAATTTCAAAGCATAATGATTTTAAATGCATGAATGGGCCCCAAAGAGAGGTCAGTGTAGGGGAACACTGAGTTACAGTTTTCATTCTGGGCACCACGGTTCTTCATGCAGACCCACCATATGGCCAAAGGTTTTGATACACCTAACCATCGCACCCATATGTGCTTGTTGAACATCCCAGTCCAGATTTAGTCCTTTGCTTTTTTAATAACATGGAGGAGGGGGAATGTGGGGAGTTACAGTATCTAAAAAAAAAAAAAGTACACCCCTCACATTTCAGTAACCATTTTATTATATATTCTTAAGGGACAATACTATAGAAATGAAAATTGGATATACTTTAGAGTAGTCAATGTGCAGCCTGTATAGCAGTACAGATTTACTGTCCTCTAACAATAACTCAACATGCAGACTTTATTGTCTAAATAACTGGCAACGAAAATGAGAACATGTCAAAACTGTGTCCAAAGTGTCAATATTTTGTGTGAGCACCATTGTTATCTAATACAGCCTTAATCCTCCTGGGCATGGAATTTACCAGAGCTGCACATGTTATTGCTGAGATCCTCTTCCACTCCTCCATATTATCATCACGGAGATGCTGGATGTTAGACACCTGGCGCTTCGCCACCTACCGCTTGAGGATGCTCAATAGGGTTCAGGTCTGGAGACGTACTCGGCTACTGACGAGCACATGAACATGATAAATAGGACATGTGACTTTGCATGGTTAAAGATGTACAGCTGTTATCACTTAGGGTGTACTCACTTTTGTTTCCAGCTATTTTCAGAGGACAGTAAATCTATACGGTTATACTCTAAAATATATCCAAGTTTCATTTCTATAGTATTGTCCTTTGAGAAGATGTACTACAATGTTCGCTGAAATTAGAGGGGTGTGCTTACTTTTGTGAGTGGGTGTACTCTTTCAGCCTCAAGAACATTAGTGAGGTTAGATAAGGATGTTGGCCAAGGAAGCCTGGGTTGCGGTCCACGTTTCTGTTTATCCTAGAGGTGAAAACTAAGTGGGAGAGGGAGAGATGCACCCTGGATGAGACAAGCAAACCCACAGACTCAACATTGAAAAATATAATCATGGAATTCAGAACCACTAGTGACTTGGGTAACTGCAGTTTTCTTTGGAGTCAAAAAGATTGGTTCAGGAATACTGATAAAACAGCCGTGTTTAACTTTATAACATTTTGATTTTGCCTCTCATGCTAATCACCTGGATTATACATGCCGACACAGAAACCATCATTGAATTGGATTAAATGAAAGTGTTCACAGATGCCTACTGTACTTATGCCACTAGAACCTCCCAATGCAGTACAAATCGAAATAGGAGGAGTGGTGGCTCCAACAGTTAAGGTTCTGGGTTACCCCATCGGAAGGTCGGGCGTTGAAGCTCCAGCACTTCCAAAGCTGCCATAGGTGAGCCCTTGAGCAAGGCCCTTAATCCTATCTACTCCAGGGGGGCTGTATCCTGACTGACTCTTTGCTCTGACCACAGCTTCCTAACTGGGATATAGGAAAGAAATAATTTCACTGCACTGTACATGTGACATATAAATGAATCTTAATAACACCCATGAAGTAAGTGCTCTATTAGAGATGAATGCCATGTTAAAGTCCTAGCAGTTCAATCAGTCTATAAGGCATTGCAACGACGTGCAATAACACAAGTCTTCTGTCTGGGTTGCATAAAGGATCAGATGTTCACTATCTGGTAAGAAAAACTCTGAGCGCAACAGGGAATGGTATCCTGGTTTACCTTCGTGAAACTCTTAAAGGTTAATCACAACCAGGCAATGTAGGTGTGTAGGTGTGCTTGAAGACACAACTCATAGGTTCAACTACAAAGACACTATAGAGGCATCTAACCACCAACACATACAAAGGAAGCTTATAGCCAGAGCATGTGCTTCTCCCACTCCATTGCTTACATAATCACTAGCAAAAAGGTTTTTACAGACACCTATAAAATATACAGTACTGTACAGAGGTCCAACCTATACGGTGCACATCATTCACAGAACAGAATTCATCTAAGAGCATACATTACTAATTAATGCAATGGTCTTCCATTCATGATTACCTGATATAACTTAGACATTTTTGCTTGAAGCCATGCATGGATTAAACAGAAAAAACATTGCGGCAGAGCTCTAAATGAAAACTAAGAAGTCTTTCATAAGGGTAAGCTGAAAAAACACTATACAGTGCATGGCTTTACCGGTTACCCCCCCAAAATGGTGTACCTTACACTGCATACTGAAGTGTTGACAATACAGATCTGTTCAGTATATAGATCTCTAAATGACTTTGCTGTATACAGTTTACTGATACTACAGTGAGCATACTGTGTCCCTAAAGCAAACATGAAATGCAGAACATTTGAAAGAAACCAGCTGAATTTTATACTGCTAGACCTTCCTGTGTTTACAGCTAGCAAACATTGATAATTGCCAGGCTTTAGCAACACTTTCAGATATATATCTTAATAATTGTTTCTATATTATTACAAAAATGAAATAATAAAAATTTTTTAATGAGACACAATAAAACAAACTGTGGAATATCTGCAGTGGAAAAACATCCAGCAAGTGTGCACTACTCAGAAATGGACACAGTGCCCTCTAGTGTCTCTATTTTCCAAAATGATCCACAGTATCCTATTATCTGCAACAGAATTTCATTATTATTTGGGGAAATGTGTCAAACTACTTGAATGGGCCTGTAAAATAAATTCTGACAGTATCAGTTTATATATAAACCACAGATTTTTGTACAGGTTGATAGAAATAGAAAAAAAAAAAGCACAAGAGAAAGCAAAATGAGACGATACAGTCCCAGGAAAAAGGTAAGGAGGAAGGATTATGTCCTCATCTTAAAAGAGCAATTAGCATGTAGAGAAAAGCTGAATAACAGCAGACGTTTTAAGAGTTTACAAAATCGTGTCCATGTTTAATTTAGCTCTTTAAGAGTCATTAGGAAGGCCAAAGAGCTTCACGGTCCCTGCCTCCCGATTGCTGTCGTATTTGCCCTCTTTGTCGTCGCAGGCATACGCCAGCAGCGGCCTTTTAGGATGCCAGGCTACAGTGAAGGTTGGAGACTCACACTGCACTTCCCAAAGCTTTTCCCCTGCACAAATACACCACAAAAAATCTTAATGAACATCAGCTAAAGCTTAGATACTATAAATGCTAAAATCTATTGTGCGCTCAAAACAAAATAAGAGGGCAGAAAACCAAGTCAGGAAGGCTGTCTGTCAAACCAACAACCGTGTATAGTTTACCCGTCTCTACTTCAGCGATGTCAATAAAGTGGTCTTCAGAGGCGGACGCCAACATTTTGCCATCATGACTGAAACTCAGGGTTCTCACTGGCCAGTCTAACCTGCAGGACATCCAATCAAGAGAAAACAATTTGGGTAGATGCGTCTTCTTTTGCCCCCCCCAAAAAAAAAAAAAAAAAAATTATATATATAAAAAATTATATATATACACACACACACACACACACACACACACACACACACACACACACACACACACACTGCATATATACATACATACTGCATATATGTGTGTATTTATATATGGAATAACTGTGTTAAAATCTCATTACCTAGAGAAACAGCGAACACACACCAACTCCTCGACATTCCAAAGACTAACCAGGGCATCTGCACTTCCAGTAGCAAAATATTTCCCCGTTGGATCAAATTTAATGCAGATACAGTTAGATGGATGGGCATTAATTGACTGGATAAGCTTCAGGTCAGGATAGCTGGAAATTAAAATCAATCATGAAACAAATGTAAAACAAGTACGCGAACAATGTGTAAACTGTGCCATATTTTACTGTTACATGTTTTCCTGTCTCAAACAGGAACTGATATTTAAAACATATTTAAATATCAGTTACAATTTTGCCCTGATGATTATAAACCCAAGTTAAATGAGATAAAATTTCTTTTTCAAAGCGATGTTCTTATTAATCCATCGCATCCTGTTACTTTGCGGTTCTGTGTTTTCACCCCTCACTAAACTCACATTTCTTTTTCTTTGTATTTGTTTTACAGCTAAATCATATTTAAAGTCTAAAAAAAATTATGTTCAAAACGCAAGATTGTTTGATTTAAAATTAGATAAAAGCATGATGTTTCCAAAGTCAATGAGTTATTGTGTTAATTAGTCGTGATCTCGGAAATTGACCAAAATAATCGTGATTATGATTTTGGCCATTATCGGCCAGCTCTAACCCAAACTCCCTTCATTTCACTCCTCCATCAAACGCACCATTTCAGTGTCTATTTAAATGAGCTACTGCTGATCCATGCCCCAACAGAGAACAGCAGTGCTGAGCAACAAGTCGGGGAAAAGCATCCTCTCATATAAGGTCACAATAGAGGAAAAGTCTTATTGCCTTATATAAGCAGTGGCCAATACAAAAATAGAAAAGCAGG
>JAOVVA010000037.1:15051231-15063110 GCA_028565275.1 Leiocassis micropogon | reverse complement strand
GGGAACGCCCCCCCCCCCCCCCCCCACTCCCCTTGATGTTTTTGTTTGCACTCAGATTTTTTTTATGATAAGCCCCCTTTAAATGACAACAGACTTATATAATCCATTTTCATATACACTCGGTGTTTAAGTGTACCAAAAAAAAAACAAAAAAAAACCTACATTTGCATTCTGACCTATTAATCTAAATCAAAGTGAAATTTATGCTTTTTGTGGAATTTAACTTGCAGGCAAATCACATAAGAAAACTAAATCAACTAGTAATGCATATACAGTATATAAATGATTTACAGCCATTAGTTTTTCCAGGGAACTATCAGGGAGTTTTTCCTTGCCACTGTCGCCATCACCCTTGGCTTGCTCATCAGGGACAACCTGATCATTTTGATTCATACACATTCACATTTCATACAAATTTCCATAATTCTTATGATTGTGTAAAGCTGCTTTTTGACAATGACAACTGTTAAAAGGGCTATACAAATAAAATTTAATTTAGAACTGATCTGTGAACCTAAATCCAGAAGAAGAAACACTACAGGTACGCTATGTTTCTATACCACTGCGGGTCTTAGGTCTGGTGTTCAGTTGGTGGTCTTGCATAAAGTACATATAAAACAGATAAACATCAACATCTTCGCTTCATGCGAGAGAACAAATGCTATGCTCTGAGAGAAATAAATGCTATTTAGTACTGAATGTTTCAGATTACCTCAAAATGTTAATGCAGCCATTGCCGTTTGTCAAAAAGAACATATCGTTGTCGTTGTTCCATGAAATCTCGTTGACCTCAAACTTGAACTGCTCTTCAGCACGAGGACGATGAGTCTTTGCATCGATGAAGGTCACCACATCATCCTTATTCCCAACAGCAATGGTCTGGCCATCAGGACTCCAACATATGTTGATGTTCTCTCCTAACATAATATAGCATATGGAAAAATCATTTTGTTACTTTTTACGAGAACTGAGTAAGTGAGCAGATATGATGCTCCATCCAGAAAATATTTAGAAGTTATGATAAGTAGTTATGAACATGAACAAAGAGAATGTGCAAACGCAGGAAAACACAAAATTATACAAACAAAAAACTTGCAAATCCCCATGTTTCCAGCATTTTCTCCAGCGTCCTGCATTCACTGGGCATAAACCCCAGTTAACCACCATATATAACAGATCCGCAAAAAAAGATGCAAAGTCTTGTATAAACAATATACATGAAGATAAAATTCTAATAAAAAGATGGAAACATCTTCGCCATCAAAACTAGTGATCACAAGAAACCTCAATACACATAGATACTACAAGTAAACGCAATGAACACAACAGCGTATTATTAAGGTTATACAACAAGCTTGTAAGTTTACACATAACATGTATACGACCAACAATTACATAACACCCAGGGTCTCAGATGGGATTACCAGAAGCTATGGCTTCAGAAGGGATTTTGTAGGAAGGAAGCACTGCTTCAGCTTTGGATGGTAGAAGCATGGAAGCGCTTACCCGGCGAAGTAGTGTCTGCTCCCACACTGAACACTTCTAGAGTGTGGTCTGATTAAATGTTCAGCACAAACCTGACCCTTCCACTTCCCATGCCTAACTAGAGTAGATTTGATTGAAAGAGCTAATGAGAACGTTCGGCAGTAAGCTGAGATTTTTTTTTTTTTGCCTTTCGACTAAAAACTTGTGAAACTTTGTCCAGGGGATGGCACAGCGGACCATCTGATCTGAACACAAGTTTTCATGCCGGATGTCCTTTATGACGCAACTCTCCCATTTCTCAATCAGGCTTGGGCCTTCGCATGCAGTAGTTTGGTAGTATGGTGGGTGGACGTAGGGTTAAGGGTCTTTACCAACAGTGGTAACCCACTGGCGGCGAAGCTCAAACCTGGATCCTCTGATCAACAACCTAGAGCCTTAGACGCCTGAGCCACCCAGCCAGAAATCCCACTTAAGTTGATGGTTTTCCCATGACAGCATGACCCGTTGAACCATCATGAAGAAGAGGTGTAAGAGCTTTAACCTTTTGTGCTGACCGTGGCCATGCATTTCGTAGTGCGGACGTCCCAGATCCGGATGGTTTTGTCTCCTGATGCAGTGACGAACAGATCTGGGTTGGTTGGGTGCCAGCACAGCTGATCCACACTGTCCCCATGTCCTCTGAAGTTATTCTCCTTCACCTGTGTTGGAACATAAGGACGCTTTAAGTCCTAAACCAACGCCAACAACCTAAGAGTCATATTTCTGTTAACTGATAACAACTGAAACCTTACAGTATGACAGCATGATATAAACTGTCCTGATCTAATAATAATAATATAAAAAAAAAAAACAAGCCACCACGAGCATAAGAGATTAGAGTTATTGACTCATTGAGCTTGTTTCAATGAGGGAGCATCAAGGTGTGAAGTACGATGTGATATTAATGAATCTACAAGGTAACACTGTAACGTGATATTTGAAACACACTGTTTATGGAAAGAAGTGCCAGTAACACTTGTACCCACCAAGCGGTCTTTTTCGAGCACAAACACACTTGCAGTTTTGTCGAACGAACCCGAGGCCAGTCTCCTTCCATCACAGCTCCAGGCGACGGAGTGAACTTTCGCGCTGTGAGCCGGAAACTCGCGACTTTTGCAGTTGTTTTTGAAATTCTCGTGCATCTCATGATAATAAGAGGACGCCATGCCGCCATCCGCTGCTTCCTTCCTCACCGCGCCGACTGTGTTTTTAAAATGAACGTAATGTAATGACAGCGCCACCTAGTGTGCGGGAGGACATCTATCCCACATCTACATCACAGTAGTGTTCCTACTGCTCCAAATATTACGCGGGTGTCACGTACACACCTTTTCTCCTCATAAAGTAATCCTGTGGAATAATGCTTACATTACAGTTAATCGTAAATCTCTTTATTTACAAAGCTGGATGGATAAAGGTATCTGTTATTTGTCTGACATTTTAGACCAATCAGCTAATTTGCTTTCTTATGAAAATTTTATGAACAAATGGTCATTTCCTATAAAATATAAAGATTATAATTATGTAATGAAAGCCATCCCCACAGGTTTACTTATGTTGATGAGAGGTCATATGATGTCATATAATATCTGTCGATCTGAACCTGCTCTCTGTCTGAATGGAGTTGATATTAATAGTAAAAAATGTACAAATAAGTTTATTACACAATTGTTTTATAAAAATAGATCCCTACAGCCTCGAGGGAAATTCTTCTGGAATTTTTTGTTTTACAGATATTATATGGAAAAAGGCTTGGTTGTTACCTTACAGATTTTGTATTTCTAACAATCATAGAGAATTACACTTGAAAATTCTTCATAACATTACATCAGTAATTGTACTTTGTCAAAGTTTACGGATATTGATGAAAAATGTTCATTTTGTCTGGATGAACCAGAAAAATTAGCTCATCTTTTTTATGAATGTGTACACTCAAAGAAGTTTTGGGGAGAAGTATCCCTGTATGTCCAGAAGAAAACAGGTTACAATTGTGATTTGACTTCAAAAGATGTGTTATTTTATTTTGAATCAAAGAATATATCCATTAAGTTTATGTTGAATCTTATAATTTTATTTGGTAAATTTCATATTCATAAAAGTAAAAGAAATAATAATTTGAAGCCTTGTTTAAAGGCTTGCTTAGTTGATATAGAACTATACATGGATTCTATTCAGATTATTGACAGTAAAAAATGTAAACAAACAATACTATTTGCTAAAGAACTGAATCTTTTTTAAAAAATGATTCCATCTTGTTTTCTATAATTATTTTTATGTAGTTGCTGTCTGTAGTTGTCGGGGAAGAAATATTTGTAAAATAATGTTTGTAATGATTAATGTAAACCCTTTATCTTGTTTTATATTTACTTTTTTTTTTTTTTTTTTGTACTATTTGGATGTCTTGATAGTTTTGTATATTTGTTATTGTTGTGTCTAGTTCTAATAAAAAAAATGTAAAAAAAATGTTTAGAAAGGAAAAAATATATGTTACGCGGGTGAGTCAAAAATGATAAAAAAAAAAACAATTCAAAATAATTCAAATAATTATTAATAATTTACTATAATTATCATTTAGAAAAGACTAATACATATTTTTTGACATAATCTACTTGCTTTTCAATTTGAATTTTTCCTATTCGTTCATTTAAAAATGTTTTAAGCTGAGCTGCAAGCCATGAATGCACCGCTGTCTTCACTTCTCCATCAGAAGTGAATCTTCGTAGTCGTACAGCTGCTTTTAGGGCACCAAACAGATGAAAGTCCGATGCAGAACTATATGTAGGATGCTTTAACACGCCAGAATTCCGACATTGTGGGCAGAAGCGTGCAGACGAGCATCGCATTGCAAGATCACAACGCCCTTGGATAGCAGTAATCTACATTTAATCCAAAGGTTAGGTCTCACTGTAACGAGCACTGTTGATTGTTGAACCTTTCTTCTGATAATGTTCCACTACTGGCCCTTGAGAATCCCAGAAAAACTGTGAGCATCAATTTTCCAGCTGATGATTGACTTTTTAACTTTTTCTTGGTCACCAATTGAGGATGTTTCCATTCCACACTGTCAGGCTCGTAGTGATGAGTTCGTGTCTCGTCACCAGTAATGATTCTCTTTATGAAACTTTTACCTTCCTTAAAGTATTGGTCCAAATTTAGTTGTGTCAGATATCCAAACGCTTCTTTTTTAGATCTTTCATGAGTTGTTTCAGGTATACCCTCAGACTCCAAAAACTAATCAGTGCTCGCTGCTCTTCTTTCGTGCAAATCACAAGTAGGGCATGATTTTTTTTTATGATACTGCAGTTACAAATCAAATGATGTAACACGTTCACATCTGCACAGCAGTTAAGTTAATACAGTGCGGCCAAGAGAAGTTTTAATATAACTGGAGTGCAAAAATTTTTTACTCACCCGCATCAATATTATATTGCCAAAAATTTATGAAAACCTGAACCTTTACCCATATGTGGTTCTTCCCCTAACTGCTAGAACCAAGTCAGAAGCATACGGTTGTTTAGGATGTGTTTGTATGCTGTAGCATTACAATTTCCCTTCACTGAAATTGAAGTTCCAGCATAACCATACCCCTGTGTACAAACTGAGCTCCAAAGTTGGAATGGAAGAACTCAAGTGGAATTCACAGAACAGTGACTCAACCCTACTGAACATCTTTGGAATAAAATGTAACTTCCACATCAAATAGTGAATAGAGTTTACAACACAACACAAACAGACATGCAACAAGTTTGAAAAATCTTATATATGTTATATAATTTTATGAAACAAATTTTGTTGTGTAAGGACCTCCAACAGCTGAGATAATGGCCAGCCATGATGGAGAACAGATTCTCAATGCTGAGAATACAGTGCACACATGAGTGTAAGAGTTCTCCAGTGCTCATGGAATATAATATTGACGAGGGCATTAATATCTGCCCCAATATGTTGACTGAATCTGAGTGCATCTATACTGCAAATTGTGTCATTAAGGAAGATCTTACAAACACCTTAACAACATACGTGCAACATTATATTTATAATGCAAGATCAACTTAATTTGTTTCTCTAATAAGCCCCATTTTAATTACAGAGCAAAAAACTCCTTCAATGCATTCTGTAAAGACATGTGAGCACTGACAGATCTAATGGACCGATCTAATGATGTGGAACCCTGATATCTTTCAGCCACTACTGACCACACAGGAGTTCTCCAGAGGTTACTGAACACTGATTGGACTGATGTCTTCCCCAATTTGAAGATTGAATCTGACTTCATCTATACTCCAAATGGTGTCCATAGGGAAGAGGGTAGATTAAGTCAATGGAGCTAAAGCAACATTACATTTACAGTGTGACAACAACAGTCACCCGAAAAACCTGTTATTCTAATGAACTCATTTTAATTGATAAATGCAACAAAACCTTCCAATCAATTCTATAAGAGAATGCAACTGCTGATGGTCAGCACTAATGTGGACAATCAGTGATGTTTTAGAGTTCTCCAGAGGACAATGATTAGAGCAGTGACAAAGAGAGACCATAGACTGAAATACAGGAGTGATCATTTGTCTCACTATGAGTGTGTGTCCTGTGATGAAATGGCACCCCATCCAGGTTGAACCCCACCTCGTGCCCAAAGTCTCCTGGGATAGACACCAGCCCTTCCCTGACTCTGTACAGGATCAACAGTATATTAAATGAATGAATGAACATTAATTCTTGTTTAGAGATGGAATGACAATATGTAATTTTCTAAATTTTAATTCACTTAAAAAAAGAGAAATACAATGTGCTCGATCATGACAAAGCTTTCTCTTCAGTGTATCTTGATTTTTATTTAGTCCAGTTTAAAAGGTACAATGCAGCAGAATGTCATGGTTTCAGATGAAAAGGTGCACTCATTTTAAAAACACACACGCACACACATACACACATTATATGATCACGACAGTCAGATTATCTAAATTCAGTGTAGCCTACAAAGATACGCCAATAAGGGTGAAGAGGAACGAATGGTGTTCACAATAAGGCCAAAAAACATTTCAAAGGTGCTGACTATTTAATGGGTCGGGTCATTTTTTCCAGAAGAATGTATCCTATAATTGTAATTAATGTTTACTGTGCCACAAACATTAGGATTAATTCTTGATGGGTGTAGGAATAAAAAGAAAGTCCAGCAGGCAAAGTATTTTACAGCTTATACAGTAATGATTTGCAAAGATGAATATCTTATGAGAATGGATCACAGACTGAACCACAGTGCCTCAGATGGAAAAAAAAGTGCCTCAATGTGCATTAGGTCCAGTGCACACCATTACAATTTGCAGATGTTATTGCATTGTCCGTGAAGGCTACACATATCATCACACCTAGCTCTACCCTTAAACTGTATTACAGTACAACGTAGCAAATGTAGTACCCTTGAACAGTGCATCCATTGCAGTGCAAAATGTTGGGCAACACAGGTGGAAGACATCAGAGGAAAAACCCTTCTTTCCTTGAGGGTGTTGACATTTTATGATGTAGAGATGTTGTACAATTAAAGCTAACTAGGAGTTTGTCTTATAGGAGGTAGAGGGAATAGACCTTCACTTTTCTCCTTCATGCTTATCCACATCAGTGTGAGCCCTTACATGGCTTATGTTTGCATCGCAAGAGGACAGTTCACAGAGTGAACCATATACACCTCAGAAAGGACAACAAAAGTGTAATGTTCTCAGACTGGTTCAGAATTGTGGGTGGGCATTGCAAACAATGATCTTTACTGTTAACTTAAAAAAAAAAAAAACACCAATGAGATTGTTAATGATGTAACCTGCCAAAGAAAACAGTTATTGTTAACTGGTTCATGGTCTTTTTACACTGTGTAGTGTTTATCAGGACAAACATTGATTATAGTAAAAATCATAACATTAATTTAGGGCTTATTGTTCAGCACTATTCGTGCTGTTCGGGTGACTGAAAGAAGAAGTCGTAGTTGGGTGGCCGACATAAGATCAAGTCAAATAATTACAACCCAAAATAAAGCATTAAAATTACTTAATACCCAACACTGTACTGATAAAGATGGAACAATAACTCACAAGAGAATTAATGCTCCCTGTAAAAAGACACTGGTTAGGAATGCATTTCAAATGATGCTTTTGAAATCTCTTGGTTCATTGTACTCATTGTGGCCATAACTAATTTGCAAATAGAATTACCACAGGATCCAATAATAATAATAATAATAATAATAATATAAAAACTTTTGAACTGAGCTTGTGCCTTTTAGGTGTCGAAACACATGTTGAAAAGAAAAAACTGTTGCATTCCATAAGAGGGCAGTTAGCAACTAAAACTAAAGAATATATCTGGACTTTGGAATAAAAAATAAAAAAAAGATTGTGTGCAAATGTTGCAGCTGTCCTGCTAGTGCCATTCATTGCTGTTAACACTCAGCATCCCTGCTGCCGTTTGTTGCGTTGGTACTGTCTGCCGTGGAGCTGATCGTCACCTGTGGGTCCTCCTGTTGAGCCGGGTGACTAAGGCCACTGTGTCGTCTACTTTTCTCCTGTTCTTCATCCTTATGCTCTCTGAAACACACCATGGAAGATTTGTAAACTTTTCAGTTTGCTAGGGAACATTTCAGTGTGGAGCTAACTGCAGCTTAAAAACTCCTGTTTTACACATTTCCTGTTTTATACACTTCCTGACCCCCAAAAAAGTTACCATTTCAAACAAATCTGCATCAAGCAAAGTAAACAAATGAGCAGATTTGAAATCGCTGGAATTGGGTTAAGAAACCTTCAACACATTATAAAAACCTGGAAGGATAATGCTGAACCATCAACTTTGTGAAAGAAATGTGGTAAAAAAAAGCAATCAGGAACAGAGATCACTGAAATATTCAGGGAAGTTGCATGGTAAAAAAAAAATTACACTAAAAACCATAGCTCTGTTTAATAATCAAAGTAAGAGCATATCCATATGCACACAATGTGATGACAACTCACATAAAAAAAAAAAACATTTGTTAGTGAGGCAAATCAGAAAAAAACAGCTTCAATTTGCTATGTAGCATAAAGATCGAACTTGGTAAAAAATCAGTAGAAATCACAGCTATGATTAATAATGAAATTAGGAACATTCGCAAATATATGATGCACTCATAGGATTACAACGAAGAGCCAAATGGCCATTTGTTATTGAGATCAGAAAAAGGGCTTCAATTTGCACATCAGGCATATTCCAGGATGCAAACTGTGGAAAACAAATGGTGCAGGGAGAATGAGGAATCATTATGCACTGTAATCAAAGCTAAAGGCAGCTGAATGAAATCTTGTAAAAGTGTGTGCACCTTTTTATCACTGGGTACCGATAATCCCTTAACAAAAGTGAAACAAGGGACTGCATCCAAGGCTGGTTTAAAGTGTCCTGGCAGGTTGAGAAAGATTATTCACAAGTGGAAAGCATTCAAGACAAGGTCAAACCCCAAGGTCAGACTGTGCAATGTTCAGAGAAATACAAAAAACCCCAAGAGCTACATCTCAGACCCTATTGGCCCCCATGAGCATGTTAGATGTCCATGACAGCACAATTAGAAGTCGCCCATAAACTGCTGTATACCAAAGTATTCTAGAGGTAAATGTGAGACCATCTGTCTGACAGCTAAAGCTTGGTCGAAATTAGGTCATAGACAATGATCTGAAGCACACCAGTAAATTCACAACAGAATGGCTGAAAAAGAAAAGAATCAAGGTTTAAAGAGAGCTGTGTATAAGCGAAATAAGCCAAAAATCTCAAAGAACTGAAGCAATATTGTAAAGAAGAATAGACCAAAATGACATGAGAGACCGATAAAGTTATATGGGAAACAATTACTTCAAGTTATTGCTGCTAAAGGTGGATCTACAAGATATCGAATCAGGGGATACCCACATGATTTTTTTTTTCTTTTTTCTTAATTTTGGTTAAATGAATAATGACATGGAAAAATGGTATATGTTGTTGTTCATCTGAGGTTGTATTTGAATAATACTGATACCTGCTATGATCAGATGATTTTTATTATGTTTTTACACAAAAACATATAATTAAAAGAGGGTGTACTAACTTTTACACATGATAGATAGATAGATTAGGAGAGATAAAATTGAAAACGTTTACCCTGACTTTTCGGTAGGATCAGAGCAGGTGGACTAACCTTTGTGTCCATGATCCTGTGATCAGTTACTGATATATAATTGATAATCAATTCTGGCGGTGATTTTAGTGTTGTAGCGGATCAGTGTATGTCACACATCACCCATCACACCTTTTCCCTCCAAATTACAGAAAAACATTTTTCTATATTCTGATGTAGGAGGAACTTTACCGTGCAGAAGAATCATTGATGACCAGTTCAGCGGACTCTTTCCCTGAAGTACACGCAGAAGGATTTTGCTTGCTTGCATTTGGTTCAGTGCCCAAATCGGAGCTGCTCCTGGGACTAGAATCACTCCCTGAGAGAGAGCTGCTGCTTGGCCTGTCCGTGTCTTTTCCTGAGTCTGAACTGTGCCGGCCGTTCAGACTATCAATTGAGGACACTTTACTGATCTGACCTTCCACCTCATCTATGAAGGTATGAAAACAGGGCAATTAAATTGAGCTTACGGTTTAAAAACATATTAGGGAGACATACAATATGTAAAAGTTAAACTGCTAGAATTATGTACGGTTTTAAGATTAATCAGATAAGATTAGTCTTGGTTATTAGACAGCCACAAATTAAAAAAGCTACTACATTAACTTGTAGGTCATTTCCATTTAAAAAGCCCCATATCTCCTAATCTGATTGTACTAAATAGTTAAATCTATATGTTTCCACATTATATAACTTAGAATCATATCTTCATTTAACATGAGCTAACACATTAATGCAGAGATTACTTGGTTCAAGCACACTAGGATAGACACTAAAATTGGTTTTTAACATTACACTAACCTGCGGAAGCTGGTTCACAGGTCTGCTTGCGTCTCCTCCTGAGAATAACTTCCAATTCACTGTCCTTCTTAACAGGCAATGTCTCCTGAGAGCCACGACTCTGACTCTTTTTTACAGTATCCTGTGAATAAAAAAATAAAAAATTTACATGAATTTCACACACACTTTTATATAAATATATAATGCATGTTCATAGTCGTATGGATTTTTTTGTTACACATAGTATGTATTGAGAAAAGTAAGGTACCAGGATGCCCTTTAGCTCCTCCATAGCACTCTCCTGGTGCTTCTCCTCACTTGCTGGAGTTTGCTGTTGAACAGAAAATACATACAGTACTGTTTGGCACTTTTGGACGCATTTGAATAAAATGATTCGGTTGCACAGATCACTCTCAAGCTATAAAACCACAAATCATCTTCTTCTCTAAGTTATGCTTGAAAAATATACAAAAAGGGCATGGGCATTCTGGCACTGAATCCCTGAACAGATGGTGTATTTTAAAATCATGACCATGGGTCCAAACTATTGATTTCAACCCCTATAGCCCTAGTGAGAGAGAGAGAGAGAGAGAGAGAGAGAGAGAGTGAGTGCTGTCATGGTGGCTCACTCAATCAATGCCTTTAACCACAGTCAATTAACTCTCTCCAAATGACATGTCCACCTACCACACAGACTTAATAATCAGACAGTTCCTCTGGGATCATGAGCAAATATTCCAAAAGGGCGTCATTCATTACTTACCTTGGAAACAAATCTCTGCAGATGTGATAATCAGTTCAGCAGACCACATGTAAAAAAACATAATAGAATTACATACAATTTAATACAAAGCACTGGACAACAATCCACTTAATGAAGACACTATGCATCACCTTTGTGTCCTGTCCTTTTACAGGTCTAAGAACAACCCCATGCTTAATTCTTTCCATCATTTCATTCACAGCCTTTAATTTGACATCATCTGCTTCTGGAGCTGCAAACCAGAGAAGCCAGCAGGTCAAATCAGGAGGAAAAAAAAAAAGAAAAAACAAGCAACATAGACTCCTTTTGAATTGCAGGGACCCAAAGGCCAAGTCACCTGGAGCCTGCTCTAATTTTGGAGATCCTTTTCCAGCCTTGGAAGATTTCCTCATGATTGCGATGAGAGAGCTGTTAGACAAAGATTTATTTGTCTATCATCAAACCGCCATCAAACCATTTTTGTGACATAACACAGACTAGAGACTAGAATACGTGTATGGTCTTTTCGAAACATTTTACCTGATGGGGTTGCAGCGTGAGGGAGGTGGTGGTGGAGGAGGGGGAGGAGGAGGAGGAGGAGGAGGCGGGGGAGGAGGAGGGGGGTGGGGAGGAGGAGCAGGGGGAGGTGCAGTCCCAGGAGACGGAGCT
>JAOVVA010000037.1:14978845-14996657 GCA_028565275.1 Leiocassis micropogon | reverse complement strand
GGCGTCAAAACAAGAAGTGCATGCGTGATACATGATACTCGGTACTCGTAAACCAAGACAATGCTCGTTTTTCAAGTTTTTTAAAATTTATTACAAATCTTTGCTTGTCTTGCGGAATAATAATAATTAAAACTTAAAAACAGTAAATTTCATATTACACTAAAGGAAGGCACAACACATGAGATATGATTAAATTTATGGATATTGCACTTATTATTGCAAGGTAAAAAAAGCAAAAGGCATTGCACAAATAATACAATTATCCAATATTGCAAATGAAGAGTGGTATGGAACAAGAGCATTGATTAAGGACTGTGGGAAGTACTGTATTAGTGTAATATTGTACTGTTACTGACAGTTACTACCCACATAGTGTAAACGTTACAGATACGAGTTGTATAATTTTATGGCCATTGGGAGAAAAGATTTCCTGTGACGCTCTGTAGAACACTTAGTAGTAATCTATGGAACTCCAAAGTGTTCAAAATTAAATAAATAAATAGGACATGATGAAATGTATAACTCTATAAATAAATAAGACACATATGTAATATGAGAATGATATTGTGAAATAATGGAACACATTTTGAAAAAAAACTTATTGTGAAATATTTTGCTTTCTGCTATATAAATTTACTTATTATTATGAAATACTATTTCATGGTCATTATTTTTCCCAATAACGGAGATTATTGCAGTGGCATTTTATTTAATTCCAGCTGTTTTTATTCCAAAATGTATATATATTTTTTTATTTATCCCCCTTTTTCCGAATTTTCCGATTTTCTCCCCTAATTTTTTAGTAGTGTCCAATTCCACCCCGTCACGGAGGCTCCCACATTAAGCTTCTACTGCCAATCAGTCGGGAGAGCCGCAGACCAATCCATGTGGCGTCACCGACCATCTTTTCGAACTGCTCGCTCACGCACCGTTGGGGGCGGCGTAACACACTCGGAGGAACAGCGCTATCCGCTCCCTCCGCCTCCGCAAGCTCACAGATGCCCCTGATTGGCTTGATTGGCCTGTAGAGACACTGTTTCAGTGTCTGTGTAAATGGGCTACAAGCTTGGGGAGGGTTTCCCCTCATATGAGGTAAAATTAGGGGAAAAATCATTTGGGGAATTGGGGATTTTTCTTTGTACACACTGGAGGATTGCTGTGTTAATTTGTTAAACAAACAAAAGATTTAGTGTGTACATTGTCCCATAGATAAAATGTGGAACAATGCATATTTTATAATTTTCTGTCCTGTTTCCATTGGGGACCACTCCTTTTTAACCCATACACTGGGAATCGTACATACAATAATATGATTTAGGATTTAGGACCGTTCAGGTATTTTCAACACTCATTAAACGTGAAGTCACAATGATTATGATCTGCTTTCTAGTGCAGTTCCTTCTCTATGCAGGAACTGATGCATGGTGCGACCCTTCACTGCTATCGATGGACATGCGAGTCTGTAATCTCTAAACCTAACTCCTTTCCTATTAAAACTGTGTCCTAAAGGAATAATAGACAACATCTAATTTGGAACATAGTGAATCACAGGTATTAGTAAAGAACAATCATGAACAAGTAAGAAGAAAAAGACTAATTACAGAACAGAGATTAGAAAGGTGAAAAAAAAAAAAAGTTTAAATCACCTCAGGCCTGGAATGCAGAACCAAGTGGCGTACAACTTTGCCAAATGGCTTTGCAAGAGCCAAAATCTCATCCAGATAGCCATAGTTGCGTTTAAATCCAACCACATTGACAACTCTCAAACCCTGTAGAAGAATTATGGCGCATTAGAGCAGTTTTCAAGAAATTCACATACAGGTAAAAAAAAAAGCTTTAAAACTCTACTTAGATCTTTTATAACATTTATAACAGTTGTGACAGAACATTTTAAAATAGACAGGAATTCACAGAGTTAATTTTAAACTGAATTTCATGACAACCTAAATGTACCCATGTCACTCCTGACATGTTCGTTGTTTTGCAAGTGTGTTACTAAGTAAATTTCACTTATCAAATTTTGTTAGCTAGTATGCTAGCTGTTGCTCTCGAATACAAGTCCTAATGTAGTGGTAGCTGTAATCGTTCAGAACCATGACTATTGAACATTATGTCCAAACCATTATAAATGAAATGCAAGTTATGGTTCTCTTTTACGTTAACAAAAGCCAAAATCAGCCAACGCTTGAATATTGGTAAAAAAAAAAAAAATGAATACTTACTCCGCTGTCCCTGGATTTACCTAAAAGCAGATAAGAAAAGTTCAGATTTGGAAACAGCTCTTTAACTGTTTTGCTAATAATATACAGATGTCCATACAGAAATTAACAGCAATGTGCAGACAGCACAGCTTATTTGGACATCATACATTAAACTCCACACATTCTCTGTTGGAAATATTAATCAGGTCAGATGTATGGATTTTCTTTTCTTTTTTTTATAATTATATGCTAACTGATTAAAAGATATAATTATTAAAAATCAGTGCTTATTAAAGCGATGTCTCTGTCCTCAAACACATTTCTCTCAGTTTTTTCCCCCTTATAAATTTTTTTTCAGATATGCGTGTCCTTTTCAGACACACCTCTGTATAAAAGTTGGCAGTTTTAAGCCATGTTTATACTACAGAATGTCCAAGTTATCTTTGCGCATGCACTAAACCACCTCTTTTGCTCTACCCTGGCTCTTGACTCTGACATCCCACTTCTGATGAAACTATAGTACAATTTATGACACAGAACAATCTGCTACTGAATTCTGCTAGGCAAACTAAACATTTAAACGGAGAACCTGAAGAGCCTTTTTCTCTAGATCTTGAGTCATGCCGTTCAGCTTCTTCCTCCTCTGCCAGTTCATCCAGAGTAACAAACTCATCCATGTCTTCGGGGAAATCGGATTCTTCAGGTGTGTCCTGTTACCACACAGACATAGAAAAGTTGAATTCAGTTAATATTTTGACTACATATCATTCAATAACAAGAATAAAGGCTCAACAGTGTGTTGCGTGAACTGTAATTGATGCAAAGTACTGTGTTTAATGTCTGGTTTATACTTCTTCGTTAATGAGTACATTCATTGTGAAGGAGAGAGAGTGAGTTAGTTAGTTGTCTTTGCACATGACATACATTAATTAGCCATAATTTACTGATAGAGCGCCGTGTCCAGTCGTTAATCCAGAAACATTGTGATGAGTTTAAAACTTAGAAAATATGCATCTGATTGAACTTTCCACTCACCTGGTCGACAAAATCATCTGCCATGGCCTCGTTCTGCTCCAGATCATCCTGTCCGTCTGTTTCTTTAAGTTCTGTGTTGTTGTCCTGCTCCTGATCTTCCTCCTCCTCCTCCATTTGCTCTGTCTGATGCTTTGTTTCATTTGCTTCTTCCTCTGCTGGAATCTCTGTGTGCTCACCATCATGCTCTGTTCCCTTTGTCTCTTCTTCTTCTGGCTCCACAGCCGAATCCTCCGTCTCCATCGCAGCTTCTTGATCTGGCGGAGCTTTTACAGATTCCTCGGTCACCACGTCTTCACCAAGAGTCTCTTCCTCATCATGAGCCTCCACAACACCTTGGCCTTCATCACCAGAGCCTGCTTCAGCCCGGACCTCCTCATCCCCCTCCTTAATCTTTGACTCCTGTGCCTTCTCGGATGAGCTCTCTTTGGCTCTGGAGCTCGAGCTTCTCTGAGTCTTGGATGAGCTTCTGGAAGTTGTTCTACTGCTGCTGTTCTTCTGACCAGATTCCTCCATATCCTCTTTTAACTGTTCTCCTTTACCAGGTCTGACCCTAAAAAGCAATTTCAGATATTAGGGTTGTTTATTTATTTATTTATTTATTGATTTCTCAGTTGATTAGGTACTGACGTAACTCTGACATAACACATTACTCACGTTAAGGTCTTGTACTTGGTGCAGATGTTCATATGGATGGTCCTACGACTAATGGTCAGTGGATGAATAGTGTAGTACTTGACTAACATCTCTGCATCCTCAGAGTTGCTCATTTGCACAAATGCCTGTGACAAGAGAAATGAAAAAAAATAATAATAATAATTCAGTGTGTGTTGACAGAATTCCAATAATACAATCATTACACTAAAGCCTATAAGCTTGACCATGAGAAGATAAGGCTCATGGTAGATTTTACCTGATCATTCAAAAACAGATGATTAACGACGGTGCCAAATCTACGGGCTATTGTTAGCAACTCCGCTTTCTTCTCGGTCTCTCTTGGCAAATTGGAAAAGAAGACCACTGGACCAGTATCTCGATTTCGGGTCTCTCGATCTGGTCTTTCATTTTTCTAGAATGAAATGTATTTTGCATTTACAATCAAAAACAATACATCATGTAGATTTTTTTATGCTGTATAGAGATGATAAAAAATTATTTCCTTACTATTACTTTATACATTACTGTAATTAAACATTCAGTATAGTACACTGCACATGTATAGCTAAAAACTTTTTGTTCACTTATTGTACTTCATATATTAGCAAATAAAATAAATGCACATTTTTTCCCCCTGAAACTCGTTGAAGTTGTTTTTACCTCGATCACCAGCAGCTCCTTGGACAAGTAAATCTTTACGTCTCTCCCATGAAGAGTGGCAGGCTTATTCTGGTAATAATTAGTCATTGCAAGAGCCTCTTCATGCGTCATAAGCTCCAGAAAAGCCTGCCAAAGAAACAATAGAAAGAAATATATATTATTAATAATTATAAGAATGTTACAACAATAATGTGCAAAATGACCACGAAGAGAGAAAATTCACTCCAATTTAAATAACGATTATATTACTCCTGAAAATTTCATAGGATTCAACTGAACATTGTATCTTTCACAAATGTATACAAGTAATTCCATATAAACTCCACATTCCATATAAAAGCAAGCACCAGAAAAGCTGCACACTTTTCCTTCCCATTCAGGCCAAAAAAATTAGACAGCATGTATGTAAACTACTTCAGTTTCTGGATCCTTACTAAAACAGTCAATTGTTTTTTGTCTTGTTAAGTAGAAAAGCCTTGGCAAGATAAGAGAACCAGTCAAATGAAAAGGGAAAGATTCCCATACACTTGGGCAACTGTCAATCATCCCTGATTCATGTAAATTGGCTTATCTACTGTTTTTATTTAATATATATGAATACATAAATGCATCTGGAATATTATTGTGTAAACAGAGCTCCTACATACAATATGTAAAGGATGGCAGGTCTACGGTCATTAATATTTTTAAGTATTCACCAGCATACACCAATCTTCATTAATATTTAAAAGCTGTCTCTGGCATGACAGTTTATTCTCCCTCACTTTATTCTTTTGCAAATCAACAGAAATAGACATCTCATTTAAAATGAGCTGCTTTATAACTTTCTATCTTTAAAACATAAAAAGAATAAATCTATGTGCAATGGGTGTTCGTGTTTCTAGGGTTGTTATCAGATTGGCAACAGCAGTTGATGCTCACTAAAAATTAACCAACACCAAGCACCTGGGACATTTCATTTTCAGATGCAGGTTCTTTGCTTTCAGAATTTTGTGTAGAGTTGGGTATCGCTCATGTTGTTTACGATAACGGTGCCTAAACAGTGCCTGAACCAATGCTTAAAATAAAAAAAGGAAAAAAAAGGGGAAAAAAAGGAAGGCACAAAAGAAAAATGGTGTATAACATTAAAGAACTTAAATGATTTTTAGGCTTTTTAACAAAAAATTAATAAATAATTAAAATAAACAATGTAATAAAAGTTTAAAATATAGATAAATATAAGTAAATAATGCACAACACAACAAATTGACATACTATTTAGCCCAACTACAATAACTTAACACCAATAACAGCAAGGTGGTTGATATTCTTGGCAGGTTTTATCCTTTTGCAGAAATGTAAATATGGCCATATTTGCCTAATCTGGCAAAATCCGACACCTCTCCTGACTTTGCTAGGGTTGCCAGTTGATGTCCACAAGCTGTTAAACATGGTGCATCCCTCTGCTTTTAAATTCATTCACATCCGTGTCCTCAAATGTCTATTTAGGTTTGACATGTTTCACCTTTACACGCAATTGTTAAAAGACATGTACAGTATTGTATGTCACGGTGTCAGAATGCTTAGTTATGAAATACAACCATACTTTAGGATGCTTAGCTTTATGCATGTTAAGCTTAGCTAACTAAGCTACCTGCTGCTGTCAGAGCAAGTGTAATTACTGCATTCATGAGCTCATCAGATGTCGGATTGTGAAAACAACATTGATACTCACATTATTACAAAGATTAATTAGATTTGTATTATAAGAGCTTTCAGACTTGCATTCATTTGCTTTTTCTCAGTCTGGAAATGATTTTTCATGTGCTGTGCGGGTGATGATGCTTTTGACGTCCATTTCAGGAAACCAGAGGACAATTATTTTAATCGATCACTCACACATCCAATGGCATATGCGTTCTCAATTGGTTCTAGTACATACTGGTTATATAATGTTTTGGTACCCGACCCTAATCCTGAGCTACACTGGGATAAAAAATAAAAAAATAGTGCACAGTCATACTATGTGATCTCAAACAAAATAAAGATAGGTTCCCTGTCGAGTCTGGTTTCTGTCAAGGTTTCTTCCTATTCTCATCTCGAAGTTTTTCTTGCCACCATCAACCTTTTTCTGTACATGCTTTATTTCTTTCCATAAATTTTTGTTTCTATAAAGCTGCTTGGCATCAATGCTTTGCAACAATCGTTAAAAGCGATATAGTGCATATCGGGTGTTAGTTAGCCTTCATGTCAGTAGTGCTGCATGTTGATTCGACATTGTGTGTGCGTGAGAGAGAGAGAAAGACGCGCATGCGCGCGAACGCACAGTCACCTGCTCTGTATGATAATTATAATAGTTATATAAAAGTAAAACACCTAAGAGTTATTTGAATCAAATAATACAATATGAATCCCAGTAAAATAGAAAAACTGGTAGCAGTTATATGAAGTGTGTTACCTTATTCTTGAGCACAAGATGTTCACGAATATGACCAAAACGACTGGCTAAAGCAAACAGGGCAGATAATTTGGGCTTCTCGTCATATTTCACCACCACTACCCTGCTTCTGATCTGAAATACAAATGCAGAAATAATAATAATAAAATACATTTTAAAAGATTCAAAATAATACAGTAATTTTAATATTAATAAGTATTTAATAATTAAACTCAACAGTAATTTGTGTAGCATTATTACCTTTGGAGTCACTGAATATGATGATTTGCTTGACATACTCATGCTTGAAGAAGATCCTTTAAAAATGACAAATATTCAATTAGAGCTTTAAATTTACCAAACACCAGCGGTATATAAAACATCAGCCAGGTTTCATATACACATATACAAATTATTCATTTCTAGATTCAGTTCTCTGACCAATCATGTCAGCTCCACACATAGTAAAGATACTGTACAGTCCATTTGCCAAGATTTTAAAAATTGCATCTTAATGTATAAATTGCTAAACATACTTATAAGGTTAAAAAAATTACATGTTGTATAGATATTTGAATTAAAAACAATATAAACATCAAAACCAAATCTGTACACAGACCACTTACCCCAGCTTGAACTCATGCTTGTTCGCTGCCTCAGAGAAGATGGAGCAGCTCCCAGGAGACCATCTGATCGGCTTTTTGAGCTTAGGGAGAGAGAATCTGACCTGAGAGAGACAAAATAAATTATTTGAACCTGGAAACACATGCAATGTATTAAAAATAATCATCTATTACACACACAGCCTGATTACAAATTAAAGGAAAAACACATGGCGTATCTCTGAGGTATTGGTCCACAAATGTACAAACTAGCTTTAATACATCCATGTACAGACTCTAGTGGACTGGAAGGATAAACACAAGTCTTCCAAAAGCTATTGCCTCTGCTGGTGATTTTTTTTATGTGATGGTATTGTAGAGCGCTGTGTAAAACATGGAAAATCTCCAATAAATGATCAAATGGCCATGACATAATTTAGATAATTTTTGTACTTCCGTCAGGCCTCATGTCCTGCAGTTGGGGATAGACATCGTCCTAAAAGTGCCCATGTCAATTGGGGTAAAACTTGAGTAAGAAAAACTTTGTATTGATCTGAACTGATGCTTTGCGTTAATTGTGTATCCAAACCATGGCAGCACCATGCAGTCAGAGCATTTTTTTTTCCTTTAACTTGTCACTGAACTGGAAGAAAAAAAATCCAAATCACATGTTTACATACATTCGGCCAGAGGGCATCTGAGGGTCCCAATCTGGATACCTGCAAACAGGAAAGCAGAAGAACCGAGTTTTTAAAAATGGAAGATAGATATATTACATCTGGAGGAAGAATAATTATGCACAATTTTATAAATAATACAAAAATCAGGAAACATTAAGCTTTCTGGATTAAAAAAGAAGTCACATTCAAAAAAGCAGTAGTAGCTTTTGTGGTTAAGAGGTTATTACACTGGACTGCTGACCAGGAGGTCCCAGGTTCAAACCACACCACCACCAAGCCACATCTTGAGCAAGGCCCATAAACCTAAACTGCTCAGATATATGTAATGAGATAAAATTAAGTCGCTCTGTAAATGTCATCATCAGGCACAACATTCAAACTCCAGTACTCCAGGAAGTGTGAAGGATGCATAGGACCAAATTCCTTTCTTATCAATGACAATCAAACACAGGCACTTTGGCTTGCAAATCATCGCCCTTTAATCTCACACGGTACTACTTGGAACTGAACTAGTGGACTCATTATCTGACACGGACAGCAAGGGGAGGGAAAAGAATTTACATACTTAAAAATATTTCTCTCTGTTTTTTTTGCCCAGGAAGCTTGATATATTGACACGGATAGCAGTGAGCAATAGTTTGGCATGTCATTTAGTTATAACTTGATTCACGGCAAATGAAAAAATAACCTACATTTGCAAGAGGACCCTCCGGTTTTCTGCATGCCGCATCCCAGTTGTGTGCTGAGTCCATTCCTGCAATGACACAAAAATAAAAAATAAAAAAAATATATATATTTTTTTATAATGTCATCAAGCTGGCCAATAATATTTATTTCTGTCTAATTTAACAATAAGAAATGCTTAAGAATACTTATGTGCCCTGATGTATGCTGACCTCCCACACACGACAATGGATTTAAATCAAACATCGATCCCATTTTTAAATATATTTAACTACAATATTTACATTGATTTTAATCAGCACAGCAAAAGGGTTTAGTTATTCTCACCTACTATAAATACTAAATGGGAATGACACGCTAACCACACTGGAAGAACACCAAGATGCACTGTTGAGCAAACTGAACAAACAGTTTTGAACACAGGTGTCCTCCATCATGTGTCTGATATGTTCATAAAGGGGGTTAGAAAAAATTTGATGTGTGAAAGAAACTGTTCGGACCTACTCACCATGGAGGAATGCACATCAAAATCACAAAGGGAGCACACGTGGGGAAACATGTGTGGCATGACACCCAAGAAATCCTGAACTTTGCCCTGAGATGGCGATCCCATCCGCCGCTGCATAAAGAGATCATCAGATGCTGAAGATGAGGTCGTGCCTAAGCCACGATAGCGGTCAGTGGAAAGCTCGGAATACTGACGATCTCGACTGCCACCGCCACTCCCATAATCGAGCAAATCGTAGCTGCGAGCGGATAAATCTTGAGACGAACTGTAGCCAAAATCAGACTGAGAAGTGCGGCTCTGGCTCGTGGAAGCTGCGGAACGATCCAGCCGTCCTCCCTGCACATCCCCCCAGTCATCTCGACCTCCCCTGTATGAGGGGTCTGGGGAGAGGGACTGAGATAGCAGGTCACTGCTTAGATGTCGACCAGTCTCTGTCTTTCGGTTCTTTAGCTGCATGATAAGATGTGGTAGCGTTTCTACACTGATGTTCTCTTCGGGCACCTGAGCCAGCGCGTCCAAGTCATCGGGAGAGAGACCGAGGCTGGCAAAAAGCTTCATGGTATTGCTGAGAGGGTTGCCTACACGACGGGGGGCCAGCTGGGAATCTTGGCTGTCTACTCCACCCATACCTCCATGCTGCTGGGAGGAGGAGCCATAGGGATCAGGCCGAGACTCGTTCATGCTAAAGTTAAGAGTCTCTGCAGCGGCCAAGAGCCCCCGGCCTACGGCAAAGCCCTTTTGAGCGCTGTCAGGTGTCAGCTTCTGAGACATGACTTCAAAATGACAGGGAGAGGCGACACAACCTCAAGCAGGCAATAAAAGCAAAGAACGATGGAGTTGATTGTCCCACAAAAAGGACCGTCCGTGGATAAAATTCCAAATGTCAAAGTTAAGCCAACGGTGAGAATGGACAGATCCTCTTCTATGACAGAATGAAAGGGGTCTGCAGAAAGACAATGAAGCAATGATTTCCATTCTATTCTAATTGTTAGCAGTGCCACAGCTAAACAAGTCAGTGACAATTAGACAATAAAAAGTAGTAACTACTGACAATACAATACAATACATTGCAACATGCCTCAAAATATCAAGATTTACAGAAAAGGGTTGAACAAAAGATCATCGTAGAGAACTGTTAGGACACTGAAATATTACATCCTTAAAATGACCAAGAATGAAAGAAAAGCATTGCATTTCACAGCCAGGACAGGAAAGCCATGGAGGCATGGAACAGCTTAATTTTTTGGAGAATATTAGAATCACATGACAGATAATCGACTTCAATTGGGTAGAAATGACTCGGAAGAAGACAGAACAACATTAAAAGCTTTACATGCTTTGACTCCAGGATGAGTGTTCTTTAGCTTGAACAAGAGAGTTTGTGATAATTTACAACGTCCCTATAAAGTTGATTTAGAAACGGAATGTAAAAGAAGCACATGGAATTACTTCACTTAGATCAAAATCCAATTAGGTTTCTTCGCCCAGAAAAAGTTAATGAACTAATGCATGCCTTAAATCTAATGATAAAAAAAGACAAGCTTTCATATTTGGGGATTATTTTTGGATTCTTCTGGACAGCTTCTTTTAACTAAGCAGCAAATGAACATGATAAATAGCAAGAACAAACAGCACAAAAATCAGCTTCCTTGTCTAGCTGTAAGAAAACTATACTGAAAACAGGAGTTTGGGGAAACTGGCTGAGGGACTGGACTTCATCCAGTGAGAAATCAAGTTGTTAATGTTAAGCATTTTCCACATCACTTGCGTTACCTGTGCATTTCACTCCACAAGTGTAATTGTGGTGTATAAGAGTTGTGGTGTATCAGAGGTGTATAACTTATAACTCTCCCAAAGGAGCAAAAAAACAACAACCAAAAAAAAATTCAACAGCATTCTCAGTCAAAAGGAGAAACAGCAATGAATATACATATTACACAACCTGCACTAGTGTATAGCTTATTTCCTTGTCTTCAGTAACTGCTTCATCATGGCAAAAATCATGGTGTTGCTGGTGGTTTTAATGGTCAATGAAGGGCCAATGAAGAATAGCTGGAAGGTCTATGACTTCTTCAAGTTGACTTCAAGTTGTTGACATGACATGTTTTTATTACAGTGGTAGAAATCACCAATTTGTCAGGATAACTATATTTAGATGTCCCAGGACTAAAGTCAATTCAGATCTAAAATGTTTTGGTGAAAAGTTCAGAAACTGAAGGGCCTTCAGTGACAAAATTATTTTGGAAAGGTGTGGTATTTATTTTACAGACAGGGTAGAAAATGTTAAAGACCTTCTGTTTTGATCAGTCAAGTTACAAACATATTAGCTTATTAAATTTAAAACATGGACTATACATTTTGTGGTTAAAAAAAAAAAGAAAAAAAAAAGTTATCCAACTTTCTCATTGCTAACAAAGACAAACCTGGAGAAGTCCATGTTAGAAGACTATTCAGAAAGCAAGTCGAACCGAGCACAAGTGCTAGTGAAAATGGAGTCTTCTGAACTGACAGGTAACATGAATGACAAGCAAGTAGACACACCCCTTGTTGTCATTATATGCCAAGTTAACCAAATTTCTGACTTTATGACAGCCACTGCCCCCTTTGGCACAAAAAAAAATAAAAAATCAGTGTTTGCTTCATACGTTTCAAGAAGAAGTTGAATAGTTGAATGGCAGACTGGGCAAAACCTCAGCTCAGGATAAAATGCTACAAACTTCATCCATCCGGTTTAACTGCGGAATCTGGGGCTTGGTCAGGACAGGAAGGTTGGTTCATTAAGTGGAAAATCAAACAACAACTATCGCTATATTCTAAGGCACCCTTAAAACTCCCAAAGCTTGGGTGTTAAGCTAAAAACCTGCTAGCAAAAGAATGAGAGAGAGAGAGAGAGAGGGGAGAGCAAGAAAGTGACGGAAAGAAATTGAATGTTACAGGAACAAGATGAGAAAATGCACGTGAGAGTAGGATCAGGAAACACCCTGACATAATGACACATTTTCTAGAATGTATTTCCAAGTGAAACGCTGTGTGCATTATGACAGCCCCAAAAAAAAAAAAAAAACCCTCACATTTCATTTCGGTAGAGGATTAAAGAGAATTGTCTTTTAATGGACAGATATTGTTGAATCCAGCGCATCACCAGAAACATTATCTAAAAGTCAGGTTGGATTTTAGCTTGGCTTGAAACTGCTGTGCTTTTGATTATGGCAGGAATAGGGGCCCCTGATGCTTCAGATGGTGGAGCCAAATACAACTTGAATGAGTTTTTAATATGTGTATATATATATATATATATAACATCTGATTGTATAAAAACTGAACAAACCCTCCATGACCTCACTCCCAGGAAAGATCGATTTTGAAGCTCAGCTGTGGGAGCTCTGATCATTGCAATCTTAGAAGGAGCTGACTCCACCTAAACCCTGATTAGTCCATAAAAGTGTAGAACCAACAGAGGCTGGCTACTTAACTCAGCTACCACAAGCTAGCTAGATTATCTTTAGCTTAGCTAAAATGCAAAGATGGTTAGCACTAATTTTGCATTTGACTGAACAGTCACACAGACTTTACACATCTTAGTGTTAACTCTTAAATTTCTCGTGGCAAAATAAACTACACTACCAGTCAGAAGTCTGGACACACATTCTAATTTTGTGGTCTTTTCTCATTTTTACTTGTTTCTTCACTGTAAAACAATGCTGAAGGCATCCAAGATATGCAATAATCTCCTGTGAACAGTCGATATTGGAATGTGTCTGTACAGTCTTCATCACAGCTCTAATCTAAGGTGCTGTTAATTGGTGACTTTTTAGGCTGGTAATTCTAAATGAACTTCTGCTCTGCAGCAGAAGTAAGTTTTAGTCTTGCTTTCCTGAGATGGTCTTCATGAGAGCCTGTTTCATCACGGTGCTTGGGGGTTTTGCAAATCCACTTGTCAATACTGTTCTTGCAAGAACTATTAAAGACAATCATGTCTTAAAATAACAACTTACTATTTTTACTTAGTTACATAATTCCATGTTACATTTACATCTTATCCAGAGTTTAAAGTTTAAAGCATTGCTCTAAAATGTAGAAAGTAAATCCAAACTTTTGACTGTTACTGTACACTGATTCCAGTTATATAAAGTGATGCATAGACAGCCAGTTGTTTGCCACCTGCAACACAGGTCCTTTAATATGTATAACCATGACTTAATGTAATTTTAACTAATGAGTAACTTAAAATGCATCCCTCGTACACGTCATGAATATGAAATTTAAATATGGACGCCATAACCATTTTTGTTGTTGTAAAGTCGGGCATTACATGGTATTGATCATGTGGATTGTCTGGATTTTAGAGCATGATCCCAGTGGTCATTGGAGGAACTGCATGTTTCTGGCGTCATTTTTCTCCCTGTCCCCGCCCCCTTTCCCAGTTCTACACCCAAAGCTCCGCCCCCAAATCTACTCTGCTTACTACTCTACTAAAGAATTCTAACATCAAGCTTGGGATATAATCAATTTCAAGCACACTCCTTGATAATTAAGACATAACTTTAGAAACACGCAAAATTCACATTAGAATGATTTATTAAGTAAATGATTGAAGAGAAGCAAATCTAAACACAAGCATGCGTTCCAGACCCAAAGGCAGTTTTATTTTCACCCAGCTACAGAAAACACTTGCCTGCAAACAACAAATTTAACTTTATAAATATCATTTGTACACTGAAGATATATTAAACGATTAAAGCACCTTTATAGGGTGTTCAATTCCCGCAGCTGTTGCGTCAATCCATGCAAACCCGGTGCAAATATATTCTAAAAGCAAAGAGAAATCTAAAGCGCTCCGAGTTTTGTTATTAATCCGGAGATGAATAGAAATGTGAGATGGAAGTAAAGACGGATGAGGTTAATGCTCTATGTCTGTGTGTGTGTATGAGATTTGTTTAGTTGTAAAGCTGTAAGATGGAAAGAGAGAGTCAGGAAGATAAAATTCCCGACTTAAGCCAAAAAAAGCTGCGGCATGTGAAGAAATTTGAATAAACATGAACAAACGTATACATGTTTGCATAAATCTCCATAAAACAGCATGGACTGGAACAGTGTGAAAGCCATCCGAGTCTGAAGTCTGGACCTGCTTCCTCACCAGTGGATTGATTAACCAGAGTAATAATCGCGTTAACTAGCAAACCGATTGCACCTAACTAAAGGCCGACACTCATTTAAGTGCACTATTATTAACTGGCAAATTATTAATAAGTACAGTGTGTTATGGTTCGTTATGCAAAATGCAGCGCTTCCACAACGCCAAGGTCTCCAACCGCTTAACCCAAAGCTAGCATGCTAACAAGGGGGAAACCGAACCGAAGAAAGGGAAAATATTGCAAAACACAGCCGCTGATCTGTTTTTGTTTATCTAAATTGTGAAGAAAACACCTATCCGAATATGAATAATAAAATAGTTAAAGCAAATACTTACTGTTGCAATATAACCTCACGCGCTGCAAAAGCGAAAACGTTATAGTCGGGCATGAGAATATCACCTGACTGACACACTTCCTGTCACTCATCCGGTTTCGACTTGTTTACCAAAGGCTCACACTGCCCCCTAGCGTACCGGCCTCTATTTTATTCTATTTTATTCTATTATTTAATTCATTCCTTGTCTATACCGCTTTATCCTGTATACAGGGTCGCGGGGGGCCTGGAACTTATCCCAGGGGTCTGGACATGGTGCCAAACCATCGCAGGTTGCCCTTACACTACAGGCAATTTGGTAACACCAATTAACATAACCTGCATATCTTTGGACTGTGGGAAGAAACAGCAGCATCCGTAGGAAATCCACTAAGGTTCTTAAACTTCAGAGACGGGAATCAAACCACAACCTTTGACGTGCAAGGCGACAGTCCCATAGACTCATCGTCTATACCGCTTTATCCTGTATTCAGGGTCGCGGGGTCTCCTATCCCAGGAGACGTAGGGCATGAGGTGGGGTACACCCTGAATAGGGTGCCAATCCATCGCAGGGCACACACATACACACTACAGGCAATTTGGGAATGTCAATTAACCTAATCTGCAGGTCTTTGGGAGAACATGCAAACTCCATGCACAGAGACGGGAATCGAACCCGGACCCTGGAGGTGCAAGGCGCCCAGTCAAATAAATGTCACACACACGCTAATATTCCATTAGACAGTATTTTGCTTTGATTATGGCATGGTTTGATAAACTTATGCATCGTCACCAAGATTCACAAGATTCTCAATGTTGTGAAGGTCTGGACTTTGTTGTGGTCAACGCATGTGTGACAATGATGTCACATGCTGCCTGAACCACTCTTTCACAATTTGAACATGATGAATCCTGTCATCTTGAGATATGCCCATGCCATCAGGGGGAAAAAACCCATTGATGGAAAAACCTGGTCATTCAGGATGTTTAGGTAGTCAGTTTACCTCAAGTCTTAGGCACATAACATTGCTGAGTCTAGACCTGACCAACTGAAGCAACCCCAGATCATAACACTGCCAACACAGGTTTGTACGGTAGGCACTAAGCATGATGTGTCCATCACCTCATCCTCCTCTCTTTTTACCCAGAAGCACCCATCACTCTGGAACAGGGTAAACCTGGACTCATCAGAAATGTTCAAGGCGAGAAACTTATAAGGAATTTGTTGGTTAATTGTAATTGTTAATTTGTCTGGTTCAACGATGTAATTACGGAAATTAAACAGCAGAGGGCAGGAGAGGGATTTATTTTTGCACACTCCTTACTTCATCATTGTGAACACAAGTTCCTTATTTCCTTCTCTGGTATTTCTTACTAATCTTTTGAAATAATCCATCGCAAGCATTTAGTTTATCTGAAGCAGGTTTATTAATTCCTAGGATCAGGATCAGCTCAGCTTGTCTTACCAAAGGTCTAAACATTAAAATGTTCCAAAGGATATTATGAACACAGCGTCTTAAATGTATTTAAATTCAGAGTAAAAACCTGACTGTTTACCCTGGCTTAGTCAAAGTTACTGTCATTAAACATACAATTAAACATGTGTGACTGTGATAAGTCCACATATTATTATTATCATTATTATTATTTAGGGCCCAAGCACTATGCCATCAGGACAATGACAACACGACTATGATGCTCTGACAACGCTATTTTAATAGTGCCGATGTCATAAATGTGCGAGGGCCTTCTTGTTCTCCTAAGAATTATTATTAGGGCCCAAGCACAATGAGCTTGTTTTTCTAAAGATTTTTTTTCCAATGATCAGAGCCCTTTTGGGGTTCTTATCATGCTCAGAAACTTGTGGAAATTGGCACACTTTTTGCTGCCATTAGAATGCCTGCAAGTCTGGGTCTTCACAGGAGATTTTGCAAGTGGCTTATACACACTTGCACATATACATGTCAAACTCGATACACATTTAGATCTTATTGAGCTGAACAATTTTCACTATGCATGAACCCATTACAATGGGTTCACGGTGGTGGACATGGCCAGGGAGGTAGAAAACGCACAGTTTATTTTCATAGTGGAGCAGCGAAAGTTTGGTTAAAACTCAGCCTTTTGATTTTCTTGTAATTTACCAGCATGAGAAAGTAGAATCCTGAGATACAGTCAAATATAGCAGGATAAACATTATCAGGTGAGATTTTTCTAAAGAAACAGGAACCATTAGAAGTAATAAAGTTTGCATACAAACAAGCCATACAGAAACATTGAGGTGTTTGGAAGCACAAAAAGAAAAAATATCTGATTAAAACCCCTGGAAATAAGTAAAGGATCACAAAAAACTTGAAAATGCACTTTTAAATAACTTGAGACAGCCTCCAATTTAGTAATAAATACAATTATAGTAGCAAGTAACACAACTATTAACTGCTTCCCTCACTGACTATCGCCCTGTAGCCCTCACCTCAGTAGTGATGAAGTGCTTTGAGCGGCTGGTCAAGGACTTCATAATTTCTTCACTACCGGACACACTTGACCCACTACAGTTCGCTTACCGTCCAAATTGTTCAACTGACGATGCCATCTCTCACCTCCTCCACACATCACTCACTCACCTGGACACTAGGAGGGGGAATTATGTTAAAATGCTCTTCATCAACTACAGCTCAGCATTAAATACCATAATTCCCTCCACACTCACCACCAAGCTGGAGTACCTGGGACTCAGCCCATCTCTGTGCCAGTGGATCTCTAATTTCCTAACTGGCAGACCACAGGCAGTAAGGATGGGCGGACATGTCTCAGTCTCCCTCACTCTCAGAACTGGAGCCCCCCAGGGTACTCTTTGTACACATATGACTGTGTGGCCACTACCAGCTCCACCACCATCATTAAGTTTGCTGATGACACCGTCG